>JARGYA010000088.1:0-476362 GCA_029204335.1 Mycena vulgaris
AGCTCGTGCAGCTTAGATAGATGATGGAGCAAAGCAAGGTGCGGATCATTGGGCCGCCAAGTGATACGTAGGACTCACGTGCTGGAAAAACCATCTCTCACCACCGCCCTCCATGCCAGCTTGCACGATGGCCGGGGAATCGCGACTGAGCGCTGAGCACCAGCAATGTGCCACACCGAATGTGGATACAATGGAAGGGCATATGCAGCGAAGGCTCGCAGTGCATATCAGAGACGGCTTTCCGACGGGCTCATGGGCAATTGTGTCCCAATTCCACGCAGACATCATAGTGCTCACACAGCGCCATTCACTCATAGATCGCCCACCTCGAAACCGCGTCCTGCATCGTCTCGCGAAGGGGGTGAGTTACCTTCCCTCTCTTTCAATCGCACCCTCACCTTGTCTGTCCGCTCTTCTTGTTCAGGGATGTTAAGAATCCAAGAATCAAGATGGATGGGAAACAAACAAACCTCATAGTTGACCTCCACGCCATCCAAATTGATCAAAGAGCACTCATGGCAACGCCGCCGCCGCGTTCCAAGCTGCGGGGAGTCTCGTGTGATGTTGAATATGTTTCACAGAGATGTCCAGCCGCTCGCTACTCGCAAAAGTTCCGCAGAACAAAAGTGCGGTCTACTAAACGGAGAGAAACTAGTCAAAGTGTACTAAAGTTGCTATAGATATTGCTCCGCCTTTCAAACTCCTTCGTCCCTCGCGTTTGGAGTCGCTTCTTTCCCCAATAAGATCACTGTGGACTTTATTTTGTAGGTTGAGTCGGTTGGTTTAACTCTCTGCCGTGCATCCGTGGCGCTATTTTTCTCCGGTACTACAGTACATCAATTTTGTTCACTCTCCGTTCACTGAATCAACTTGACTGTCACGAACGGAATTGTTTCGCCAACTCCGCGTCGCGCATATGACTAGCCAGGCTTTGCATTGGACGCCTCAACGGATCCGATGCAACAAACAATATCTGATTGGGATGAACTGGAAATAAAATGCGGAGCCCCAAGCGAGTCCGCAAGTCCTTGTACGTGACTACCCCATCATCGTCTCGTCCCAACCAAAGAACTTCAAGCGCAGTGCCACTCAGTATGAACGCCATCAGCATCGGGCTCGCTGAATGGTTCGCATTGCGCATAGAATGCCCCATTCTTGTTGATCCAAAAGTCTGTCACGGCGCCCCCGCAGTTTTCTTCCTGGTAAGTACCTGTGGACCCCCCATCCGCTGTCTTGAGATTAAAGGTACGGGTGCACGGGTTGATACTGGCCTAGGACGACCGAATTTACTCAGCACTATGAACGCCGGCAACGAGGATGAAATTCTTACCGGGCCAATGTCGGTGAAACGGCTTTTTGGAGCACCAGAGAACCAAGCGACGTGGTCTCCATTGACCATGAGGTGCCCGAGGTTGATTCCACTGCCAAAGGATTAGTTTCAATTCACCCATAGGGGCGACACGAGACCTACTTGACGCGGCGTTCCAGGGTACCGTTCTGGACGACTGGGGACGCTGTGGCGAGCAATAGTAAGACGGCGAAGGGGACGGCGAGCTTGAACAGCATTTTCTTGATTCTGAAGAGCTGGATTGACAGTGGGATGAAGACCTCGGTTGAACTGGTAACGAACAAAACACATTTGCAATCCCTTTTATACTCAAAACATTGCAAATCACGAGATTCCTTTTGGGCGCTGAACTATTCCTTTCATAGTCCAAATATTCGGACTGCCCATGAGCGCCGAACGCCGAGCGCTGAATGTCCGCTGAACACGGCTCAACTTTAGGCCGGTGACACCAGTGTCTCGACCTGTTCCCGGACTCCCCAGTGGTGCCTGCTTATTTATGTGGTCGCCGCTGGACCGGAGGTACGTTGACCCTTCTCACCCGTATATAACACCCAAAGGCAATTTCGCATCTGTTTCCAAGCGCAAATTTTACCCAGCCTGGATGTTCTTGGTTACAGCTTGCCAGGAGTTGTCACTGGAAGGAGGATTAGCGCTCAGCGCTCATGGGCAATCCGGGTGTTTACCATGTTTTGAATACTTTAGCATCAATGCGTTTGACGTAACGCACGACGGGCTCGCGAGCATGTCGAAATCCCCTCGAGCTACGAGGCGGAGGGCCTGTAAATGGTGTAGATCGTGTACCCATGGAGAAGTGGAAATGAGCCTGTGATCATACTCTCCGCTGATACTTACCGTAAAGACGAACTTTGAGATGGGGAGCGCGGGCGTTACAGGGAGAGGAGCGCTAGGCAAGGCCAGCCGGGTCTGGACGCATGAAAGTATAATTCTGATGCAACTGCGGTCGGATACGCGTCTAAACGGTCACATGAGCATGCACAGTTTCTGTTGAGAACGGAGCAGATGCTGGGCCCGAGGAGTAGACGCAAGTAACCTCTTTCCTTTCAAGACCCAGGCAGAGCGGGATGTCTTTCGAAGCTGGGACACGCCTTCCATTCTCGTCAAAGGTAACCCCGCGATCCGCTCATGGTATCTGATCTAACATCGTAAATTGTAGCCATTCCTGATGGGATCTATGAGCGGATGATTGTGGTTGCACGGTTCAGCATGCTGTACTACGCCACAGACACATTGTTTGAGTCATCGGCAGCGGTTTTTATTCTTTTCACCCACGTGGTCTGCTGATGTTTTCCAACAGGAAAAGTGCTCCCTCATGGATCAAATGAAGGAGATTATCAAAGGCCACGGACGAGAAAAAGAACGCGAGATAACGGGCACGAGAAACCCGATTGACGCCTATTAGAACGCGCCCAAGCACGGACTGAGAATCATCTCGCACCACTCCGCCAAACCCAAGCCCGGCCATGCGTCCATCATAGAAAGACAGAACCGTCAACGACTAGCTGTTTTAGCGAGGTCACCCGCGGATGGATCCAAGATCTTGCCAATAGAATCGCACAGATACGCTCCAGCGGTGTTGAGCATTCTCGGTAAGTATTCGGCGTGGCGCATAGCATGGGCGACGGAAAGGAGATCTTCGTTGTTGCACGAGCTCGGGGTCAACATGGCAACCAAGTAAAGGGGCTAGCGGCAATCGCAATCGCCAATGGAGACTAGCAAAGGAGACTAGTCAGGTTGCTTCTTGCGACGAACGAACCGGGAACGCCGGGAAAAGAATGTTTTTTGGATTTAGGTCGAGCGCTAGATTGATTGAAAACAGGCTACGCGTAAAATTCGAGCACAATTCCAGCCATAGTGAAACAAAAAACACGAGAATCGTAGACGATCCAGCCGCGGGGGTCCTTCAAGTTGGGCCGGAAACTCGCCGAGTGCGGCAAATTTGAAGCCTGATAGCTACATGAAAGTCTACCCAGGTTTAGTGACGCAGGCTTCGCAGACATACGATGAGAAATTGACGAGAAAAGCGCGCTCAAGATGGGGGTCGGAGCAAGCCGATCGGCGGCTATCAAAGGAAGCGCCCAAGCACGTGGGGCTTAGAACTTGTCCGCAACCACCACTTTGCCACAGCGTCCGTCCGTTCATCCACCCGGCACCAATGACAACGACAACTGGCTAAGCCTTCAATGGGCTGGCTAATCCTAATTCAACCCTACATAATTCAAGCTCCCATCACGACTGGACTTAGTCTGGGCATGTCTTTGCTGGGACGACTCAGTTACACTTCCGCCTTTCCACTGCTCAACCTGCTTATCAACGATGTCTCAGTTCGTTCTTCACTCTGCCGCCGACATCCCCGCACTCTCCCTCCCGCGCGCCCATATCGCGGTTGCTGACACCGCCGCAGCGATTTTTCGACCACGAATGCGAAAGAGCTGGTACGACCGACGGATCGAATGTATGCTGCAGTGCGGGTGCTACGTGGCACGCGCTAGCGATCCAGCGTCGCCACATCCATCTCCTGAACTCTGCACAGGCGTCCATCGATTACGCGTTCGCAACGATGCTCGATCCCTGCGCCTGACGACCATGCTCCGAACAAGGCTGGACGGGCCAAGGTGGTGCGTTTCACTTCCCTCTTCCGCCTGTCGGACCAACCAGGATTGCGGTATGAATTGGTGACTGACCGATGTTTCTGCAGCACGGCGAAGCCACCCGACCCACTTCGATCCGCGGCCTCGGGGCGATCGCGATTATCATCTCCCTTGGACTCGTGTGAGTGCCTTCTTTTTCCTCCTCCTCCCTACACCCTGCGCTCTTTATTGCATCCTGATGAGAGTTACAGACACTACTATCGCCGCCACTCTTCTTCCATGGACCTCACGCAGCTGCTACGACCCGCGGGATGAATGTATGTCGCCGTGCGTGCATCTGGTGCGCACTAGCGACCCAACGTCGCCATCAACATCCACTGGACATCCATCGCCTACGCGATCCCTGCGCACAAGCTCTGCGCGCGAAGGACGTGGCGCTTCGAATAACGCGAAGAACGGTTGGGCGGGCGACAGAGCACGGTGCGTTTGGCTCCCAACTCCGCCCGTCATTCGCAAGAACCGGGACGGCCGTATAAACCCGTTACTGACCGATTTTCCACAGGATGGCAGCCACCCGACCCTCCAGACGCCTGATATCTGCGCAGCCGGGGGCGTACTTGGATAGCCTGCTTTGCTGTCGCGTGAGTCCTCCTTCCTCTCCCTCATCCCTTTCTGCCCCTGCGCTGTATATTGGCTTCCAATCCTGAAATGACCGCCAGCGGCACACCGATCCCGGCGACAGCAGCCATCACCGCAGGGGATCGCGGAGGCAGTGGCACGCTTCCATGCGCAGTGCGCAACGCGAGCGAATTCATCTTAACCCTATGCCCGACCGGTGGATCGGCGAAACACCAGTGCCGGCGCGTTCATCTTCTCGACCTTGCATCGGAACGGCTGCTGGATCTCGTACGACGGACGTGTCGATCCCTCTCGGTGGCATTTGCTCGTAGTGCCCCTCGCGCCAGCTTCCCGCGAATCTGCGTGCAGGGTCAGACGAGGCTTCAAGACGGTCGTCGACACGGGCCACTCCTCTCCACGTCTCACTTGATACGCCCCTCGTCCCTCTCCCCGACTCCCACAAGTCCTCGTCTGCAAGTCTTGCTACCCCTCCGCATCCGACTCACGCCTCGACGCGGACCGCGCCTCGGCGCCACGTTTACTGTCTCCGCGCCGCCCAAGCCCGGTGCCTACGATTCGAAGGATGTGGCTTGCGGAAGGATGAATGGGTGTGGCAAACGGCGAGTCTTTCTTCTCATTGTCGTCCATACTCTTACTAACGGTCTTTTCCCTCTTTCTCTTAGGTCTTGTCTAACGGATCCATCCTTACTCTCTTGCATCGCGCTGCCCGTGGTCGTCCGGGTGCCCGTCCCCTTGCTTAGGTTCGTGGATAGTCCGGACGCCGATCATACTACCATCCTTTCACGCTACCTCCACATTCCCCTGCTTGCGCTTGCTACCCACGTTTACCGTTACCCAGATGCCCTTCACTTACCTCGCCGTTACCTAGATCCCCCACTTCCCCCTTCCCCAGCGTTTTTCCCATCCGACTTCCTCCACCATTATCCTGCGTTCCTCGTTTTATTATATACTTCTACTCGTTACTCTGCTACCTACCACGATCGTCTCCTACACCTCCCTCTTCTCCTCGCCCTCCTACTTTCGTCCCTCTTCCCTCGTGCAATTTCCCTCCCCACTGCTCCTTCTTCGGTACTGACTCACACAGACACGGCAGTCACACTCGCATCCCGAGCGCCGAAGACGACCACGGATGTGGAGAGCGATGAAGGAGATGACGCGCAAGGGGATATGAGATTGGACGGTACGTTCGTCCTCTATCTCGTTTTGTTCCTCGGTGCGAAGCGAGTCGAGCCATGCGCTAGTGATGCGGATGTGCATCCTCGTCACATCTCGCTTGTTCCATCTGCTATCCACCCGCATCTTCACTGCTCCCTCTTGTCCTTCCGAGTCAAAGCGACGCTTCGGGCCTCGCTTCGATGAGTCGTCGGGCGCTGCGGCTATGATATAACCGTTGGATCCTGACGGGGAGCCTATAAAATAAATTACGTGCCACCCGACTTTACTTTACGCTGTTTATTCATTTCTTCGTCCCGGGATCTCTTAAGAATCCATTTATCGGCAGCTTGTCGCACTGCTAACCAGTGCTCTGCCTCAAATTCAGACATCTCAAGAACAACCACCGGGGAATCATATTTGTCGCGCTCGGGGGTGGGACCAATGACATGGGAGAGATGCAGTTTCAGTTGGTTGGCTGTGAGCAGCGGGAGGGGGCCTTTTCTAGTCATTTGAAGCGCCAGAGACGTTGGAATTTGGGGGAAATCAAGACGTGTGGCAAGAATTCAAATGGACAATGGAAATCTTAGGGGCTGTGGCCACCGGAAGTGGAGATCACATGTCCGTGGTGTCGCCAAGCAGAGCCAAATGATGGGGACGCTTAAGGTTTGTCCCGTAGGTGTCTGTACGGTCTGTCACAGACTAAGTCTGTGACAGACCGTACAGCCACGAATAGACCAGGTCCAGTTTTTAGATGAAGCTACAGCGGCGCGAAATGGCTGCGCTGTTTGCAGGCAATATCAACATCCGGTAATCTTGGTGGCTGAATGGTGCAGGCATTCTTATTTTTATTTCCAACTGACTTAGTGGGAGTTGTAGACGACAAAAATTGGCAGGCACGCACCAAATAAGCAATGTAGTGGCGAAACATGGCATGATTTGGAGGTTGTAGAGCGCTCAAGAAGATAAAAAGCAGGACAGCCGTAATGGTGGCCAAGTGGAGAGGATTTAAAGCCGAAGATGGAAGGGGTGGGAAGCCGTTGATGACCCCTGTCAACGGTGCAACTATTCATATCTTCGGTAGGAATCCATAGTCAACGAGCGCCCAAGAATGAGAGGGGCAGAGAATGGTTTCCAACGAACGCAGAGGGCATTAAATAGGTTCACTTGGAGCACATTTTGAAAAGAAAGAAACATGTAGAGGACACGTATAGAACACGTTGAAGCGACACGTACTGGACACGTAGAGGACACGTTGAAACGACACGTAGGGGAACACATAGACCGGAGGGTTTAAAGTGGACAGTGCCAAAGTGGGAGCTGCGAGCAGCCGTCGGTGATGACCGAGCGGAGCTTACTATCATTGGCCCCCCATTGACAGTGCACCACGATGTGGTAGTTCTAGTGATGGCAAGCTCAGTTCTTCGCATTTTGGTCCAGTAAAAAGATATGAGGTGTGTCCATATTCTGCCCACGCTCTGGTAAAATCTTGTACCTATATTTGGTCTACAGCCGGTGCAATAAATCGAAAGGCTGATTTTGTGACACTTTGTGACCCTGCCAAATATAACCGAAACTCGCTACCACATGGTGTCCCACCCTCGGGACGTCAATAGCTTTCCACTGAGACAATTTAAAAACACGAAAATATTTGAGGGTGTAGGAAACATGCTAAAGACTTCATCCCTACGTGCCGGAGAAATTATACCTGGGGGAAAAGATTATATCGACCGCCATCACTGCCGCTGTCAACATGGGGACAATGATAGTAAATGGCTTCGGACACGCCTAATCTTATAAATAAAAATGAATAGAAAATAAAAGAGGATGATGGGGCAATACGGGGGGGTGTCGTGAACGAGATAAACATACTTCGCAAATGACACAATGGTCTTCCTCGATGAAATCAGCTTGAGCAAAAAGTCGTAGTTCGACGTTTGCAGATACAAAGTATCTTACCCATTGGGTCACCGGAGCGCCCAGGGGCGGGGCTGGGTAAAAGTGCCGCGCACTGACGCGGCGGTGGCTGTGTTATTGCCGCGGCGGTGCCGCGACGCGTTCAATTCGATCCACAGAGGTTCCTCGGCCCTAAATTATGTTTGCCCACAGTTTTCTGGTTATGATACATACTTTAGACACAAAAACCCATAGCTCAAATTTCGCTCCTCGGGCTTAGTCGGATCTCGCTTATACCAAATTCTGGCCTATTACAGTAGGTCTGTAGCGGTTCCCAGGGTCAATTTATGGAGTTGTGGACCACTGGCCTTCCTTGCAGCTCAATCAGCTGTTCAGGATGATTGCCAGACTCTTGTTGAAGTCTTGTGGTTAATTGTTGAAGCTCTGATTGTGTAACTGTTGACTCGGCAGTCAAGTGGCCGTCGTGATCCACATCTAGCTCATATCAGATTGAACTCTCTATCGAGAGCTAGTCACTGAAGAGATAAGCACCACTTATTGTTTCCACAGTGCTTGCAAACCACTAGATCGAGTCCAAGCTTTTCCAATGTTAATTACCTACGTCATGGGGTGAATCCAAGCCTAAGATTTGGTGAGTTGTGAGGTGAATTTCCACAGGGATTGTCGAAAGTGAAATCTTGCCACAAATTACATGAGCTTCCACGGTTGAATCCTATTGAGACGCTCTACCTGGGTAAAATAGACATCCGCAGCAATTATTTCGGGGTCGGTTCCGTGCGCAACAATGGCCGGGCCTAATAAGCCAGTTTAAATCAACCCCGGCTCACGCGCATCCTGGGCATGCTGAAGTCGCCCAAATCCTCATCCTTGTATGGAGGCCTCGTAGTGCCGTGCATGCATAATTTCCCGAGAGGTAGCAACTGAGAACCGTGGCGCGCCGGCTAAAGTGCCGCGGCAACGCCGCACAGCACAAAACTCTTTCCGGGCCGCTCTTCTGACCTTAAGTGAACTCATGGGAGTTCAGTCCAGGACTATGGCACACTTTCTGGTTCACGCACGAGTATTTCCGTAATATAATATGGCCCATGCTGCATCAATTTGCTTGTCTCAACATATACCTTGGACTAGTTGCTTGGGAAACCCACGTTGAACCCTCCTCTCTATCACTCTGGTCTCAAAGCTCAGATTCTCGTGCATCCATGCAAGTGAGGCAACTAAATGCAAGTGGTATGTACTAGACACTCAACTTTCCTGGAAGGTTGGCATCAGTTCGATCCTCCGAGTGTCAAGGTGAGAAATAAGTGGATGACTCTCATGCGAGTTCCCAATAACTACAGCAAAGTCACCTCTATTGGTTTTACCTACCGTGCATTTGCCGCGGCAGCAATAGAGGCTCAGCAATAGATTTAAAATGTCAACCCAGGGGAATCACCCAGAGGACTCTACTATTTGGATGTGGTGATATTTGACGCGGCACTGGCGCGTACGGTACACCTTCAACGTGTCAAATGACTGAAGACCATTTAGCCCACTGAACCTCGTCTTCAACAACTATTTAAACTTAATTCTAGTGGCTCCCGCACTTCATTGGTATGCAATTGAGAGCTGCAGCAAATTCGATACAGGGTTACAAGACCAGACCTCGGATACTGTCCGCTTAGTACCACACCCGAATATGTATGTTCTCTTCGAGTAAACATTCGTCGAATTGGGGGCGCAAAGTACCTGGTTTTGACCCCAAGACAGAATTACCGCATTCGAATCGACCACGATGGCGGCAGCTGAACACACTGCGGGGGCCCAAGAATTTTTGATGCATCAAACATTCTCCAATAGATGTTAGCTGTTTCGGGACCGATGTTTCTAATTTGGGAAGATAAGATAAAGAAGAAGTTGTGTTTCCTCTTCTCCTTTGTGAGCAAAGAGCAGTTAATTTCCCATGCCAACCAGATGTTGAAAGATGATTTGTGTTTCCCAATCCCTTTCGACCGGAAACATCAGTCATACTTGCCATTGAAACATAAATGCTTTTTTGTACTTATATTTCAGCCAGAAACATCACTGATGCTCATGTTGGAACCAGATGAGGAAGAACAAGTCATCTTTCAAAATCCAGTTAGAGTTGGAGCATCAATAATAGTTCTGCTACCAACATCAATCCCAAAACACAGGTCACGTTTTCGTTCGAAAGATCAAAATATTGAGTGTGGATTGCCCGATATTTCGAGTGGAAAGATTACTTATGTTTCTGGACTGATGTTAGTACTGGAAACCTTATGGATGTTTGGACCAGAAGTGGATGTCAAAACATCACTTATTCTTCTTCATATGGTTCCAAGAGGAGGATTGGTCATGTTTTTAGTTGAAATACAAGTGCGAGAAAGTGTTTATGTTTCAATCACAAGCATGACTGATCCTTCTAGGTGAAAGGGATTGGGAAAGATGAATTGTCTTTCAACATCTGATTGGCATGGGAAAACAACTCCTCTTTGTCGACCAAGGAGAAGAGGAAACACAACCTGTTCTTTATCTTATCTTCCCAAATTAGAAACATCGGTCCCGAAACAGCTAACATCTGTTGGAGAATGTTTGATGCATCAAAAATTCTTGGGCCCCTGCAGTGACAAGGCATGTCAAATTTCCCACATGGTTCAATTTATGATCCACTCCATGAGGTCATGACAAAGCCGCAGAGCTTTTGGTGCAGTCTTTGTGTACTGAAAGCACTCATTGGCGATATTCCCGCTATCTTTAGTAGTGGGTTTTTGTGGCCGTTTGCTCCAGTGTTTGCTCCGATCACCACTGCGGGAGTTGGAACGAACAAATATTTGGTTGCTTGTAAACATTTGGCCCAGTTTGACTTCGCTGCCTTTTTAGGGCAAAATTCTCTCCTCTCTGTCCAACCTCCAACCCAATCCGGTACTTTGTTTCGGCTTTTTCGGCAGAATTTGAAATAAAACATCGGCCCGTGCGTCAAGAAACCAAACAAAGCTTCGGCTTTTTCCGCAGTATCAAATCCTTCATTCGATCGTAATTTATCCTGCCCCTAGTCCGCCTCTACTATGATCCTCCTCTACCCGTGTTTTTTTAAGAGCTCCGCTCCTCCGTCTCTCACTGTCGAAGGCGCTGCTGTGCCATCTTTCTCATATGCCAACATTCCTCGAACTGTCTTGTCTCCCTCCTTCATTTCTCGTCTCGGTCCCTCTCGCCCAACCAGCTACTTGTTCACCGAGAACGTTGGCCCCTCTGGATCTTTCTCTTTTCCCCATGCATTGTATGTTGGGGCCCGTTCTACGTGGTCCTCGCCTATGATTGGGCTGCCCACCTGCGTGAGTGCCTCTTGTATTCTGGCTTTCGCCTTGATTCCCGATTTGACGCGTGAACATTTTCTCATACCGTGCGCTTTTCCGTCTACCCCTGTGCTCTTCTGACCCTGCTTAGATCTACCTCCTCCCTCCGGACCTTCTGCAACAGCTATCCCTATCCCTCACATGCCCATCGGTCCTTCTCCGTCATATGCTTACCCAGCAGCTGCGCCGTATTATCCCACTCCTTTCCTTCAATGTGGCACGTACTCCACCCTCAACATTTCATGATCTTTCTATTTTCTATCAGCGCCATCCCACTTAGCGCCCCCGTCTTACTACCCACTCACCTGCTCCCAATACTGTATGTTCTTCTTTCGGACGCTAGTCACTGACTTCGTTCAACTACTTCATCGCACTACCCTCCCAGCTCCACTTCCTCGTACAACGTCAATGGTGCGAACAATTTATATGTGTCTGCGTTCAATAGTCACTGACTTCGTCCAGTTATCGTACATCCAGCTCCTCGTCCTCGCTGCCGCCAACGGTGCGATTTCTCTCCTGCGTGTTTGCGCATTCTTACTCCGTTCCCCAGCACATTCGCCCTTGGTGCACCCTTTACCCGCTTCAGGACACCCTCCAAGAACATCACCTGGTATGTTTTCTACGTCATTTGGCACCCATGACCTAACTCTTCCGATTTAGCGCGCTCGGTGGCGTCATCCAATGCTACCCAATCCGAAACTGAAACTGAACCTGAACCTGAAAACATTACTCGTTATTCTGTTGACACGCCACCCCTATCTGTCTCCTCCGAATTATATTATCGTCTTCTCTGTCCTCGAGATGTGTCCTGTTCGGCCGCAGACATGTTTATCGGTCAGATCAAGGCTCTCAAGAAAATTCTGACGGTTGACGCTGAAACCGAGGTGCGCAATTGTCTACCCATGCTGAAGTGCGGCTCACGATCCTGCAGGGCGGTCGTCTCCCAGAGAGTTGGTTCGAGTCCACGCTGGACAGGTCGATCGATCTGATAGACGACAGCTTTTGGGTTAGGTTATATTCGGCAGGTTCGACTAACGGGCTAACGAGCGCAACACGCCGGTAGATTCATGCCATATCCCTGTCAGAAGGTGCTCTGACCAAGCTCAAAGAAGCTCTGCTGGTCGGGTGCATGGTCATTTGCAATGCGGCCCTACAACACATAGACCTTTCAAGCAAAGCCATCGGAATGGATGACCAGGTAAGGCCATTCGTTGGACTTTGTGGATCAGCCCCTCACGTATCCATTTCAGTGTTATTTGCTCCTGTGTGGTCGGATCACGGTGTTGAGGGCCCAATACATATGTGATGAATATAACATCGCATGTAGTTTCTGCTCGTGATATACAACGTCGACCATGTCCTTTCTCGACGAGACGAGCTCCGGCAACGTTACTAAAAACGTCCTTCACGCGCCCTCCTCTCCCACTTGGGACAGGTCCATCCGGCGTGGAGAGATGTTTTCGTACAAGGATCGCGAGGTCGAGTGGATGGGGACAGAAACGGATAATGGGCTGGAGCCTGCCTATCCAGAAATCTTTGGGGAGATACACTAAGTGACCAAAAGAAATGACCGATGGGTTTTTGGCACATATCTCCGCATTGAGACAACATTTGTGGGTCAACCAAAGTATAGGATTATGGAGAAGGAGCCTCCCGACCGTTCTGCACTAGTGATGAGATCAAAATATATTAATGTGCCATCACTCGGGGCGAAATACAGAAAAGACTGGAAGTCCGAATTTTCAAACTTGAGCTAGGATTTTTTTAAGCACAAGCCAAATCCACCAGATTGTAGTTCAGGATGCTCTCTCTGATGGTATAGTTTGAATCATAGAAGAATATACAGGGGATATTGAGATGTGTGCCCTGCAAAATGGTCAGTGTTCTATACCGACCATCTAACACATACCTTCAAGGTTGCCCGTGTCGTCAATGGGGCAGCGACGTTGCAACACGCGATATCCCTAACGATGCAATCGAGACGATCGAGCGGGTGCGAATGTCATCTTCGTTGCTGTGATGTTTCTGATGCCTATTTCAGTGTTACTCGCTTCTGAGCTCCTCTGTCCACCTGTCCCAGCCAGGGGATATTCCCCGCAAAGGGGTAGATTATGTCTTTGATGTATTCGGGGGCGGATGTGCCTTGTGTTTTTGAAATGAAGGTGATTACACTTGGGAAATTAAATGAGCGATGTGGATGCAGACAGTGCTCGGGAGACTGAGACCAGAGATGCGGAAGATAGATAGCGGGCGTTGCCGCGAAGTGAGGTACGAGCGACATTTGTTGTAGCGTCTGTTTATAAGAGACTAGCCGCGAAGCGGGCTACTTAAATGATAAAACCATGGGGGAGTTCCATTACACCTCACAAGGGCTGTATGAAGAGCTAGAGTGTGCGCGGCACTGTGCCGCGGCATTTTACCCGGTGGCTGTGTTGCCGCGCACCGACGCGGCCGCGCGGACGTGCCGCGGCATGCATCTATGTCTACAATTGTAAAAACGAGGTCCAACTTGTCCTAAAGCATTTAAAACACAATGTATCTTGTCCCATCCAATTTCGTGGGTGGACCAGGACAGAATCTGGACTTCACACTACTAAGACGTACACAGAGAATCGTATATTCAAGCTGTATAACAGTCCAGTACATCTCTAGGACCTAATTCCATAGTAGAACCCACGAGTGAAGTATTTCCTATGTGGCTTAGTCGGGCTTAGTTGGGCTTAGATATTGCCGCGGCAGTGCGCGGCAGCCGCGGCAATTTCTCCTGGCCCCCAGGGGCGGTACTAGAAATGATCCGCGTGGCGTAGCAACGTGCACAGCCATTTATTGCAATACTTTTCTTCTCCCACTATGTCGGTGGTTCTCGACCAGGACGTCTTTTCACGCATTCTGTCTCATGTCTCCGATGCAAGAACTGTCCATGCCGTCCTTCGCGCGCTTCCCGAATCCCATCCACTGTTCTCCACTGCCCTCTACTATCGACTGTCCGGCTTCCCGGTGTATTTGGATACCTTCGACCCGCGTTCTGCCGCTGCTTCCAATCAAGTACTTGATTACCTTCTTGCGGCGGATGTGGAGACAGACGCTCCCCGCATTGCTGAAACCATCCGACACCTCGTGCTTGCAGTGGAGCACGAGAACTATGACGTGGTTCGGTGGGGTGAGGTGGTAGAAGGACCGCAATTGGAGGTGCAGGAAGTGGAAGAAGAGGAGGAGGACGAAGATGAATCCGAGTGCGAGACGGTCGAAGCAGTAAATATCAACAGGCCTAAAGCGGTGGAATATGTCAACGTCGCTGCGTTCCACGCCCGACTCCCCGGTCTATTCAAGAAAGCACAGAATCTTCGATCCCTTGATTACCACAACTACCCTGGTCTTCCGCTCACGGCTGAGCATGTCCAAATTCTTTCCGGCTCTACACGACTCCAAACTTTCGGCATCGACTCTGCCGTCAGACGAACAGATAATCAAACGTCACAAGCATATCTCGACCCCGAGCAGTGGGAGTGAGCACTTTTTCTTTGTACTCGTCACGTCGACCTGAAATGTATATAACGCTCAGCATCGAGCCATTTTTATCCACCCTCGTCCCGTCAATAACGTCTCTGGAGCTGCGCCACGTTTGCCAGACGACGCTCCTCACCCTCGTAGCACACGGAGACCTTCTTGCGACTCTTGTGAATCTGACGCGTATGAAGTTGGATATCACAGAGGGAGTCTGGGACTGGGATGGCGGCGGATCGCCCCAGCGAGGCGCCTCGCCGGACTACATATTCCCCTCTCTCCGACTTCCCGCGCTGCGCGTCTTCCAGCTTGTTGTCGGCGACTATACGATACTGAAAGCACGCGCAGCCCCACTGGATCTCGTCGACTGCACTCTCTTGACCGAGGTTTCCCTCGACATACGCCAGTGGTCAGCTCTCTCTCCCCCGTCGCTACGCACTAATTGAGAGAACTTAAAACAGCATCTGGACGACTATGCCGGAGAGCAAACTATTCGAAGCGTTGTGCACCGCCGACTTTCCCGCTCTAACCCTTCTCGAGATTAGAAACAACCTCTGGCCCTACGCCCCGGACTTTGGTGTCCAGCGAGGGCACAGAACCTTCCCCGCTCTCGTGGAGCGATTCCTGCCATCTTTAAGCAACCTGGTGAGCCTGTGGGTGGACGAATACACCCTGCTCCCTCCTAGGCCGGATGAGCGGGATAGCCCGGACTGGGATCCCAATTATCCCCAGGCAGCTACACTGCGGGAAATATGGCATAGCGCGGAAGCCGCTCATCAGAACCGCAGAACCGCACTCCAGATAGTCCTTCCGCAGCTGGAAAGCCTCCGAGTCGGCTTCGGCGTCGTTGACGCCACCGACATTGGGCTGATTTTGAGCTGCTGCGATCCCTCGAAGTTGCGGCAATTTGGATTTACATGGGCATGGTCGGAATACGGACAGGACGAAGTACGTATCTCAAGTTTTGAGTTTGCTCGTCGCCTCTGATATCTCGTAGCCCATCTCTCCCGCGTTGCTCGTTCATCTCGCGCGCTTCCCCAAACTCACTGACGTCCACATCCTGTACCCGCGCCCGGGAACACAGGTCTCCGGTGCCCCCGACCCTCCCATCGACCCCCGCACAGCCGGCGACGTGGCCTCCATCTTCCGATGCAACGGGACCATCTGCCGCGTCGGGATAGGCAATTCTGTCGTGTGGGAGCGCCATTACGCGGCCCACGCCGACGCAGCTGGCGACGTGCACTCCGCTGAAGTCGTCCTCATCAGCGACGGGAGCGAGGTCGCGAACCCCGCCGTGCCGCGATTCTACTACGCGGGCCATATGACGCAGTGCCTCCCCGACGATCTGCGGTGGTGGCCTGAAGAGAATCCGCGGCCGCAACGGGGCGCGGGGATTGAGGAGTTGCGGGATTTGCTGAAGCGGATATTAGACTGATTTGGTGAAGCGAATGTTGGCCTGAGATACGGTGACTCGCTCGTCGGTGGATCTTTCTATTACCTCCTTGTCATTGCCCTCCAGTACTACCTGTCATTGCCCCTCGAGATCCCCTCGATATACGGTAAGCTGGGCTGTATTCGACCATTCTTTCCGAGGCGGACCACATCTCTTGCCACCACCGCTGTCCGTGGCCGCCACCTACCATTACGTCCCACCGTCGCCACCTCCACTCGGCGTCGTCGTCGTCCCTACCACCGCCGACATATCACCGTTCCTGTCACCGGACTTTTGCCACATCCTTCGTTAAGAATGTACTCCGCACTTGGATATGAACCATTCTCGTGTGCAAACTCTTACATAAACTCGCATGCCACGACTTCGCATATACCGTGGGCTGGCGATCTAGGCAACCGCGCAACTCATTCGGCAGCACCGGAGAATCGCTGGCGCAAAACTAAAAGGACAGACGATGAGCAACAGCGTGCGCCCTGGCGTAGTCTAGGATGGAGGGGCAAAACCTTCTCTCTTCCATGGTATTTTCGCGAATCGAGTTACACAAGACAGGTTTATCCTCCCCGTTATTATGATATTTAAATTAATACATCTCCCTTCATTCTTAAATTCCCAACCCTGAAATATCGGTGACAAAATATCCCTCACAGGTATCCTCTACATCATTGCAATAGCTACTTTCAAGGGGAATTCCACGCACCAGGTTACATAGTACGAACACGCAATGGAGGAACCATCTTTATGTGGTCATGCTTGCCTATTGTACGCGACGCGTGTGAGCGCGTGACTCGGTTGAAACACAGCCTTTTCTTGATCCCATCTCCTGCCATGATGCTCCCGCATCTGCCTCTCGAGCTGAGAAAGCTCATTCTACAGAACATAGACGACAAACGGACCGTCCCCGCTGCGGTCTTGTCTGGAAACTGTGACTCAAACTCACTCGCTCGAATAGTGATGGACTGGCTTTGGCCTGAGGTTAAAAAGCCGCGGCTTTTTGGCTTTGGTACCAAGGCCAAAGCCAAGCCAAAATGTTGGCCTGAGATGGCTTTTGGCCCGGCCTTGCATTCGCTCGGGCCAAAGCCGGGCCAAAAAGCCGTGGCTTTTGAACCTCTCATCCTACACCAAAGAAACACAGAAAACTAATGAAATACCCACTCACATGCAATGCACATAAAACATTTCAACCATTTCTCATCATTCTGGCCGGCATATACGATGTTTTCCCACCACAACTGCCCGAAGAAATGAAGAAGAGCCAAGAAATATCAAATATCAAATTTACGACCTCTGTTGGAGTCTAAATCCATCCCAGGGTACTTGGACACCTTGGGAAAGTCGGATTCCGGTACCAACAATTATTTGTGACACTATAAGCCTTCCATTTTGTGTGATTTACAATTTGATGAAAAGCCGTGGCTCAGGCCAATGCCAAGCCGGGCCAAGCCAAAGCTAAATGTGGTGGCCTGGCCTGGTAATTCACGGGGCCAAAGCCACTCCAAGCCGGGCCAAAGCCGCGGCTGCCAGGCCAAGCCATGTTGAGAATATTACGAGTAGTTGGTTGTTGATAAAGAATCGGCAGTGGTTCTTCGAGAGCTCACACAAAGTATTGATGGGGCAGATAGTAAATTCAGTTATTCTACCTAGGTTACAAAGGCTGCTTAAATAGAGTAGCGAGGAGTCTGAGTCATAATGGAAGGAGTCATTTTGACTCAGTGAAGAACATAGTAGAATAAATAAGAAAGTTCGGGGATGTCCGAGTTGCCCGATGCCCGAGGCTATGCGGTTCCGAGCTATGATTCAACACTCCCCCTCAAGTCGGATTCATCCCGGCTTCGGCAGAAAATTTCTGGTGCTTAGGTCTAGGAAGTCCTTTGGTTAGGAGGTCTGCAACCATTTCATCAGTTGGACAGTGGGTAACTTCGATAATACCTGATTCAACTTTCTCTCGAACAAAATGATTTTGAACATCAAAATGTTTTGACCGCGCGTGGAATTGTGGGTCCTGGGAGATTGCAATAGCTGACTGATTATCACAGAATACTTGGCTAGATAGTGGCTGTTCTAGTCCGAGTTCAGCAAAGAGGTTGCGGAGCCAAATGGCTTGGCGTATTGCATGCGCTAAGGCAGCGTACTCGGCTTCCGTGCTAGAGAGAGCTACGGTGGATTGTTTCTTGGAATTCCAAGAGATAGCTCCCCCTGAAAGGAGGAAGGTATATCCAGAGATTGACTTGCGGTCATCTGGATTTGAGGCGAAGTCGGCGTCGGAGTAGGCGAAGAATTCAAATGGATCAGCGTCTTCGGCGGTTGCCGTTCCGTAAGTGATTGACATATGGCGATGTCCGTTCAGGTACCGCATGATTCTCTTGACTGCTGCCTAATGCGCTGGCCCAGGATTACTCGTGTACTGGCTAACTCTGGTAACTCCGAACACTATGTCAGGTCTGGAGACAACAGCAAGATACAGAAGGGATCCAACGACGGCAGCAAAGCTCGAACTGAGTCTTTCATCTGGTTTCACGTCGGAGGTATCTTCGCGCTTCGTTAGCGTGACGTTCGGGTCTGTAGGGGTCGATACGGGGTTGGAATTTTCCATACCATACTGGCGGAGCATCCTGTCGATGTAACTGGCCTGTGAGATCTCGATGGTGCGTGTCTTGCGGTTGCGATTGATCTCAAGTCCGATAAGGAGTTTCGGCTCGCCAAGGTCAGTGATGGTGAATTTCTGGCGCAAGGATTGCTTTAATTCTTCCATCTCTGTAGTGCCTTCGGTCAGTAGGAGTAAATCATCGACCCAGACAGTGATATAAGAGGTTTTACCCTCGGTGGTGCGTGTATAAACACAATGGTCAGCTTCGGTGTGCTGAAATCCGAATTCGGCTAGAGTCGCATTCAATTTGCGGTTCCACTCTCGGCCGGACTGTTTAAGTCCATATAGGGTCTTGTAGAGACGGCAAACGCGTCCACTGCCATCGTCATAGCCATCTGGTTGGCGCATATAAATCTCTTCTTTGAGATCTCCATTGAGGTAAGCTCCTTTGATGTTGAGCTGTTGGATTTCCATGTCTTTAATTGCTCCTATGGCTAGGATGGCGCGAAGCGAATCAAGGCGAACAACTGGAGAGAAGGTTTCAACATAATCCATTCCAGGGATTTGTGAGTAACCCTGAGCTACGAGGCGAGCTTTGAGTTTGATGATATTTCCCAGTTTGTCGTACTTCTTGTCAAATGTCCATCGGGAGCCTACGACCTTTCGTCCCTCGGGTAAGTCTTCGAGTTTCCAAGTTCCCATTGACTGTAATGTCTGATATTCGGTCTCCATGGCCTGTTCCCAACCGTCCCGTTCTGGCGACACTTTCGCTTCGGATAGATTCTGAGGTATGTCATCCACATTGAGGTGTGAAGCTAATAAGACATAGTTCGTCTCATCAATAGCCTCAGATGGGTCTTCTTGGGATCGCGAATCATCCATAGATGCTTTGGGACGACGGGGACTGTGAGCGGCGGGAAGGCGCGATTGCGGGTTACCTAATCGGCGGTAATTATGATCGTCGACATGATCTCGGGTGGATCTGCGAAGGGGAATGGGATTTGATCCTGGAGGTGCGTACTGAGCCTGTTTAAATGGTGATGGAAGGTTGGCTAATGGCTCTCTGGATACAGGTGAAGGTGTTCGCGATGGAGTGCTAGGTGCAGGAATATTTGGAGTAGCAGGTGCGTGGATTGGTTTAATTGGAGCCGGAGCGGCAGCTGATTGAATGTTAGCAGGCTGCTGGTCGGTATTCCCTGGCTCCCCCTCAAGCGGCAGTCTGATAGGTGCATCCAGTTCAATCTCCTTCGGTTGATTTTCCGAGAAATCGAAGTTGCGTGAGACTTTAATTTGCCTGCTTGATTTATCCCAGTATTTAACTGCTTTCGGTCCTTCTGCATATCCAACGAAGAGGTGCTTCTTGGATTTAGCCACGGTTTTCCCGGGCTTCGTGGATTCCGTAAGTATCCAAACTTCGGATCCAAATTCCCTCAAATGCGACATGTCAGGTTTAATGCCGGTCCAGACTTGGTGCGGGGTCATCCCTTTCAAAACTCTGGTAGGGGAACAATTTCGTATGTAGGCAGCATGACTAACTGCTTCGGCCCATAGGAAGGATGGTAAATTGCGAGCAATGAGCATCGCACGGGTAAGCTCCATCAGGGTGCGGTTGAAACGTTCGGCAATGCCGTTCTGGGAGGGTGAATAGGGTGCGGTCGTTTGTAAGTCAATTCCTTTCTCTTTACACCATCTGACAAGTTCCTTGTTGATGTACTCTCCCCCGTTGTCGACGCGAATATATTTCGGAGCAGTCTTGAGGTGGCGCTCGAAGTACGCGACATAATCTTTGACACATTGGGTTGCTTCTGATTTATGCTTCATGAAGAACACTGTGCATCGGCGGGAGAAGTCATCGGTGAAGGAGATGTAATATTTGGCGTTGGAAATCGCTACATGGCTGTGAATAGCCGCGACGCGTGCGGGTCCCCAGACATCGGAATGGGTGAGTTCACCAGTTTCCGTAGTCTTGTCTTCGGACTCCTTGGGATAGGGTTGACGGTGCTGTTTAGCTTGAATGCAAGCTTCGCATTGGGTGAATGGTGGGCTGTTGGAAGATACAGTAAGTCCACTAATTAAATTACCTTTCACAAGTTTTTCCAATGACGAAATTGACAGGTGTCCGTACTTACGATGAAGCGAGTTCCATGTTTCGGTAGACTCGTTGGATATGTTAGCGCGATCCTCATCGCGAGGTTTCACATCCATGAGGTAAAGTTTCCCCAATTTCTTGGCTGTAGCTAATTTCGTTCCTTTAGCACTTACCAGTGTACACCAACAATGGCGGAAAACCGCTTCGCCGCCGGCGTCATCAAGTTTGCTTATGGATAGAAGGCTATTGGCAGATGTCGGGGCGTAAAGTACGTTGTTTAAAACATTTGTAACATATTTGCCTTCGACCTTACACTCCAATTTAACCGTGCCTTTGCCGAGAGCTTCAACCTTATGCTCACCAAGACCAGTTATCGTGTGGTCCGTGAGTTGGGTAAAATCACTAAACAATTCTCGCGAATTGCAGACATGTGACGTGGTTCCAGAGTCAATAAGCCAATCACTGTGCTTGAACGAATGGGTCGCCGTAAGGCATCTGGAGTTGGTTTCAGAGGTATAAGCCTGATCTACCAAGTTCTTATTCGTAGCATCTGATGTGTTGTCTTCAGCCTGGGGTTAGACCTGTCTTTGGTCTTCGATTTAGAGTTCCCCGGGTTGCGTTTCGGTCCTTGACCTTCACAGTCTCCACCTTTGGCAAAACATTTATGTTTGCAATGATATTTCCGACCACAGTTTGAACATGTGCTGTCTGAAGGGCAATTACAACCGGTAGGTTTGTTTTCGGACTTGGGGTTTCGGTTCGAACTCAAATTCGATCCCCTCGAGACTAAAGATGAGTCTGCGCCCGATTTTTCCAAGCGGTGGCGATTTTCCTCAAGGATAATTGCAATAAGTTCATAGGACTTGATGGAAAGGGTGGATACTAGCGAAGTGGGTGCCTGAGAAGTCGTACCAGTAGAAGAGCTGGTAGCAGTAGCCTGAACAGCAGAAAAGTTGGCGCCAAGATAAGCCGTAGTGAACTGGTCCCAATTTTCCGGAAGGGAAGTAAGGAGTAGGAATGTGAAATCATCGTCAGATACATAGCTACCCATGAGGTGAAGCTGTTCTTGGATTTCCCTGAGCTCCGTAATGTGGGCCAAGATGTCCGTAGATTCGTCGGCAGTAGTCCGATATAGGCGGCGACGCATAGATAAGATTCCCAGTTTCCCGCGAGATTCCTTAACAGTGACAAGCTGTTTCCACATTTGTGCAGAGGTCGTAGCTCCTGAGATATGAATCATCTAGGAGTCGCCTAACGTCAGCTCAATCTGAGTCTGTGCACGGGCATCATTGTCGTCCCATTCTTCCGTAGACTTTAGTTCATCCGCGGTCGGTTTAGTAGCAGTTGCCGGTGTCGGACGGGTTGAAATTCCCGTGACATACTTCAGCAGACCTCGGTCCCTCAAAATGGAGGTGACACGACGCTTCCAGCCTAGCCAGTTGGCTTCCTGGAGCGGCTCGATCCGATACATAGACGAACCAGAGTTGGTTGAGTTAGAGGAGGACATTTATTCGATGAGGGGTAAGACGGAAGTACTCGGAGAATAGGTAAAAGTTAAAATGGTCTAAGCTTGCTCAAAGATCTAGGCCGGGGCCCATAACCTGTTGAGAATATTACGAGTAGTTGGTTGTTGATAAAGAACCGGCAGTGGCTCTTCGAGAGCTCACACAAAGTATTGATGGGGGCAGATAGTAAATTCAGTTATTCTACCTAGGTTACAAAGGCTGCTTAAATAGAGTAGCGAGGAGTCGGAGTCATAATGGAAGGAGTCATTTTGACTCAGTGAAGAACATAGTAGAATAAATAAGAAAGTTCGGGGATGTCCGAGTTGCCCGATGCCCGAGGCTATGCGGTTCCGAGCTATGATTCAACAAGCCAAACCCCGTCCATCACTACGCGGCCCGAAGCTCTTCTACTGTCGGATCAACATTCGTCACGGCGACCTTGCGAAGCTACCCGACAAAGCAACTTTCGCGACTCTCGTGCGCGCACTGAGTTTCGCACACGGCGACATTGGCCTCCACCGGTTGCCCTGGATGCGCAGCACTCTGCCTTCGCTCTTGCCACACCTCCCCCATCTCACGACTCTACGCCTAATGTATATTGACATGGGCTGATTTCAGTCGCGCCCCAACCCGGCGGTCGACATTCGGCTAGTACAGCCGCGCTGAATTAGGAAATCGTTGCCTGATGGAGAATCATCTGATGGCCCCTCGCTCGGGACTTGACCATCAATCTTCCGGACGCGTCGACCTCCAGCACCAGTCGCGCGTTTCTTACGTGTTTTTCCCTGGATGCGAATGAAGCGCGGACTCAATGGGTCGAACCATATACGCCCCACCATCGGAACACGTCCATCTCGTCTGGGATGAGTAGTATGATACTGTACAGCCCGGCGGAACAATCCTTCACAAATGTACCTCCTACCACCCCTGCACACAACAGGCTTTCTGGCAGGTCCCAAGACACACCATTTACCTTCCTGGATATCGACACTCCACAGTCTGGGGTGACGACGTATATTCCCACAAAGCGGTGCCGACAAGATGCCTTCATCAGTCAGTCGGAAGTGCTGGCCAAATATGATATAAATACGCTGTTTGGTGTATTGTATTCATATCCATATCGTATTCAGCTCTTGGAGGGCATATCATATTCGTAGTGCATTGTATTCATATTCTGGAGGGTGAATATGAATATAGTTTGAATATATTTTGGATAGGGCTGCACACTGTCCCATCGACGGGCACGGCCGTTGTTTTGACGGGTCCTGGACGGGAACGGTCCGTCGCGCGACGGCCGTCATTTTGCTTGTCGGAACTACCGAGTACGTTCAAAAGTTGTGGCCTAAAATGTGTGTTAGGCTTACATTTCATCACATCGTATTTGACTGTTTATGGCGTGTTTTTAGGACCCGTCTACCCGTCGACGGCCGTTCTTGACGGGAACGGCCGTCAAAAGTACAGTCGAAGGGCCCGACGGGACGGGTCGGGATACCCGTCGGACCGTCCCGTCGAACCGTCACGACGGGCACGGGTGTGCAGCCCTAATTTTGGATACATTTCGAAGATTCAGCTGCTCGGAAATCTGCCTTAAGTTGACCTGAAACAGTGTGCCAAATATCAAACATCGACTTGATTGTATTGGTGGCACCTACAGATGTGAATGAGGCTGGGAAAGGTTGGGGAAAAGGTCCAAATTTGTGTTTCAACATTCAGATCACAACATATTGATCTCACCGCGACAGATTCAATCTCCACTCCGGTCACTATCTCCAGCTAACGTGGCGGCTGAGCAGAAATCAGACCCAATTTGATGTGGGACAGCAAAAAGTCATGCTCCGAACGTGCCGGCCGATGGCTCGGGTGTATAAAACAACCCTTCCACATATTTGAATACATCTGGAGACGCTCAGCTCGTATCATATTATATTCATATCATATCGTATTCATATTCTCACATATCATATTCTGGAGTCAGCCTCGGGCCCGTATCGTATTCGTATTCCGCTGAATATATTCAAAATATATTCAACCGTATTATATTCTTGGCCAGCACTAGGCCACCGCCGCTCAGCCTCAGTCTACTGCCAAAGACAAAAATATAGACCCGACACCATCAAATCCCTCGAAAAAGTGTGCTAAAACCGCCTCCACATCCACATCTACTATTAGACCCAATGGGTCAGAAAGTGCACAATGGGTCAGAAAGTCGAGTTTCTCCATTTCCCCTCTTCATCTATGCCCTCGGAATTTTCCGGGATCGATTCATGTACTACTAATGCGTATATAAACCAAATATCTAAGGGATACGTGGAGGGAAAGCAACTGAGAAACAGTTACCGGTCCATCAAACCCAGGGCTATAGGTGTAAGTGCCCGTGGTCTGGCGTGCGCAGTGGTCCCAGAACCCTAGGAAAATTCAGGGGGTCTAATGGGGGATACATGACGACTTTTGCTTCTTAGAAATTTCTTGCCGGGACGTGGTTGCAGCGTTCTGGGGGGGAGGCGCGTGTGGTCACTAAATGTCACAATTGTAATTCAATGTCCGCCTGATTTGATCGCAACTGCCGTTTTGGGTTGGCTCACCACCGCGCGCATGTCCGACGACACCTATCAAGCCTCATCCCCTGCTGTGCGGACCCCTTCACCTACTGGTAGCTACCTCAGCCTAGCCCTTGATTACGAACCAAGTCAAAATGACCAGTGGGTCCGGGAGGAACGCGAGGCTCTCCTCTCGAAGGAGGAACGCGCCGCGGGAGCCTTGTCACGTCACCGAAAACGCCAGCGACGGGGGTACTCGCCCTTGACTTCACCGATAAAAGAGGAAGAGCCCGCTCCCCTTCCCACCCCTCGATCCACGGTTGAAGTCACGAACCATGCATTAAAGTACGTGTCTGCACGCTTCACCTTTGGCATCGGTACTGACGAGTTTCAGAGCGCTTTATGCGAGCGGCGGGTTTCTGGACTCGCAAACAGGAGATGGCACTTATGTGGACAATCTATATGATAGAGATGAAGCAGAAACTCAGACACAGGGTGAGGATCTCGCACATTGTAAGTCTTTTTTACTTTTTCTCCCTGGATCTATATTATCTAATTATCTCAAGCCCAAGATGATGCTCTGAGTGATTCCGATTTCGAGCTGGAGGTCCAAATCGAGCGACTTCGAGTACGGCTCAATATTGCGCTGGAAGAGCGGGACACTCTGCAGGAACGGTGCAACGAGTACAAGGAGGCTTGCGCGCAGGCCAACGCTGAGAGAGCCAGCGCCCTCGCTGAACTTAAGCGTTGGCAGCAGGCTGCCACTGCCGCTTCCTCCCTAATCCATTTGTCAGTCCCGTACGTGGACTACGAATTATGAATGTATTATGTCCGAAGTATTAACAAGTAAACATGAATGAGAATATTGGGAGTAAATATAACGAGTTGACAAATATACATTAGAAGCTACGAGCTGTTCGAATAGAATTGAGAGTAAGGTTCAAATTGGTCTCCTGGCAGATTAAAGGATGGGTCAAAGGTATAGGGCGCGAACGGGACAGGAGGTTGGTGGAAGGGATGGGTGACCGGGTTTGGGATGCCATAATTAGGAGGAATTGGAGGGGAGTACTGGAAGTTAAAGTTGTAGGGAAAACTTTCATCGCTAAGGGTATTGCCGTGCAACGGCATGTTTTGAAGTGGTGTGCGGGGAGGCAGCTGAGGAACAATCGTTGTAGATGGAGGTAATTGAGATGTGGACTGGAGGGGAGCGGCGGCAGCAGCAGCAGCGTTGGACGGCCCAGCACGGCGTGCGCGAGCAAACAAACCAGCATACTTCGGGCTGTCGCGTTTGTCGGACTGGAGTCGGAAGTGGGCGGTGATGCGGTCGAGTAACACCGCCTTCGTCCCCTCCTCTGGAAGGCCCAGGTCCCAGGCGATGTCCAGGAGGTCACCCTTGTTTTTGGCGCTCAGCAAGCCGGTGAACGGCTCGTGAGGATCACGGTTTCGGCGTCCTTGCTCCCGTTCATTCTCTTGCTCCTTACGACGGTTAGCATTCGCCGTTTTCTTTGCCTCCTTCGCATCCCTCTCCGCATCCTTCTCCGCAGCCAGCCGCTTACCCTCGGCCGACGTCAGCACCCGGGCCTCGACATTAAGCTTCCTCCTCTTGCTCGCTCTACCGTTACGCTCGTTCGCCTTTCGTTTCTGTCCCGCGAGTTCGTTCGCAAGCATGACAGCATGTGCCTTGACAGCATCGAGCTCGGCCTCGAGCCGGTTGATCCTCGCAAAAAGCACGGGGTCGTGGTAGAAGTGGGTGGTGCCGAGAGGCGATCGCAGACTGCTGGAGGGGAGGGCGGAACCAGAAGGGGACGACGAGGATGGCAAGGGTGAGGAGGAGGGAACATGAGACGAGCTCGATGCCGTTGGTACTTGTGTGGAACGAGCAGGAACGCGCCGGCTCCGCTTTCGTCGGGGCTGCTCATCAGAATCAGAGTCCGAATCGGAACTGGAGTCTGAATCCGAATCGGAATCAGAGTTCGAGTCGGAGTCGCTGTCAGAATCCGACTCGTCGTTTGGTGGAGGGGGCGGTAGAAGAACGAATGCTCGAACCACTCGACTCCGATGAAATCATCAGTCCAGCCGTTGGCGGACGTCGCGATACTGACATGGCAACAAATGAGAATGAGAGCGCGGGGGAAACAGAGCACATACATAATGTCGTCGTGCTCATCAAACCATTCGGGGCACTTTGATGAACCCGCAAACAGGAATCCAGGCTTGAGACTCGTCCCGTCAGCACACACCGCTTCCAGGACCGTGATGAGCTCCAGGTTGGCGCTACGGTGCTTGTATTTGGCGCGTTGCCTGCGTGAATAGAAGTATTTACGGCGACTGGATTTCTTCCCACCACCCCGCTGGCAGCCCTTCTCGTCCATATTGTAGATATTTTCCACGGGGATGCCGTTCTCCGTGATGAGACGGCGAAGTTCGACAAAGTATCGACCGATGACGGGCTCGTTAAAGGCCTTCGCGCGTTTCGGATCAAGGCCGTGGGCGGTAGATAGGCTGATGTCGGGGTGCCGTTTAAGGAAGCTGTACACCCAGTTCCGGCTCGGCTTCTTCGCATCGAAACGAAGGTGCTGGGCACGCGCTCGAATGGTCTTCTTGGACAGAGGAACGCCGGTTTCTCCGAGATGTATGATCCATTTGACCAGAACAAGCTCTTGGGATGCAAGGGGGTGTCGGGATTCGAAAAACGGATATAGGGTCGAAAAGTTTTTTTCGACCCTCGGCCAGACCCCCCCCCCCCCCCCCTCCCCCCCTATATAGGGAAGGAGGTTCCCACCCCTAGCGGCGGGCCGCGCTTCCGAGTCATGTGCGGGCTCACAGCCACCACATTGACAGCATCCAAATCCAAACCAAAGATGTTGCGGCCCATCTCTATCGATTCAACTGTGACTAAGAAGACCTTTGAGGTATACATTACATCCATACCACCCCCTATATGAGTAAATTATATTTTTGGAGCTCCAACCATTCAATTTCAACATTGACTGAGGGTCTCCGGAGTGCCGCTTTGACCACATCTCTGACCCACTCACACACAGATGTCAAATGGTATATGAATCTGTTCTCCCATATACTCTCATATATATTGTGAACATGTTTTTGACTGCTGACCACCCTTAGAGGAAACCAGGGCATATTGTTCGCGCCAATTGATGGTGTGTAAGCATGATCCGCTGTCCAAATCGGGATACCCACACCATATTTGACTTCTGAGACCCAGAATTCATCCTCCTGGCATCCTGTGGTGCTCCAGGAGGTATATATTGCAGTTTTGGAACTCCCTTATACTACATGATAAAAGTTTTTTTCAGCCCTCCTCAGGACCCCCCCCCCCCCCCCCCCCCTATATCCGAAATTTTAATCCCGACACCCCCTTGTTGGGATGGAGTGAGGAAATGCTGGGCCTCCAAAGATTCCGCAGATGACTTGTGGATGTTCTTGAAGCGACCATACAGAGTACCATAAGGCACATTATGAACACGAGCAGCCTCCGTGATGTTGGGTCGGAGGCCGTGCTGGACCTGTCGGAGAAGCTCCCTGCACGCCCGCTGGATCTTCTGTTCTTGGCCGACATCAGACGGTGACATGCGACAGGCATGCGACGCGTCGAGGGAGGTAACGTCAACAACGCGTTGTTGCTTATTTGGATTTGATCAACGCGTTTCGGAGCGGAGATTGAATCTGTCACGCTCGACGCGCCTCCCCCTCAGAACGCTGCAACCACGTCCCGGCAAGAAATTTCTAAGAAGCAAAAGTCGTCATGTATCCCCCATTAGACCCCCTGAATTTTCCTGGGGTTCTGGGACCACTGCGCACGCCAGACCACGGGCACTTACACCTATAGCCCTGGGTTTGATGGACCGGTAACTGTTTCTCAGTTGCTTTCCCTCCACGTATCCCTTAGATATTTGGTTTATATACGCATTAGTAGTACATGAATCGATCCCGGAAAATTCCGAGGGCATAGATGAAGAGGGGAAATGGAGAAACTCGACTTTCTGACCCATTGTGCACTTTCTGACCCATTGGGTCTAATAGTACTTCAAAATCCGGTTCTCGACAACAATTCAACCGTACTGATGACGAGAAGATGAAGAATGTCTTAAATTCAATCAAAGGCCAGGGATGGAGTCTTGGGGAATTTCTGTAGAGGTTATTCTGCAGGAAAGAGGAAGACACGACCCCTCGATCCAATCAGCATTTTCAAAGATCTATTTTGTCGAGAACCTTGCAAACTCCATCCTGCTGGTAGCCATGCGGCTCAAAGGTGGGTAAGGCAGCGAGGATTTGTCGGACCAGAGCAAAGCCTTCTGGAGAGTTGACAAGCGCGGTGGTTGAAACCAGGAAAACTGCCAGGAGAAGCCGTAGCGCGGCCATTGGACCGCGTATGTGATGAACGCCGTTCTGAGCGTGTGTGGTGTTGTTTGTAAGTCACATTTTTATTCAAAGTCCGAAAATGGACCGTCGGGGAAACACGGCCCACCCACGGAGCCAAGAGGTGCTTGATCTCTAGATCTTCAAATATGATGTTGACGAAGCGAGATCAGTGATATCAGTACGGATCAGCGGCAGCACAGCCACTTCCCATTTTCGGACGAGCTGCGCCAGCACATCGACTCCCTCTCTATCTTCCCTCTTAGGCTTCCACCGCTACAACTAATTGAATACATTTGGTTTGTTGTTTCATTATTTGTCGGAGAAGTGGGGCTATTTGACCAAGATGTAGTATGTGTATGTTCAGCATATACAGTGTTAGGATTCCGTTGTGTTTGCAGAGTACTCTAAAAGCGTGCTGAGGCCTTGAGCGCGGGCGGAACGCGAGTCGTGCATAGCAGAGACGCGTTGAGTGGCACGATGATGGATTGATCTGTCCGTTGCTGCCGCTGATCAACATTGCCTTTTCTGGGGGGGGGGGGGGGGGGTCGTGGGAACGTATTAGCTGATCCAGAGATCAAGCACCTCTTGCACGGAGCTGCCTAGTTAGGAGATCACGTGTGA
Organism: Mycena vulgaris; assembly: GCA_029204335.1. NCBI lineage: Eukaryota > Fungi > Basidiomycota > Agaricomycetes > Agaricales > Mycenaceae > Mycena > Mycena vulgaris. The sequence continues at coordinate 29,692 of JARGYA010000088.1, forward strand.
CTCGGCAATCACACGGCACATGAGTTCCGAGGTTTATGGCAAGTCGTTTGCAAGTCGCCGGGAGGGATTGAAGGGAAGATGTTAGTATTCTCGACATTCAGAAGCCCGTTAGTCTCTCCTAGACAGACACTTCAACGTATGCAACTCGTACCTTGCTTGTTGAAGTCTGTTGGTTACCGCGGGGGTCCGATCAGGGTATTCCGTTATTACCAATCATCGGAGTTTGAATCTGAGTACATTTTGATTGCAACTCCCTGTATTTAAGGTCGGCCACTCGAAATACAGGCACACATGTTTCAGCATCGATAAAGGCCTTCCGGTATTTTTTTTCATAATTCTATGGAGCCTAGATCTCGACTTGTCATGTTCTCTGGTTGACAAGCGCCCGGGTCACATGCCATTTTTGATATGTTTCTCTCGCCCGTTTTACCATCTCTGAAGAAATTATGAAGCGGCAGAACATCGTACACAGGTTCCACGGAGTAGTCTGCGTCGCAATCTGGTGAAGAAACGCGTCTGGTATGAATCCAACTTCGGGCCAGGAATTCAAACTCCGATGATTCGTAATAACGAAATACCCTGATCGGACCCCCGCGGTAACAACAGGACTAGAAGCCCGTATTTATCAATTGAGCCAAGGTATGAACACATAGGAATTCGGGGACATTTTCCGTACAAAAAGAAAAGATATGTGATTACGGCTCGCGTTCAAACTTCAGTGGTGATGTACTCCACGCGTGTAAGCGGAACACGGGGGATACGAGGGATACGGGAGTAGCCAGGGCTGGAGGAGAAACTATTTCAGCTCAGTCAAGTCTCGACAAGCGGGCGGTCACCAGGTAGCATCAACTGAGTTCTAATTTAAATCCAACGACTTCACCTACGCGAGCGCTGGTGGTGAAGGAAGGCCGCGGAATCATTCTGGAGGGATAAGCTCATTCTTTAGGGCAAGACTATGCTGGGAGGATGGTAAGATGATGGTGGTCGCAGTTGAAGGAGAGTTTGATGCGGCCATTGTGTTGCGTGCCGTGTGATGGCCGTGGCTCACGTGAGATTCTCAATTAGGAAGTGCCGTGGGTGGGCCTACTTTCCGACCGTCGGTATCAACCCATCAAACAAATCTAGACTAGAGATCTCTGGCAAGTACATGCTGTCACCAGAGACCCGCCAGAAGTTTACTCACTGCGTGTATAGTCCTTCGCTTCCTTGTGGTTGAGATAAACAAAAGCTACACCGATATTTTCGTGTTCGGATTTAACACTGAGATGATCCAAAACCATTGATCTAGGTGCAAAGTAATCAGTAGATGCACCCGTTTGCATCAGAGGAACATACGCAAGTACGGTTTTTCCGACGCCTGCTGTACATTTCCGGTTCAAAAGTTTGCCGGACGGGGGGCCGACGGTAAAGAACGCACGAATTCCGCGGCACCAAAGCGTCCTTCCAAAATCAGATTCCCATTGTTTAAGGAGAGAGTCTGCAAGCAGCCATCCTCCGGTTTCTGACTGCCGTGCATTGGAAATATCCGCATGTCGTAGAAAGAAATTGACTGGGGAAAGCCACTCAATAATTTTTGTGCGCTCCTCAGCTGGAGGAGGTTAGATAAGTGACTCGGTCAATTATGAAGTCAATACTTACAGGCTGCTGAGCCGAGAATCTGGATGCCACCACTACTGTTGTTGAAAAACGGTATTCAGGAAAGGAAGAGGACGAGCAGACGTACATATTATTCTGGGTGAAGTGTTGAGTTTGGATACTACCATAGGTTATTCTGGGACTTTCCCCATCACCCCCACCCCCACCTCTACCCCCGCCCAGTACGCCGCCCGGTCCACCATTGCCCCCTTGTCGCCTGGGCAACGTAATTGATAGAGCGGACAAGTCACAAGTTGAGTAAATGACGATACATGTTCGCTTTCCAACGAAGTCACTCTGTAGGACGAGTACCGGAGTCAGCGTCTGAATGGGAAGGAGTTCGGAGATCCAAGAGGAAAGAGACGGTTACCGTGACGAGGGTCATCATCAGTGGCGGTGCGACGCATCAATTCGGCATTGCCTCCCGCAAGTCCGATTCGAGAAGTCAAGTCATTTCTTTCGTTTTTTCTTCCTGTCATGGCCAGCCAGCCCTTCCACCCCCCCGATGCACATATTCCTTCTCCCGCCACGTCTAACACGCCCCTGGTCCGTCATCTATCCGTACCCATCCCATTTGCAACTTGACGGAAAAGACGCAACAACTTGAAGCACGAGGACAACGAGAACGAACGCGAACTGGTGTTCCGCACGGACGACCAAGAATATGGACAGGTCATAAAAGTCATTGGTTCACAGCAGATCGAAGCCATGTGCTTTGACGGCGAGACCCGCATCGCTCACATCGGAGGCAAGATGCGTGAACAGGTGTGTATACGCAGCGCCCCGATTGCGACTGCGATTGCTTACCGGCACTGGCACCAGGTGGCGATTGAAGCGGGCGACATTGTTCTACTCGCTCTCCGAAACTCCCAGGAAGACACACCGGCGGTGAGTCTTGCTACTCCTGCCTACGCGGTGTTCGCTCATTATGTCCAGCGGTGGATTTTCAGTGAGAGAACCTGGGGAGCTCCCGGGAAACGCTGGATTCAATGACCCGGAGCCAGAGTTTGACCAGACGTTCGAGTATGGGGATGACGCCGAGGTAGATATCAATGACATCTAGCCGCTTCGAACTATGAGCCATTTTGTTCTGTCATGGCGGTGCCCTTTTACCCTTCTCTTCCGGCTTCTACCACCTCCACGCTCGAAGAGCGCCTCCCGGTCCTCCGCGGCGGCCGCGCATTTTTCCACCCGACCTATGAATATTATATCACTGTTTCACGCACAAAATTCTGGGCGGCAATCAGGCTCAAAGATTTTGGTTGCTCACTGGTTCTGGACATACTCGATGGAAGGAACCACCTTCCAATTACTACAGCGAGAAGGTTTGAGATTGATAGAAGAAAGCAATTGCATAGACGATGTACACTTGTCCAGACATTGGTATAGTGAATGGTGTACGAGCCAAATTCACTTTGTAAAAAAAACAAAACAGCAAAAGACTTTGAGTTTTAGAGCAACAGGTTTGAAAAACATCGACATCGCGCGAGTTTCTTTGGCACATCGCAAGTTTTATAGCCCACATCGCAATTTTTATCCCGCATATCGCGAGTTTGAGGGTTCACATATCCCAATTTTGAACGCATGCCAGATAAACTTTTGGTTGTCGGCATATATAATTTGAACAAGCGGTTGCTCGGCCGCTTTGCGGCCTCACATCCTCAGTAAACCGGGCCAGGTTGTTTTAAATATTTTGCCACCGCCAATCCATGACGCCGTGCCACTGTACGAAGTAGGGGATCACACGAGGTGTGTATCCATACTCTCTTTTCCTCGTTTCATAGCGTCGTTTTCACACGGCATGCCACGACGACTCATACATCATTTTCTCTCCCTCCGCGCATGCGTTCTGTGCCATGTAAAGGCTGTGGCTGACTTCTTTCTCAAGTTGTTCAGATGCTACGAAGTTGACCGGGCGCCCTTCATGGCAACCCTTTCAAAAATTTCAGCACCATCCGAGACAATTTAGGCTCGCCAGACGAGATTCACGCTAGGGAGGGCCTCGGTTTCCCGACTATGGAAGAAATCATATTTGGCGGGTTTCTCTCTATCCTTAATTGCACATGAACTGGTATGTCGATCCTAGCTAGGTCTTGGGTGAACCCATCCAGAACTGAGTGAGATCCGTGCAATTCTTTAGCGAGGATCAAAAACAACCCAAAACGGGAATTTTTTGGTCGCGCCCTCGGTACTGTAAATGTCCTAGGGTATTCCGAGTTCATTTCGGAGCTCAGCCGTTGCCACTAGCTGGCTCGTCCCCAATTTAATCACAAACACCTCCCGCTGTTCACAGGTCCTATAGACGGTTTTCTCCCGCCCATCTTTCTAGCCTACTTCAATCCTGATCTGAATCTCGTCCCTGGATCCCGGAACTATGAAACCCGAGGTACAAACTCAGATGGACATGTGTATGCGTCCAATTGCGGGACCGCGTCAATATCCGGTATCAAGTTCTGTGCCTGCTTCTGTGACAGTGTTGATGGGTCGGCGGCTCGAAGCGACTAGTCAGTGACTACATAGTCATCGGGCCACGCGAGCGACCTGCCCTTTGCACTGCCTTTGCGTGGTCTAGTCGAAGCTAACCGAAGCTAACCGAGCGACGCCCCCACGTTTGCGGCAACGTTGCGTGGCAACGTCGCTGCTGTGAGTTGTGTCACTGGCTAGTCAGTGACCTGCACAACACTGTTCTGTGAGCATCGATACAATATGATTGAGTTGAACTCGCGGGCTCAGCGCTCAGCAGGCGGCGAAACGTTAAAATTTAAATGGACTTGACCGCGAATCAGATGAAAATCAACTGAATGGCTCGCTCTGTCTCACGAGTTGAATCGACTGTGGAACTTGTGTGGAATCCTACCTACCATCATTTAACGTTATATAACCGACTGACAGCACAGGAATAGAACGGCAAACATATTTAAAACTATGACCGCCAAGAGCATAAACTGCCGGTCGCCGTGGGTATAAACCCGCTGTCTATCTCTTCATGTTTTTGCCCACTCATCTCGTTCGATATGTTTGCTCGTAATGTCGCGGTCTCTGTTCTCCTTGCCTTCTCCGTCAACGCGCAGGTGTATGTCGAATTTATGCTCCTATACCCTCCTTGGATTTCAAGCGTCCTGTTATTTCTAGTGCAGGGCACGGTTTCAAGCTGCAAACTGTACTCAACAGTGCCAAGTGCCTGACCGCGAGCAGCCCGGCGAACGGTGCTGCCGTCGTCATCGAAGACTGCGGCACGAATGCTACGTCCCTCAATACGTGGTTCGCGACGCCCCTCGGCCCCTCGGGTTTCAGCAGCGCGCTGTCCGCTGGTGGTTTTTCAAGTTGCCTCGATGTGACGGGTGGACCATCCGGAGTGGCAGCCGACGGGACGAAGCTTCAGATGTGGGCTTGTAGCGCCACAGATGGGGGTAGGCGCTCCTCCACATCCTCCTCAGCTTCAGAACCTCAACCGCCCATAGCCCAGGAGTTCATTTTCTCGGAGGGTTCCACGGCGGAATAGTGGTGGACGGTGTCAAAGTGTGTATTGTGAAGGTTTCTCTGAAGACATACTGATCGATATTTAGTGTTTGTGTATCGTGAAGTTTCTCTGAGGATGTACTAATCTATGGCCAGGTGTTGATGTCACTGATGGAGTCACCACCAACGGGAACCAGGTGCGCCCGCCGTGCAAGCGAGTAACCACGGTCCTAATATCAACTCCAGCTTCAAATCTGGGAATGCACAGGGAACAACAGCAACCAAAAATTCAACATGATCCCGGTCTGAAATCATTTTTATCAAACTGCAAGTGTGGACTTGCACAGCGCGAAGGACAACTAACCAGGACTGGGTTGTCTCCAATAATTCGTAGCTTTTTGCTTCATCCAGTCATTCACCGGGCAATCTATATATCATACCTGATTTTCATGTTGCACAAACGAAAACGGCGGCCGAACGAAGTGAAGGGAGTAAGCTTGCTTCTGCGTTGAGTATCTCTGTGGATCTTCGAGAACGCTTGGAGTTGGGAACTTAAGTGCAACTTCCTTTAATTTCTTATTTTGGTTGCGTGCAGTAGTGGTCTTTGTTGGGTCCTTGCGAAAGTTTCAAATAGACAGAGGTGAAATGTATTAGATTCTGCGATAAGACAGCTCCGGCTTTGAAACCCCGACTTAGCAACTGTTCCACTCTGGTATTTATACCACTTGGCAATGGATTGAGCGACTGAACTGTATTTTTTGTTTAAGTTTCAGCTACCAGCGGTTGGAAAGTTTAGTTATGAATTCTGCAGAAAACAGCAGTGGCATGTATCCAACGATTCAATTGTTCCTCCGAGTCATCAAAGCCCAAATCTTCGCCCCATTCCATTCTCCAGCGCGGTGAAGAGCTTCTTCTTCTTCCTAGCTTTAATCCTCGTCGCCGTCAAATTCAAACACTCCGCTACGTAAGGCGCGTCCGCCTTATCTCGGGTTTCAACCCCGGATTTCGCTCTGCACCGTTTCCTCTCTGAATAATGGATTGAACGATTGAGCTATATTTTCTGTTCAAGTTTGACATTTCACTGTTAAATCTCAAGGCTCAGTAAGTCGAAGCTCTTGTTGAGATTTCGTGTAGTAACTCTCGCATTCTGGGAGGCAATTTCGGCTCGAAGCTCTCCGCGATGTATCCTGCTCCGTTTTGTCAGTATCTCTTCGCAGTTGCCTTCGAAAAACTGACTGAACGGCATCTCGACACTTTCTTTCGCGTTGAAGACAGTTCTAAGGGGAAAAAATCAATGGATATACAGAGAGGCTGGGTTGTCACCAATGATTGGTAATCTAATCTAATACGAGCGTAGCTTTGTGCTTCATTCATCCACTCATTTACTGAACAATACTATATATCGTGCGTTACTTCTGTAGCGCGGTGCAGTGTTCACACATAATGTAAAAACGAAAACGGCGGCCGAAAGAAGTGAAGCAGTAAGCTTGCTTCTGCCCTGGGTATGTCTGCGGACCTTTGAGAATGGAAACTTGAGTACAACTTCCGTATTTGGGTTGCTCTGCGCGTGCAGTCTGCAGGCGTAGTGGTTGTGGTTCTACACAGTTGCTGCTTCGTTCTGTGTTACAGAACGAGTGGCTGTATTCAACCAAGCCACTGAGGCTATGTAAGACCCCTTACAGATTATTTTGGCCGCACGTTGCTGGATCCAGAGATGGTGCATATAGCTTGATTTCCGGTGCTGACCATTTTATAAGCGGGTCGAACGTCTTGACGACCATATGGTCTGTATTGATCTTTACTTCGGGTCCCCAGCTTGTCGATCTATCAGAAAGAAATGCACTTGCATCGCCGAAATTGCAGGCGCCAGTCGAAGTCCCACCTATCGCACTGTCTCTCCGATCTCGGCGGAGTACAAAGTAGATAGATGGAGCTCACAAGCCATGGTCCTCGCACAGAGCTCTCTCACCGGGGTTACAAAAAAAGACAAATTTAGCAGAGATTCGCTGGCAAGGAGGAGGCATGTTATAGGCCCGCGGAATTCCATCCAGTCGACGGTGCCAGTAGCTGGTCGGACGGTATTTCTTGAGAGCGGCGAGACTATTGACGCAGAATTAGTGAGGTCGGAGAGAAACATCGTTGATGCACAAAGGTATCAAGAATCGCGAAGTCGATAATGGCCAGGGGCTGAGTATCGCCCGCGAAGGGAAAACCGTGGATGGACGGCCCGTGATCGGTGCTGCAGCTTAGATTTCGGAATCGAAACAGTTCATTGGTAGAGATCTGAATCTGGATTTACCGGAAGAGGATTTGGAGTCGACAGAGAACCAGTAGGTAATGAATAACATCAGTTTGTGCTTGAGCGGAATAAGACCGGAACGAGAGAAACCACTCTTGGGTACTTGAGTACAAACGACCGGGGATTTGAGCGGGAGTGATATGACCCAGATCCTGGTCGAGATGGACCATGGAAACTCAGATGCAGTCTGTGATCTGGAGTAATCGGGAGCATCAAAAACGATGAGTTGGCCAACTTGGGACAAAAGCAGAAGAGAAGTCTTGTAAGGAAGGTGCAATGGTTCGCAAATTCCCCCAGAAAGCAGAACCATAAAGTGATGCTCGAGAGCCATGCAGGAAGAGGGAAACGGGGAGAGTGCAGCGGGCCAGCTAAGCGCGAAGGCGATCCTGCTGCCAAGTCGGCACCAAACCCAGATATTTCCAATATATTGAGAGCACAGCGGGTCCAGACGAGAGACAGGGTCAGCCGCGAGATAATCCAGCGCTTTCGAGATCAGAATAAGTTCAGTACAGCCGAGGAATTCGCGATCATACAGCAGAGAGTGATGTAGAGACTTCAAGAATAAGATATATTCACGCGAACAGGACAGCGTACCTGTACTGGTACGACGACGAAGAACCATTCGGCGCTAGCCAATACGGATAAAGTGCGAGGTAAGTGGCGTGAGATCCGCTCAGCCCGCGCGGGGAGGGGCGGGGAGACAACCAGAGCGTGAGTGATGAATCCCCCATGCGGCTGCGCAGTGGGAGGTGGAAAGGGAGGCGCACGTGCAATAACGCGGGCAGAGCTGGAGGACGTGGAAGTGGCTAACTCGAGATCCAGCTGGGAGGGAAGATCGGGGAAGGATCGAGAGGGAATCTGGTGTCTTCCCCCTCCGCTGGCAAATCCCCGCCGCACGCGACGCAGCTCCCGTTTCCATTCACGCCCCAGGCCGTCTGGTGTGTACGTCTCCGTGCCCCCGCTCCCATCCGCCGGTCTCCACGAGCCGTGTTACTTCTCCCTCCCTTCCTCTACGACGCCCGCCCGCATCCTCCTCTCATCTGTAATCCGCGAGTGGACACTGGTGCACGGCGCGCCCGTCCCCACTCGCGCCCAGCCATCGCGCAACACTTCCCCGCCCGCACCTGTGCCTCCCTCATCGCATCGCCCTCTACCTGCACGCCGACACACCCTCCTCATCTCCACCCATTTCTCATCCTCGTTCTCCCTCCCGTATTGCACGCGCATCCCGCCTCCCATCCTCCCATCCCTTCCCCTCCCGTACGTCTACGCGGGCCGTGCCCGCAAGCCGACCCGTACACCATGGCGCTTTGCTCCTCAGGCGAAGGCAGGGAATCCAGCAGGCGGCGTCGAGGACTAGGGCAGGTGCGGAGAGTGTTGGAAGCGCGGGAGAAAGCGGGGACGACGACGCGGGTCGTGCATGAGGGAAGGAGCGCGAGCGCTAGCCGCACGCAAAGTCGGGATGGGATAATATCTGAGTTCACGCAACCGCACCACGTCCCCATCCCCGTCCCCCTCCTCGCCTCGTACGTCATCCCCCTCCCCGTCTCCGTTGTATCACCCCCCCGCCCGCGCCGACGCCTCCTCGCGGTTTTGCGTCCCATCATCGCGGGTGCCGATCCAGCGTTCCTTGCGTATTGCACGCGCGTGGACCCCACCTCCCACCTTCCCACCCCTCATCCACACGCCCTGTCCCTCGACACCCGCTCCAGTCTGCTCTTGCTCCTACACAGTGTGCTGCCCCTCCCCACACATTCGAGCCCAAGCGCGGGAGGAACGACTACGGGTACGGCGGGGACTGTGGCCAACGAGGCGGATGAGGAATGTGGACACGAGCGACGCACGCGTAGCCCCTCTTCTCCGCGCCCTTCTTCGGCACGTGCCTCGCGAGTCTACACGTACACAGCGGCCAGGCTTTGCTTCGCCCACCTCCTCGCACACGCGAACGAAGGGGGTCGGGGACTCGGGGAGGCGCGGTGAAGAGGAGGGCGCTGGAGGCGGGGGGAGGGAGGGGGTTGCTGACTACACGAGGGAGCGTGTGCACGCAAAGTCGAAGATGTGAGTTCGCACGCCTGCGCCTGCACCCACACCATCCCTGCGTCCCCGCCCTCGCGTATCGCTTGCGCGCGCGCGCACCCGCATCCCACCCTCGATACCCTCATCCCCCGCCCGTGCCTCCTCCCAATACGACCCCCGCGCCAGCCAGTCTGCTCTTGGTTGGACGGTGTGCTGCTCCTCCCCATCCCCACCCATTCGAGTCCAAGCGCGGGCGGCGGAAAAGACTTGAGCGGTGGCGGGGACCGAGGGAGGAGGCGGAAGAGGAGGGTGCTGGACGAGCGAGGGACCGGAGCGGGGAGAAGAGAGTGGGGACGCGGGCCGCATGTAAAGCCGACGATGGGGAGCGGCCCGTGCGCCTCCTCCCTTCCCCGCGAATGCCAGATCAGGCGTATGGGGAGATGATGGGACGATTGCGGTTACGGTGGGGGCCCAGCAGGCCGGCAGTAAGAGATGGGTGAAGACGGGGACGGGGAGACAGGGGCGAAGGGCGCAGGCGGAGTTACTAAGTTAGTGCGTGTGCGGCGTCGCCCCCGCCGTCGACGAGGGATTTTGGACGGGGCATGCGCAAAACGACGGGGGAACGGCGACGTGGGGTGGGGATGGGATTAGCGCGCGGGCGCATTGATCAACTCCTCCCAGTGCTACGCGAACTGTGCGCGCCGCCCGCGCCAATCTCCTCTCTGGTGACTACGCCCGCACCCACATCCGCGACTACGCCGCCCGCACTATCCGCTGACGCTAGTCCTCATGCTTGCGCGCAAGATTGGGGTGGGGAGGAGGAGAGAGGCGGCATCGTGGACGGGCTCCTTGCCATGTGCACGGAGCGACTCGTATCTCGAGCGCGCGGGCGGGGATACATCCGCATTCGCCCATTGCGAGGGTGGAGGGCTGCGATGCGGCGACGTCGGAGCTGTTCGACGGGCGGGGACGCGAGCCGCGAATGAGCTCGGCGGGGAAAAAGAGGGCACGCGGACCGCGGGGGTATGCGATCCAGCGGTGCAGAAGCAAGCTTCATGCCCGACGCAGGGGGGAAGCGATGCGCAAAAGGGGCGCGGGCGATTATCATGCGCAAGTGGGTGGAGACGGCAGGGGATGGACACGAGAGGAGCAGCCGCGCCGGCGGGAAGGGACGCGGTGCTGTGAGCGAGGGCGCAGGTGCTGCTCTGGGAGACGAAAGACGCGGATGCTGGGAGAGCCACGGCGACGGCAGAATAGCACCGGGCGGGGAGGGAGCGCTACTGGGCGCGGGGGACGACGTGGACGTAGGGGACGACGTGGACGTAGGGGACGACGTGGACGCGGGGGACGACTGGCCGGCCCAGAGAAAGAGGCGCAAATGCAGCGGGGACAGACGACGCGGTGGTAGAGGCGTCTCAAGCTATATCGAGATCTTTGTGAGCTGACGAGAATGACAGCGAGAGAGAAAAGAAGGCGTACTCGGGTCCCACAGCTCATGCATGTACCCAGCCAATCCATCGATGCCAGCGCAGAGAGAATCCTGAGCAGCGCGATTCAAGATCCTGCATTGGCGTTGGCTTAGATGAATATGGCAGAATGTCTGAGTGTGGACGTACGGTAGTAGAGAGGAAGACAGATGGTTGCATTCCACGCGTCCCGACGATTGCAAGATACAACTGACCACTATTCGAACGCAAGAACATGTCAGATCGACGCCGATTAAGATAACAAGAGCAGCAGACCATAGTCGGCCTAACCAACGCTGATTAGTGTTGGGGGAATCGAGCTGAATGAGCCACAGACGTTGCCTCAAGGGGCTGCCGGGCATACGGTGGTTGCGCGAACGGAGGGTGAGTAGAGGAGAAGAAACATGATGGCGCGATCGGGCCGTGATCCGGATCATGCGGGCCAGGAGAAATTGCCGCGGCTGCCGCGCACTGCCGCGGCACTACCTAATTCTGACTAAGCCTGACTAAGCCACATGGGAAATATCTTAATCATGAATTGTACTGCAGAATCAAGTCGTAGAGATGTGCTGGACTGCTATAAAGCTTGGATGAAGTATTCTAAGTGTCCTTCTGGGTCAACTGGGGGTGGGAAGTCCGGATTCTCTCGTGGCAAACCCAAGTTGAACCTCAAAATTGAACGAGACAGGAATACAACATGTTTTAATTGATTTTAAGACATGTTGGACTTGGTTGTTGTAATTTGGGACTTGCATGCACGCTGCGGCACGTCCGCGTCAGTGCGCGGCAGTGCCGCGGCAACACAGCCACCGGGTAAAGTGCCGCGGCAGAGTGCCGCGCGCACCCTAGCTCTTTCCATACAGTTCTTCTGGGATAACCTGGAGCTCCAACAACATTTTCGGACCTCGATGGACCGTTTGAATGAGAATTCTTGCACCAACCGGTCCGTGGCATTGGGATGAAGCATGTATATAAATTTCCAACAAGACAGTCACTGCTATGCGCTGTTCAACTCCTCCGACCCCCGTGAATCAAGTGCGGAAATCTTGTGTTGAGGTATTTAGGAATATCAAGCGCCCTGAACAAAGCTGAGCAAGCTGGTCTTCTACCTATGGGCACGGGAATTTTTGTTCATGATTGGTCCAATGGCTGACTGGGATCAGAGATTTGTGTATTGCCTGGCGTGGTGCACTTCCAACAGCAGTGCCACGTCATTTTTTCCCTCAACATTCAGTCTAGGATCTATGAATGCCGCGTCGCCTCCCGATTGATTCCAGGATGAACATCATTATATTCATGCCTGTGATGACTGCAATCCCAATACATCTATCACTGACTGAATGAGCTTCGCAGGTAGACTCGAGGCACACAGCCTGCAGGCGAGGATTAGAAGTACCTATTCTCTATTGCAGGCAAATTATTAGAACTCCGTCTGGTATCATCCAAATATGTACTCTTTGTAGGACATCGTGGGTGATTGACACCTGAAAAGTGGTCAATGTACAGCGATGCCGCGGGAGTTTTGCAGGAGAGAAGTGCCGCAGCTGTTGTGCAGCGAGGAGTAATCGGGTGTTAGAATCTCTTGAATAGGTAGTATTCCAGCTGTGGAGCCTATTAAAATGGTTGAGAGACAGAATTTGGTTCTATGTACATCTGATTTTTTTTGAGCGAGGTTCTACATAACTCTCGTTTCTCATTGCGGATTATTTGAACACTGAAGATTCCACGAAGGAATTACCATACCCATGTGAGACGCTGCCGCGTGGGGGGCCTTCGGGAATGGCTCATGTGATTGATATAAATGATCTAGACAGCGGACACAATAAAACATGGTGCGCTTTGAATTCACGTCCGGTAATTCTCATGTTGAGTCACTCCACCTGAAATATTCAGTGCCATCCCTTCGGAAATAACCATGAACCTTGTGAATCCGAGGTGAACACAGAACTCGAGAGAAGGTGCCACATCCATTCTTAAAACAGTGGTAACGCCATTGCAATTGAAATGTTTCTTCAGGACAGTGTTGTAAATTCAACGAGTCTGCATCCATGATACATGATACCCCTCGAGATTCAGGGTGGGGGGGAAATCAACCATAGAAAGGATTTCGTCTCAATGGGTTGTAGAAATTCCCTGTATTCAACCTCGGCTCGCTACTTGAATGTCATGCATCCCGGCCATTCATCGACCCGAGCAGTTCCCTCTTTCTAGCTCAGGACCCACTTCGAGGGTCAGCGGCAGAGGTAAGCCCAAGACCAGAGGTTGAGTGACACAGGTCAATTGTTTCGAAATTCATTCTGCCACCGTGTTAGTAACCTAGATGAGCTTAGTTAAACCTCGGAGGTTGTAGATCATTAACCGTTTTAACCAGTTAAACTGTTCAATTAACACCCTGATTCCAGTCCTCTACCCCTACCAACATCAACCAAATGCACCCATCCGGTAAATAATTGTCTACGAAGATACTAATGTTAACCCCACCAAAGGGATTACTAAACCGGCAACCTCAACTGTCAAGCCCACCCGGTGTGGAAGAGGGAAATGCCCGGTTTGTAGGTTCTTGAAATGGGTCGGTGATCCGATAGCCGTAGAGTAGGTTTTGCAAATGACAGATAGAATATCGCTCCGAGGTGTAGAGTACGAAATGCAGCAGAAAAGAGAATGTCGATGACGTGTAAAAGTGGCGTGGGACGAGTGCGAGCGTGGATTGTGACAAAACGGGGTTGTTGATGGCTAGAAAGCCCACTGGCGACGTTTAGAGAAGAAGGGTCGAGGTGCTGCGACGCTGCCTCTGGGCGCTTGCCCTGCACTGGCCGCGAAGATGGTGGTACGATCCTAAAATTGCACGACCCGTCCCTGTTTACGATACAAACAGATGATGTAAGGTATGATAGGGGTAAATGTAAAATAAGAATGAAAACACAATAAAAGGAGATTTCCGCATGGCGGCCCTCCGACCCTACCACACCGGATTAAACCGTGCGCGTGAAAAGTTTAGCTCAACGCCGCGGCCAAGCTGAATATCGGACTCTGGAAGCCATTCACTGCGTTCAGAGCCCACCTATGCTTAGACTGAGTCTAGGTGACCACACAAACCTACACAGATTGTTGTGGCTAGGTGACCTAGACATAGTATTTGCAGCTAGGGGTAGGTCTGTGTAGGTCTGTGGAGGTCTGGGCAGGTGTTTCTAGGTGGATGTAGGTGAGTGTAGGTATTCATAGTCAACTACACAGACCCAATACAATGTGTCCCTGCATCATTGCATCATTGAGGCAAGGCTTCGAAAGTTTAGTCAGATCTTCACTGAATTTGATCCCCACTGTCGGCGGTGCGCGGTTCTTGAACCCAGCAAGAACCCGGTCATTGTAGCGTATGCTCTGCTAGATGACCTACATGTACCTGCCAAGGCTGCCATCACCTACACTGATCTACGCTGATCTACACAGCATCAGCGTAGGTGACCTAATCACAGCTATAAAATGGCTACAATCACCTACAAACATCCTGAGCGCAGTCACCTAGACAGACCCTTTGTAGTGACCTACGCCGAGCTGAACTTCCTACAATAAACTACAAATGGCTGAGCATGGGCGGGGTCTGAACGTAGTGATCCGATCTTCTCAGGACCTTACCTCACCCTCCCCTGCATTTTCCGAGCCATGCGGCAGCCAAATCCGATGAGAGGATATCTCGGAAGGTACCTGTCCAGAAAGAGCATATTTTGTCATTACGATGGATCTTCCGATTCATTCCGTCACGTTCAAATGAAATGCCGTAAAGTCCCCTTGTCCGTCGGATTCGCGTCAAACTTTTGCGCTAGGTGGATTCTAGCTATCTATCCTACCCTCCCCAAAGCTCATCCAGTGCCCCCCAATACTTCGTCACCTGTGGCAAAATCTTTGCCTACCCCCCAATCTGCGCCAAAGCCAAACAACTACGCTTCCAGCGTCCGCGGAAAAAAATTGAGCAACGCAAAACCTCCTGGGGTTACAACCCTTGCTCTCCACATCATTTAAGATCCAATTAAGTTCAGATCGAAGGTGTATTGCGCGTGGCATTTGCGATTCTCTCTGCGGCGCGTCTGCGGAGGTTCTTCTCAGCGCGCCCACGTGACGGGCTGCCACGGATTCGTTGAAATTCGCTTACCTCGGTGCTGCTGTCTACCCACTAACTGGCCGTTGAAGTTCTGCAATGGGGAGACCATTTGCAACCACGAGAAGATGATCGCGCTAGACGAGTCTGCCGATTCTGCAAACTCACTGTGTTCAACCCCCCATTAGCCACAGCGGAGCATCGCCTTCCGTCTATGGAGCCATTCGGCCAGCCGCGGCCGACGCCCACGGCAGAGCTCCGCAGGCACTGCCGCCACCTAGCCGGAGGCTAGCCGAAGGCTCGCCGTAGCGTAACCGAACACTTAGCCATCACCTTGGCAGTCCATTCCCGCCAGAAAACTTGCATATATGCATCACATCATTCCATACCCTCTTTCTTGCACCGGAGAAGGGAGGACGACGTCCGCGAGGACTTCGTAGAGGCGTGGGATAGCAAGGTTTTGTTTATGGAAATCTTACATCATCAGCTCCGAGCCAACTCGAGTGAGCTTTGTGGCGCCCAAGAGGCAGCTACCGGAAGATGCCGAGACAGCCTCATAGGGTAGGGTGGGTCTGAGACCCCTTATTTCACTTTTTGGACAAACCTTCCAAATGCTTCAAAAACGTGTTTAGACACATCAACAAAAAAAAGTCGAAAAATTATATATATTTTGGGGCTTCTAGTTTCGCAACGCGTATAGCAAGCGTACGGGGATGTTATCCGGAGACTCTGACATCTCAGAAAGTTCTAGAGAATACCACGAATATATATTCGCAAATATGAATATTCACCGAAAACCTAAAAATGATATTCGCATTCGTATGAATATCCATTGCGAATATTTGTTGACTAATCAGCAATATTCGCGAATATTTGTGAATGCCAACTATTCGCATTCAGCGACTTTTGAATACTTGTTATTTGTGAATTATTCACGAATAGTATGCATTTCAAGTGCTATAATAGACACCGACTACTCACTGTTGTCTGCAATCACAATGACTTTCAACGCTGCTTGCCCATCCGCTGGAATGTCAGCTTTCCTCTTCTTTTTCCGCAACCAGCCCTCAGCAAGTTGTATCTCAAACTCTTCAACTGCAATGAGATCTGGGTCACCTACACACTGACCGACCATCACGGCAGCATGTGCTGAATCTTCAGATAGCTGGTTGCGGAGTTTTCACACTGTTCCTCCCGAGAAGGAGAAGAGCCGCTCAGCATCAACCCAAGTTGCTATAAACTTGCCGTAGTAAGTATTCAAAAACTCCGAAGAATGGGAATTGCATGCCATATATATTTACTGCAGCATGGCAAGAAGGCAGAAGTCTCAGTCCTTTAATTCTGAGTTGGTTCTGAGTGGCTCACTTCTGCGGTGATTACTCAACGAATATTCGTGAATATCCACTTTCCCAGAAACTGATATTCGCATTCGCGCGAATAGCACAGCCACATCAATTCACGAATACAAATATTCGCCATTCGCGAATAGATACCCGCGAATATTCGCGATATTCGATAGTTGGGGTATTCTCTATCAGAAACCCAAACAAAGTGTCTTCCACTTCACAGCTTCCGCGGCTTTCGCGCGGGTTCCTCGACTTTTCCCAGCGGCATATCGGATATCAATACAAAGGAGGCATGGGAACTCTATTCAACTGGTCTTCTTAATCTGACCCGCTCAACACCAAATTGCGCGGTCACCGACGAATGGTAGCGTGCTCGGGCTCGGCTTGTAACTCTCAGGTTTTTTCTCTTTCAGATGTTCAGAAATTCTGTCTGACACCAGTGTTGTCCAGCCGCACCTCTGTTGCGTAGGAATCAAGGCAAAGGATAACGATCCCCCAGCACAATGGTTCTGCGATGATGCTTGTCATGAAAATGCGGGAGGGAGAACTCGCAAAAGGCGTAAAGTAAAAGGTGATTAGGCTGACTTATAATATCGCTATGTTGCCTTGAGTCTCCGAACAATTATTTATCTCTCATAGCTTGCATACAGTTTGAGGAATTAAGTGTTAACAAAGCATTAGGGGCGAAAATTTCCCAATTTGGATGTGGCTGTGCTCGGCTAATAGGGGAGGTAGCGTCCGGAGGGTCTTACCGCACTTTTCCGACGTTGTGTGCGAAATTTTAAGGACGGCTGCCTCTTGGTGGCGCCTCGAGCGTTGTGGAGTTTAAAATTAAGCGACCTCCAGCTTCGACCTCAGCTCGCGGCAACACTAGTCCCAAGGTGATGGCCATGGTGCGGGTCACCTAGCTGCCGCTACCCAATGCTCGAGATTTGACATCATTTTCCGGCCCGAGTTTTACCTATATTGCTTATCCCTCTTGCAAAAGTGCTCCTTTTGACCATTTGAACAAATCTGCGAGACTGATTTCCATTTAGATCAAAACTGAGTGAGGTAAAAGAATCTTCACTCTGAATTTGGCCACTGGCGGGTGAAATAATGGAAAAGTTGCTGATTGTGGCTGTGTCAGGGGCCACAATTTTTCTCCGGCCAATTTGGCCACTAATTTGGCTAGCGGCAGCTAGGTGACCCGCACCATAAGTGTGACTTTGCTGGCGCTCCACGGGCTGTGGCTAAGTTGCCGGGGCTAAGCGACGTGACGAAGGTAGCTGAAGCTTCGCTAGGGATCGGCGGCAAATCGGCGGACGTATGTAGCCAGACGTGGCAGACGCTCCACGTGGCCTCGGCTATCGAGGCGCTGAACACAGTGTACTGAAGTTGAAACTCCTGAACATGCTCTGCTAACCTGTGACGCCCCCGCTGAGATTTCGTCCCTGAGAACAACATTCCTGGATAAATTCTTCACAACTGCACCAACTTTGCGTCGTCTCATGGATTAACACGACCCAATTGAGTTCTTTAAATCCATGGTTTATGAAAGATCTACTGTGGCTTCTGTGGCCAAATCTGCATATGAAGTCCTTCAAGTGTATTACGCGAATCCGCTGTTCCGATTAGCTAGTTGAACCGAGGTACTGATTCTTTTTTTCCGTTCTATTTTTTGCTTCTATGTATCGCCTAGGTTCTACAGCGGGACAGGGTGCGCGAGCTCGGCTTAGGAGATATATAGAAGTCAGGGACGACGGTACACATACTAAGCCTGTAGTTCACCGGGATACTTCCTGAAATCGGTGTTCCTAAGCGGAACCGTGCCGTGTAATGCTACCTACCTACCTACCAGGGACCAGTGTCTCTGTGGAGCGACTCTTCTCGAGATCACGGCACTTGTGTCATGAAAGTCGATCGTCTCTGCATGCTGACACGATAATGCGTGTGATGCTTACCAACATGTGGATAAATGCGGGGTTGTTGAGATTGTAGAGTCCTAGCCAAAAAAAATTGGCAGAAAATAGGGTCGTTCACAGTACCCCTTTTTTGCTCCCCTTTTCTCTCCCTTTTTCTGCGCTTTTTGAGACTGGTCCGGGTTCGGCCGGGTTTTTTTCCCCTTTTCAATTTAGACATGTAAAAAGGGTTGAAAATAGAAGAAATCGGGGACCCAAACGCAACAGGAGGCGAAAGCACAACAAAAAGGGAGCCAAAAAGGGAAGAAAAAAGGGCTACTGTGAAACCCCCCCTCGGAAGCTCCCTTTTTCTGCCCTTTTTGGCTCTCTCTTTTCGTTTCTTTTCTCAATACTGTGTGTCTCATGCAGAGCGGGAAGACTAGGACGTCCGAGAAAACTTTGGGCCCTCGGTCAACACTCAGTTTTGAGGTCTGATCTAACCCTAATATTATTTTCATGTACCGTTTGCACTGCAGGCTTTGGTTTGGAAAAAAGGAACAGAAAGAGCGAGGAAAAAAGGGAGTGAAAAAGGGCTACTATGAACGACCCTAATATACCGTTTACAAACGATTATAACCGTTTGTAAACGTTTACGAACCGTTTACGTTTAGTTTACGGAAATCCGTAAACGAAAACTAAACGGTTGGAGCCTTAGATGACGACGTCGAGAGGAAGGAGGAAAAGTGATGGCAACACGTACAACCATATTCTTAACAGATCATGAGCGCACCCGGCTCTTTCCGCCCCTCCGGAAGTTCCGACGACGGCTTTCTCCAAACCTGCTCCTGCTTCCCAAGGGCTCACGTCGTCATCCCGAGACCCCGAGTATATTTCCATCGGTCTTTCCATGGCGCATCCAGCCACACCGACGCAAAACCTAGCCTTCCACCCCAAAGCCTCCGCGAGTCTCCGTCTTTTCGACACTTTTCGCGGCGGCAGATTTATTTCTCGTCTTGTATACGTGCTGAGGCGGCGCAACAGCTCTTTTCAGTTCGCTCTGTTCTGGAATGCACTCGCCGCTGCCTGGATTCCCCGAACACATCGACGGATATTTTCAGACCGGAACTTGAACTCGACGCCACCGTTTCCCATCCTCGCTGCCGTTTTCTCTTCTGAATAGGGTTATGATGACGAAGCTCTCCTTCCCGTGAAGTTTTCAATTGTCCGTAGAGGCGTAGCACGCAGAGAAAAGTGATGGTGGATTTTGCGATGCGCAGTGGTATAATGTCTCGAGGCCCCAACTACGTTCATTACGTACCTTGTTTGTCAAGGTCTCTCCACCTTCATAATTGGCTCTGATCTTGTCTCACCCATTGATCCGCAATCTCCCGATTGAATCACATGATGTTGCTTACATACATCGCCTGCTGCAGGCTCGACTTTTCTGTGGGAAGCGCGAGCAGGAGCTGGCGACACCCAAAAGAACAAAAAAAGAAAATCATCATCAAGCAAGGTCCCTTCCCACGGAGTCGGAGCTCTCTAGTGATGAAAATACTGTATAATTGCTTGTGTCCGATGCATACTAGCACAGAATGTGTGACGATGATTGACGGGCAGAAAGGTGAGAATTTACGAATTCTTCCTCTCGGCTGTCACGCAAAACTCTCGGGCCGTACGAACTTCGAAACATGAGAAGATGAAATATATTTTCTTCGGGCTCCGCTGCACACACCCAAATCCAACCCTCAGCACACACGTCAACCTCACTACCACCGGAACACACTAACACCCTGTAAACCCCGGCGGCACAACCAGACACGTCGAATTTTTTGCCCCCGTCACCGCCAGATCGCTGAACACCCAGCTCGCCCCGCTCGTCTCGTTCGCTACTAGCAAATAATAGTTCTCCGCGCCAGACCCTGGGATTACGTTCCCACTGATGTTGAACATGGTGATGTTGGTGATGTTGACACCGTTGGTGGGGATGCCCGTTGGACCGCCGTTGACTGTCATGCGCCAATATGAAATAACATTGAGAAAGGCGATTTGGAGGGAAGGGAGGGGGCAGCGACGCACGGTAGTCCTGCTGGATGTCGATACCGTAGATAGAGATGTTAGCGAGCTGGATGTTGGAGTACGTCACGTTGTTGACTGAACCCGTCGTGTCGGAATTGGCCTATCGCACCCGACGTCGAGCACACATGCAAGCAAGTAAATGAAGATGTACCAACCTTGATACGGGCGCCATTCTGGCTATTGAGCACCTTGCTATTGCTGAAGATCACGCCGTTGACCGTGTTGTTGGATTTGCCGCCTATGGAGCCGATGGAGAGGCCGTGACCGCCGTCGCAGAGCATGTTCGTCACCACAAGCCCGCCGCCGGAAGTGATCGCGACGCAGTCGTCCTGGTTGTACACGACGTTATTCGTGATGAGCATCTGTAACGCATCTCAGTGAGTATGGTTCCTCTGTTTCACACTGCATATGGATGTAGGAGCTCACGTTAGTCGAGGAGGACACGTCGAACCCGTCCGTATTGTGCGCGGCCGCGAGTCCGCTCGGGAGGATCACCTGCCCGTCGAGCATGTCAATCACGATTCCCTTCATCCACATCCCGAACGCGCTCGAGATGGAGAATACGTGGGTCGGTGCGTTTTGGACTAGTATTTGTTAGTTCGGGAGAAAATATAAATGGATAAACACACTGTAGAGATTCTTGACAACCGAGTTGCCTAGGAGCTTGCCGGTGATCATGTGGTCTGGTCTATACAACGGTTAGTCAACTTAAACGAATGGTTATGGGAAAGAAAAGAGGGTAGACGTACTTGGGCACGCCGCCGTTGGAGCCGATGCCGTCCCACCAAGCCGCGCCATTACCATCCAGGACGGAACACGCCGCACCCTGAATGGTGATGTTCGTCCCCCCGATTTTCAAGAGGTCGGAAGACGCGCCTGAGGCAAATTCCCAGAACTACAGCGCGTTAATTATACTTGGATAAATTTAATTTAGGATCTTTAGACGTACGGTACGGCCCGCGAAGGTGATGACGGTGTTGGTTTTTGCCTTGGAGAGGTCGAGAATGGTGTTGGCCGGAACGGTAATATTCTGGAGTACTATGTTGGTGCAGTTCGCCACTGCAGCGGCGACATCGGCGAAGGTCGTCACCGTGCACACCGCGCCTGTTGGACCTCTATGCACCCAGAAACAATATTAACATACAGAATGCAAGGAAATACATGTAAATACACGTACGGGGGGGCGGGCTGAGGGGAGAAATTGGAGATTCCCAAGCCAAAAGTCTGCCCCACAGTGGCAAGGCGTGCGGGGGTCCAGTTGGACGTGCGCCCGAATGTTTTGATGCCGCACATAACATTTGCGAGGTCCGACGCGGACACGGGGAAGCCCTCAGCAGCGAGCGCGACCGGGAGCATACCTAGGGCGGAGACAAGGAGAGCAGACGTCGCGAACATGGTGCAATGTTGCTCTCAGGCGGAGTGAGAGACTTTTTATATGGTCACCAGCGGATCTTGGCGACTGCACGTATACTCCATATACTGAGAAGGGAAGCTTGTGCGCGTGGGTCGGGCAGCTGCACTGAGACGGGCCGCAATGCTCCCCGGGCCACCTCGGTCCGGTCCGAGGTATGTGACAGAATCCCCGACTGAGTACCGACTGCATGTTCCAGCTCGAATTGGAGTAGAGTGGAACTATCCGTGCTGTCGTAGTCAAGATCCCGACAAAAATGCGTCATGAGCATTCGAATAAAACCACGAGAATCAAATTGCAGATGAGCATGGGACGTAGCATGCATACCTCGTATTGTTTGTGGATTCAATCGTATTTTGGAGCCGACCTGCTGATCTTAGATGACATCTACAAGCCACATATTTTCAGGCATGTAAAGATGCGACGAGTGCTAGTGAGCGCCTCGGTAAACAGTTATTCTTTGTTGCCCCAATGGTCCTTCGAATCTTCCGAATGACTTTGGGGGTACGAATCGCACGAGCCTGGGGGAGGCGGATATATACACTCGTCAGGTCCACAACATGAACAACTATTTTACGGAAAGTATACATGTAGTACTGTACGGTTGGATCTGGTGGTCAAGTTCTGAACAGAAGTTCGTAAACGTTGCCTGTTCGTTGCATCCCACATCGTACCGATTACTCCCCGATATCCCGTGGACATTGATCCCGCCATAGCCGCGCAGGCCTTGCGATGGATATTGGCACTTTGGGCTGTGGGCCATTATTTATTCCCTCTCTAGCCTACATGCCTCATATTTACTATTTCTTTCTCACGGTTCGAGTTTCAGTTCAAGACTGCCTTGTGACTCGCACTCCAGGGCTTTGCTGTGCGGGTTAGAGTCAATTTGAGTCAGTCTGAGTCATTGAATTATGGCTTACTCTGTAGCTAGTAGTATGTAAGAGGGCTTCCCCCCTACGCAACCGGTCGTGTACGGTCCTGTTCAACTCGCCGTGCCCAAATCTGATGCTTCTGTTTTTCGCAGGACTGGCCTCAGCATATTCGCGCCTGGTTTATTGCGCACTGGGCCGTTGGGTTTGGGAGGGTGATTGGTGTTGATATGCCCCGCGTCCGTCTGCACGTCTTTGAACCGGCGCACCACCGGGCGTACACAGAACCTCCTCAAAATCAATCAACTTTATTCGGTCAAATTCTCGCAAGGATTCGGATGCAGCGTTCGGAGCGCCGTCCCAATCCCTGTTATTTGTATCGGGCTTCAACGTTAGCTCCAACGGCAAACCCGGATTAAATGCCCCTGGATGTTCAGCCATCCAACTCAAGCCTTCTTATTTGTCCTTTGCTGTGTCGTATTGGGCCCTCTCCTAGCTTTGTCGACAGATAGGCTTACCACAGAAAAACGCCTGATGAGCCCATCTCGACAGGTCGCAGTACATCGGGTGTGATATACGGTGCTACTACTTTATCTCGGTATTGTAGCCGTGTGCCAGCAGAGACGGGGCTCGACTCCCCCGCGTGAGTTGGCCGTATTCTTATATATTTCCCTCGGTCACTTCAATCCACAAGATGATTTAAGTGCCTCGTCGATCGGCTCACCATCTTGACCCGTTTCGCTCCAGAACATTTCCCCCGGGAGTCCGAATTTAAATGGCCCATTTCAATGCCTGGCACCCGGCTCGCAGCAGCTCGGCAGAAGGTGTGTAAGCCCAAATCGTTGAGTGCGCCATGGCCGACTTCCTTCCACAGGACAGCACTTGATCTCTCTGTGATCGGGCAATGCATTCTTCAGTCTGCTTGAGAGCTCAGGCTGAAGCTGCAGTTAGTACGCCTATGGAAAGTGGAATTAATGTCAGGGAGACAACCTACATTGTTTATAAACGCTGTAACAGGGAAAGCTGGGGAACCAAACGTGTGTTAAGACGATACACGCATCTGAAAACCGGCGCTCCACGTGAAAGCGCCGGTTAATTTGATGAATCTAAGATGAAAAATGAAGCCATGGAGAGGGAAACTGTACGGACACGCCAAGGAAGCGCAAGCGATAACCAGTCAAGGATTTGGAACGTAGACAAATTACTGCGGTTCTACATTTTCTGTTGTGTTTCTTTCCGAGATGAACACCAAAATCAATCAGTTGGGCAGCGCATGGGACGCGTTCTAATATTAAAGTGCACCAAAGGGCCCCCCAACTAGGTAGCGCCCTGTAGCGCCCTCCCATGTGGTTAAAACCGATGAATGCGGGTCAGACACCCTCGTAAACACCTAATTGCTGTTTTTCGGCACTTCCCGATTTGGAAAGCAGCTGATCGTGCCTGGCCTTAGTGCCGGCGGCGGGGAGGTCCTTTGGCCATGGTTGGAGTTTCAGAACATGGCTAGAGGAGGCTGAACGTCGACTCGGTTCAGAAGGTCGAAACGGCTGGGCCAATTATGGCACATATAGCGTGCAAAAATTATTTGGGTTACATCTCAAGTAGGAAGCAGGGTTTTGGCTTGCAACTTGCAATGGTACTGTCAAAAAAGTTGACAACTAGGAGTATACAAACATCTGTTCTCGGGGGCTGCAAGGGCTTCATTTGATGAACTACATCTTGAAAGGTTCGCTTTTGGGGGACTTGGTACTGGTAAAACTTTTAATTTATGATGAGATTGATCATAACAAGGATGCTGGTGTGGTGCCGAAATTCATAGACAGATGTTGTTGAATTCTCCGCATTGAAAGGCCATGATACCCCGAAAACATTACTCCTCGGGTGGTACACCATATGGGTTTATTTGAACAGGCATGACATAAACAAGACCTCTATACCTCTGCAGGCTTCATCGAAATAGATGCACTGATGCACTCAAGCAGGGCAATTTCAGTTGGTTCTTGAGGTAATTTTACAAAGAGTCTTCGTCGTGGACTAAAGAATCGTTTCAAATTCAAAGCATGTCTTTCGGTACGTCTTTGGGCTGCCGAGGCATGAATGAAAGGATCTGGGGCAGCACGCCGAACCAAGCCGATAGCCGGATTGATGGCCAATCAGTCCCAAACAAATGCAATGTTGATAAGACAATTTTCTGCAACCAGATATAAGTTGTAAGGAAAAAACCTGCAAAATCTCAGTAATCTTTGCACAGTATATCGCCCATACAAAATACATGAGCCTACCCATCTTCGAAACCGAGGTAAATTGAACTTACTTTAATGTAGTGAATATTTCCCCACTGAATGAGGATTGGCCTTCGGAATTGCGAAGCCTTGATAGAGTTTCGGCTCCTTCCTTCTATGTATTGCGGGGATTTGCTGCTCAAGGGGTGGTCCAGATCATGATGGATCCAGAATTCCGTCAAGTCATGGGAGGTGCAGATTCTTTGCACCGCAGCAGCGGAGGGACATTTGCCGTCGATATTTTGTCTCTCATTAACAGGGCATAAGTCGGCGCAAATATAGTTAATGGCATAGAATGGCGGCGGCTGACATTCAATCGTTCAAATGGATTCCATCCTGGAACGAAAGCAAAGCATTGAAACGAAAGCAAAAATTAGAGTAGTACAAACGGTAAAAGTATAGGCTCTCGTCATATTTTCTATCTTAGCTTTGATGTCGGCACTTCACTGGATTCCGGAGACTCCATATAAACCGGTGGCGGCCCCAGCCCCGGGCCGCCCAGGAAATGTGACGGATGCATTAGCACCGAAGCAGACGCCAATGAGTTCATCTCCCTCTCGAGCGCCGCATTCCGTTCTGAAAGCCGTTCTACCATAAGCTGAAGTTTCTGCTGGCGCCTCGCCCTGGGCGATGGGAGTGATATCACGGCTCCCTGGCCATGCGCATCCGACTCCGAGACAGCCTGAGAGACAGGTCGATCGGCAGCCATCCAGCCCGCCTCCACATCACCGAAGGACGAGATTGTGCCTCGGGCAGCAGGCCGACGAGTCCAGACGGCGGTGAACGCGTCTATTCGGTGTCGTGTCGAGGTTCGCTGGCGGCGAATGATGCAGAATAGGACGAGCAGTAACAGGAGGGGAAGGATTACGGCCAAGGCGATCACTGTGCTGCGATGGGGACCCGATTTTCCTGTACTGGTAGCAGATTGTGGAGATGAGCCTGGGGTTTCCGCGGACGATGGTGCCACCAATGTGGATGATGCGCTACATTCAACATGAATGAAGAAGAAAGCAGAATCAAGAAGCCACAACTACCTGAAGGACTCAGGGACCGAAAAGGTCGATGACTGTGGAAAGAAAATTGAAGCCCTTGAGGGAAATGAAACGAAATTCAATGGAAGTGAATCAGAACAGGTCTCGTCGCCTACCCAACACTCGATTTTGAAGGCGCAACAAGCGACGCCCTGGATAGAAGTCTGAGCTAATTACGATGAATTGATGGGAGGCTTAATTACACTCCGACTCCGGTTCCAGTAGCCGTGCTGGTTGGCGTTTGCGTAGTCGAGATCGATGGGTCGGTGCTCGTTAAGCTCGGACTATTCGGTGAGTGAGAATTAGAGGGAGCCGAGTAAATCCCACCTATGCACTCACGTCGTCTGTATTTGGATCGGGCTGTCAGTGGCGGGCGATGTATTTGATGGAGTTTTGGGCGGTAAAGTGGTTCCACGCGTGGAGGTGAAACTTATTCTAAATTTGCCCATCAAGATCAGAGACATCCAAGATGAAATGATACATTACTTACGTTGTTGTATCTGGAACGTCCACGGCGTTCGAAACGGGTACGATGGTCAACTGCTTCCCCGCAGATAGCTGATTAGGCTTCTCGCCGGAAGATAGTCTGAGGAGGGAGTTCACAAAAGGGTGTAGACCGGGAGGATAGAGGCAATACTCACGATAGCTGGGCTATGGCAGACAAGAGAACCTGGCTGCGTCAAATTCAGTAAAGATTCAGTTAAAGCAAAGTAAATCAAAATATAATGAAGACATACCCAGGTGTATTGAATAGTACGGAAACTGTCCCACTTGCCGCTCCCGCTGAGTTCTCGACTGGAGTGACGGACAGAATGGGCTGGTTCCCTTGTAAACTTCGTTGCAGAAGCCCAAATGAAATCGGATCTGCGTTATTGCGGCTCCATTGTACAGTGACACGCGTCCCGCTGTTCAGCTTGTCCGGCAACGAAAGCGTGAAGGCGCGCGAGAGCTCAACGAAAATGAGACTTGGTGAGTCGGAAGTCGCACATTTCAGCTCGCTGGCAAAGTTCATAAACCATGGTGGACTCACAGAAAAACCGGAAACATGCAGCCTGCTGCAAGAGGGTTAAGCACGCGTTGAGGGGAGAGAAGGTGGTGGCGAGAGAAGAATCATCAGGCGCCGCTCGTCTAAGGACGACGTTTTGTCGTCATCGCCACCCATAGAGACCAACGTCGATCGCACGTCGACTTCCCCATCAAACGATCGTTGACTCTCGGTATCTAGGAAACCGCGATAGGATCGTCGTCTATCGTCGTCTCGGGCGACTGGCGGGCTTTGCGGGCAGGTATGCCATTCTCTGTCAAGTTGAAGGCCGGGCTAGGCCGGGATTGCTAGTGTCTATCTCAGGATTGATCCCCGACTGTTTTGCCTCAGGCTCGGACTCGCTTCGTACAGATACGTTGTGCGACGTTCCCAGGCGCTGAATTCTTGCAAAACGTATCCTGGCCTCCGCGAGCGGTCGGATATCATGTAATGGACGAAAGCACTACATTTACC
This sequence comes from Mycena vulgaris, assembly GCA_029204335.1. Classification (NCBI taxonomy): domain Eukaryota; kingdom Fungi; phylum Basidiomycota; class Agaricomycetes; order Agaricales; family Mycenaceae; genus Mycena; species Mycena vulgaris. The sequence goes on from JARGYA010000088.1 coordinate 57,050, forward strand.
GAGACCAATTCATTGCATCCGCGGCCGCGTCATAACCCATTCTTTTCGATGATGGGACTGACATCCAGAGGAGTGTGCTTGCGTTCTTGCCGGATTGAATCGCTGAACGAAACCACTCTGGAGATTCAGGTCCTGGTATTGCAAGCGTTGCTTGAAAAAGCAGGATGTTGATAAAAGCGCCCACTAGCGCGCATGAACTCATGAATCAGCAGAGAAACGAGCTCCTCTTAGCTTGCCGCACCCAGATTTGGCGCCATGAGCTTCCTTGCCAGTGGGAGATGGCAGGACACCGGACAGGAAAGATGTCGATGGCCGGAAGCAAGCCGATCCCGTCACATGACCGGCGCGAGGTGGGTCGATGGGCCAATCACAGCCAAATATGACGCGTCAATCTTGGAGTCCAGAGTGGATAGGTAAAACTCGATGGCATCAATGATCAAACGAATGGTACGCGAATTTTGAAGCATCCCGTTCCTGCCCTCGTCCCTCTCCTCGCCGCACTGTTTCTCCTCCTCGTCGAGTTGTCGTCGAGTCGTCGTCGAGTCGTCGTAGCGGTGAGACGTGAATAACTAGCTTTTAGCTTATCTATAAGCCAACTCGGCACGGCGAACGAGTCTTGGGCGGGGGGTCAAATCCTACGTGAAAAATCTGACGGTAGGGAATAACTGCGGAAGTAGTGGAGAAAATTGTCCTGAAGTCTACTCTCGCGGATAGAAAAAATAGGACTATGATAATATGGCAAGGGTACAAATATTGCAGAAATAAGCTCACCTTCAACCTATGCAGGCGGCCGTAACCCATTGCAACCTCAGGAGGAGTGACCGGTGGAGGATTCAGGAACAAGCCGACCAAAAAAAAAGAAAATTCGAAAGGAAACACGGGGCAGAACTAACCGCACATTAAATCCGCCCATAAACGAGTCAGAGGCGAATTAAACTGAACGTGGAGGTGCGCGCGGGCTGATGGCCCGTCAGTGGCAGTGCCCGCGGATTGTTCCGCTGACCCATATCGGGAACATCACCGACGATTGATGAACATCGAGCTTTACCCATCGACTCTCCCCTCTCAATCTTGCACTTGCGTCTTTGTTTTTTTTTTGAAATTCTTTCTGGGATCGGACATTGCGGTACGGGCACAACCTCCAATTCTCCGCCCATAGTGCAGAGAACAGACTGGACCATGGGTGTACTATCATTTCATGTTGGATTCTACAAAGTTCAATTCTTCTCTGCTCGACTCCCTCACGCCGTAAAGCTCTCAGACGGCAAAACCACACTACTGCTTGCCGTCGGCGAGCCCGAATCCGTGAACGTCGGCGTCGACGTCGCGATCTCAGTCGGAGTCGCGAGGAACGCGAGACAGGTGGTGAAAATCGCCTGATCTGGGACGGGCTGTGAGCAAGGTATTAGCCCTGGTGTACAGCGCAGAGGTAGGAAGAAAGGGAAGCAGGAGAAACGCACGATAATGGGTGCGCCGGAGCCACTAACAGATGGGAGCGGGAGGTCCGTGTCTGTCAGAGTCGGGATCGGTGCGCTGGTGCTCCCCGTGAGTGGCGTCACTCCCTGTGTTGCAATTAATTCTGGTTCAGTTGGCCGAGCAAATATAGCGTACCGATGGAGACGATGCTACGACTGTGCCGGAAAGCTATATTCATGTCGGTCAGTATCGTGGAAGAGATTTAAAGATTGCTGTTCTTCGTACCGTGACGGATCTAGAGGTCGATGTGCCCTGCACCTGTTGAACCAATCGAGCGATATCTCCCACACAACCCTGCTTGCTTCTACTCCATACAACGAATGTGCTTCCTTCTTGAACTAGTGCATCACCCTATTACTCGACGTCCTGCTCCGGCCGCTCGTTTCGCGCCTTGCCCTTCAGCGCGTGGTAATACTCCAACCCGTGCGTTTGCGTGACCCGCAGGGTCCACCCCACCGAGATTAAGAAGCACATGCACTTTGACAGCATCGACGTATGCGATCGGGGACAACGAGAATATGCGCTGGGACTCTGCCGGTGTTCGACGCCGGGGAAGGGAGCGGTTGCCGTCAGCCGCAGCAGGAAACCACTTGGGAGAGGAGTAAATCAGATAGTCGATACTCCACTCGTTGAAGTACTGTATCATGGGTCAAGAAAGCTCTTAATCACAGGCTGAAGAAATCGTGCTCACCCGGTCCGGCGGCACTGAAGACCTCGGGCTACTGGCCGATAACTTTGTGCTGTTATTTCAAACGAAGGCAATTGAGAAATGACCAGGAACGCACGATGGGCGGTCAAACATCCCCCGTGGCTGCCGCCGATCAGGAATTGCTTGCCCTTGCCTTCAACCGATATGCCGATGTCGACGAGATTTCGAACCGTCGCCATGCAGTCCTGCACATCGAGCGTCCCGCAATTTCCCAACAGCGTGCGGACGGAGCTTTCCCCGAATCCTACAGAGCCGCTGTAGTTCGGTGACGATACCGCATCTGTAGACGTTTCAGAATGATGGGCTAAGTAAGATAATTAGCCGCGTACATCCTTCTAGCGTGAGGAATGCTTGTTTTTATACCATGTGGTCCTCCGGGGATGAACTGAATGCGGGGAGGAGTCGACTTTTCTAATACCTGCAAACCTGCCATTAGGTTCTCATGCTCCGCCTGCGATAAGGTAATTGCAAAGTCCTGAACTGCCCTGTAATACATGGAATGCGTCAAAATATCTCAAGGAGTTAAATTGATGCTTACCGTTTAGAGTGGACGGAACACATCTTGTTGAGGGGCGCCGGTAGCTAGCATGCACATGTTGTTTCCATCTGTGCGTCGGACGGCTCATCTAAAATGATTTCCGTCACCGTCGTCCCGCACGTTTAAATTCAGAAAAAAGGGGCGAAAGCGTCATCGTCACTCCATTCGCTCGGATCTTCGCCGCCGGAAGATTGCCGTGCGGTTGCCGGGTCTATTTGGTTGCGAGCCAAATGTAAGATGTGCGGCGACGGAAGGACCGGATGCCGGCCCGCGGGACACTTAATTTGGCAGCTCAAATGAGCTTACATTTGACGTGCTGGGTGTTGAGTGCTGGTGAGGACAGTTCTGCTGAGGATGGAAAGGATGGGTCAGTGCAGGTGGGCAGATAAACGAATAGACGACATACCACTACCGAAGACAACAAGCTTACACCGCTCCCTGCGATGGTATCCAGCTCGACAAACGTGCCTCGGGTGTTGTTTTCCGTGGAGACGGCCACTTTATGCGTCGGGGATGCGTCCAGAACGTCACAAGTGTTGGGGATGGTGGTGGTAGACCGTAGAAGAGAGCAATGCAAATTTCCGCCAGGGTTTCACGTGCAAACGGTTGATCCTCCGCTCTTCCGGCTTTCGTATATCCTCCTAGACAGTCGAGGGATCGGACCCTTCTATTTTGGAAGGGTCCCCGGAGATAGCGACGGAGAGCGTCAAGGGGGACAACCACTCAATCCGCTGCTTGGCTGGAATGAAGTTGGTTTGTTGGGGTCTCGCGGTTATCGTGTTCCGGCCACATGATCAACGGGGAGCCGTGTTCACGGAAGACCGCATGGCATAAGAAGTGTCGGCAAGGGTGATATATAAGCTTCAGGGTATGTGAACATATGTCGTTTTTCCGACGTTCCTGAGCTTGACACCGGGCAGGATGAGGATTCGGCCCACTCTCGTTCTGCTCGCCCTTGTTGGATTGGTGTTCGGCGATGACTTGTCGCGATCGTTAGTACTCCAGCGTAAGCTGGTGACGGAGGATCCAAAAGGACTGGTGTACATTCTATTCCATATTTCTGTACATCTCTAATGGAATTGTGGCAGATCTCGTCAAGTTGGTGCACCCTCAAGCAACAAATTCAACCAGATAACCAATCACTTCCCAAATGACCCATTCTACGGACCTCCACCCGCCAACGAAACCTTTCTCCAGAACTATATCGTCAATGACACATTCTATAAAGCAGGCGGACCTATCTTCCTTCTTGACAGCGGCGAAACGAGCGCACGGGGTCGTAATAGGTTCCTCCTGACCGGCATTCTCGCTGAGCTGGCGCAGGCAACCAGGTATGTGGCTCTTTCTTCATTTGCGTCCATTCACTGCAGTAGTCTACAGTGGTATGGGTATCATTCTCGAACATCGATACTACGGCACCTCCTTTCCCGAACCAGGCCTTGTATCTAGTGAAGGACTTTCGACCGACAACTTGCGTTGGCTCACCACCGACCAATCGATCGCCGATATTGCGTACTTCGCCCAACATGTGTCCGTCCCTAGTCATGAAGACGAGGATTTGACTGCTCCTGGACGACCTTGGATCATTTGTACGTGCACCATTCCCGGCGTGTGCGCTTAGCTCAATCTCCTTGTTCCAAGATGGTGGGTCCTTGGCCGGCGCTGAGGTTGCATTTACGATGAGCGAGTACGGGGATGTCATCTATGGAGGTATTAGCTCGAGTGGAACCGTGCAGGCTTTCAAAGGATACCCTCAATGGTGCGTCAGGACTCATTTCCGTCTCCAATGCTGAGTGACATCTCAGGTATTACACCATCCAAAAAAGTGCACCTCAGGATTGCGTTCGGAGCATCGAAGACATCGTGGACAAGTAGGTGTATCTTCTTGTCCTTCTCTCCCCCTCTCATGGAGCCTTGTTCAGGATGGACTTCTTGATCAATACCAAAAATACTCCTGCCCTGACTGAGCTAAAGACGATTTTTGGTCTCAAAGCTCTTCAAGATATACGGGATTTCGCTCTAACGATCGCAGTCAGAACCTCTTTCTTCTCCGCTAAAATTATCTTTGAACGTCCATGTGCTTAGTTCCCCATCGGTGTATGATCCTCCCACCTTTATCTTCCCCCCGCCTCTAACAAAAGCTCTTCTCTTCCTAGAACCCACTGTTCTATCCAACCTCCACGTGGCAAGAACTGAACTGGGATCCAAACGCCGGCTCGGACGAGTTTTTCGTATTCTGCGACGCTGTGACAAGCACAAATTCTACATTCTCCGCTGTTGACTCCCAGCTCAGCAAGTACACGGGTGGAGCTATATGGAAGAACCTCGGAAATTACGCGAATTATATCATGACGAGTATAGTCCCGCTGTGTCCTCCCGGCGTGGATTTGGATTCTAATGAATGCTTTGGAACACACGTGAGTTCTTTGTTCCGTTTATTTTTCGCTCTGCCGAAAATTTCTGCATGAACAGAATGCGACTGCATTTGCCGATCCTTTCGATCTTTCCGGGAATCGGGCTTACCTTTACCAATCATGTCTTGAGTCCGGGCAGTGGTCGCGTTAGTCCCTTGCCTTTTGTTTTTATTCCTGGAGCCAACCATTTCTCTGCAGAGGGCGCACCTCTTGGACGTCGTAGTCTCCTTTCCAGATCCATCCAAACCGACTATACACAACGCTGGTGTGAATGGTCCTTCGCCGATGGCCAATTCAACATAATCCCGGCATCGCCGATCTTGGAGCGTTGGAATAAGTTCGGGGCGCTAAAACTCCAAGCTGACAGGCTGGCGCAGGTGGATGGTGGGATTGATCCATGGCAGTATGCGTACGCGCTTTGCAGCAGTTACAGCTTCCCTGTATAATATTTTCTTGCGCAGATGTGTCCACTCACCCGATGGATTCAAGCGGCCTAATACCCTCCTTCGACCTTATTACGAGATTAAGGTCCGTGCTCTATATTCAGGCTGCGCTCCTTCATTAACCCACATTCTTCGTGTTCAGCAAGGCGGGCATCATTGGTGTGTGCTCTCACTCTCCTGCGATTCGCACTATGCTGATGGATATTTTCAGGGACGAAAACGGTCTTTTGAACATTACAGCAGAACCTGATTTCATTCAGGCAATCCATAAGTACGAGATCAAGGTGTGGGCTGCGTTCTCCACCTCTCGATATTTTTCCTCACCACAACACAGTTTGTGAAAAGTTGGTTGGCCGATTTTCCGAAATGGCGAGCGGGGCTTTCATCGTGATTTTGGGATTTTGATCGGCGTTCGAAGGAAACAGAAGGGGGATCCTCTTGCTTACTGGAGTGTCAGAATCTCGTCGCGCTGGTGGGAAGGAAACTACAGTTCTCGTCTATATTGACCCTGTACACTACTTGCCGGGTTGTACGGGGTTCGCTACATTGCTGAATACAGTATCTCAGATACGATGCAGATGCCGGATCGTCTCTCCGTGTGCTATGTCGTGCCGCTGGTCGACATACGAGTGTGTAAAATAATTGTGACACGCTCTATCAGGACATTTTTCAGACGCGGTGGAGTTGGAGGACCGAGTTTGACATATTCTTATTACACCGTGGTTTACCTGTTTACCTAGAGGAAACGCCAAAATGGGTCGGATTTGAGCCCGGTTCGGGTGGCGTGCCTGCGCATGATCCCAGCATGTTTTGAAAATGGGGAATATTCGCGTCGGTTTAAATCGAGTATGCGGTTCGAGTGGCGTAGTTGAGCTCAATGCAGCAAGAAATGCGAGCAGCATGGCCAAGAATAACAAGAGCTAGAAGGCGTGCTTGGGAAAGATAAACTGTGTGTACGGCGCGGGAGGTTCCAGAGATCGACGCGTGCGAGTGTCATTTCTATGCAGCAGGCGGGTTAAGTAGGCACAGGCAGGCCAGGGACAGTATCGAGTTGAAGAGAAACAGACACGCGATATTAGGCGACTTGCATAAGGAAAAAGCAGGCTTACAACTGTCAATGGTTAAGAAACTTGGTGGAGGAGGGCCGTGGTGTTATCCGGCAGAACTCGCACTTATGTACAATTTATATTTTATATTTTAAAACCGGATCTACCGCCACGCTATACACCAATATTGCTAATTACTGTCCCTCTTGTACAATCATATAACTTGGGTAGCCCGCTGCGCGGCATGGCCCGCTATCTACCTATCACATCAAACATCTGGGTATTCTCATCAACTGCATAGAATAACTACCTATGTAGTATCACAAAATAAGATTTAAGGCGAGCCAGGTGGATGACACGAGGACGAAGGACATCTGCGCGAGGCCACCGTGACCACGTGACCGCTACACGGATCGTTCGCCTACCAAACAGCGCCAATTAGGACAGCCTCCAACGGCGCGTCGGTAGCTGACAATTCATCATGTACGGGGACATATACAGTACAACCACTACTAAACTATGCACCGTCATCTACACAACCAAGCCCTCCATTTCACCGGTCAAACCGTCGACTAGGCCAATATCCGGCGTAACGAGGTCGCGTGAAACCACCCCGACGACACGCAAGAAGGCTGGATGGATGACTTCCAAGGAATAAGCAACAAGCGCGTAGGTCTAGACCCAGATTAGGAATTTTCCAACGGACAGATCACGGTCCATGCCTTCGTTGAAGTGCCACAGCTGTACACATCAGACCTGTGAAATAGAGAGCTTGTGCCAAGCGGCATGCAGCTTTTTACAAATTCTGCCTGACAGTCAAATTCTGACACCACAATACTAGTAGACAGTCGTAATGGCCTTCAGAGAAAAAATATAAAAAAGCTGCATGCCGCTTTTTGCACAATCAAAAAGCGGTATGCCGCTTGGGCACAAGCTCTCTAATGTAACGTCCGCGATAACCTGACAACCAACGGTCGGCGCAATATTCATCTGCTCCAAAAGTCAGGACGAACCGCTAAATAAAGTTAAACACTACACTTACAGAGGTAAGAGTCCCACATTGCACTTTTATTACTCCGCTGTTGAAATTCCCGTCAGGCCCTGGCGACGCCCACTCGTGGGCAATGACAGTTTTCTGCAAAACAGGTAAGTCTGCGCGTGAGAAATTCAAATACGTCGCGAGAGTAATAGCAACCTCGGAATATTCTGAAACCATGACATCCACCAAAGTTTCGACGTCTCTTGCAAAGTGGTGGCGGGTCTTCTCGGTTGCTCGGTCAAGCACGCGTATGGAGAGGATGTCGGTAGGCGAGGTCAAGGAGTCACCCACGTCAAGGACACGGGACTAAACATCCCGGCAAGTTTGACAAGAGGTATCCTGGGGAATGCAGTGGAAACAGACATAATGGCAAGGCCGTAGAGCGAGAACGTCGTGATAGCCCATCAGCGGGCTTTGTTTGCTTGGGGCTATTTGAGTGGCAGTGTGGCAACATTACCACGTATGTATTGTACTGTTTTAGCCCATCTAAAGAGCCCCTGTTTCAATATTTGGATTTATGCCAAGCCACGGCGCACCCAAGTTTTGTGAGCCAGACTCATCGCATAGGGTCCATGCAAATATCTAGTGTGAATGTGAATGTATCGCTCGCAATTCCGTCTGACCATCCCTCAAGCCAATGTCGGAGTTTGAAATCAGCGGTGCATTGCCGATCACCACTTTTTTTTGATAAATCACCTGATAGGTCACATGAGTTTCCCCGCGGTCTCGGAATACGCCGTGTCTGCGGCGAACCCTGGAACTCGGAATCGGTCGTGTCATTGGCGAAACTCGGAGTCCACCGGGTCGTGGGAAAACTCAGGGAGTCGATGCTGAGGTGAGGCGGCCTTTTTTTTTCGTCCGCGGTGCTTCAATGGTGATCTCATGATGTGCCCAGGTAGGAGTGTACCTCCAGTCCCCGACTGGTTTGAGGGGAGGGGGCTCCATGCATGTACGGATGGATCTCAGCCTATTCACGAGGTTAGAGCTCTTATTTTCAGAAGCATTGGAATCATGGGAGCACGGTATCCTCCTTGCTCATCCATGTTCACGCACCCGGGGTAGTATTCCACCGTGGCCGGGGTATGTTGCCCAGCGCTGTCGTGTCGATCCTATTTCCGCCGCCCCCGAGAAGAGGCGCTCTACCTTTGAATGCCATCCCCACCCCAATAAAATACCCATGGCCACTGCCTGCTGCAGAGCTTCCGGAATATTAAGAAATTGAAGTGAATCTGTCATTAGCGGAATCCGCGCCTACATTGTAATATTGTCTAAGATGTCCTTGCGCGGCGATGATTTAAATTCGGAGGGATGATATCGTCGGATAACTAGTGTGGTTGTTCGCTCTATATATGGATTTTGACGGCACGTATACTGGGCAATAAATAGGTCTCCATCCAAACCGGAAATGGCGCTCATAAATTTGAGTTACTATGACATTAATATGGACGGTACTTTGGCAGCTAATGTTGGGGGGACCGAGGCCTCGGAAAATTAGACGCAGCTCAGCATGGCTCGCCCAGACATCGACGTCCCGGAGCTGAGGGTAACACCTGTAGATTCAAAACAGCATTCCTGGTACCGACTTAAATTCTGGACCGATTAGGCCGAAGCACATGGTCACGACCTAATCTGTTCAAAAGTAGGTTCGGAGCAAGCCTGTCTCCGCACCGGCGAGCCGGTGACCTCCGAGAGGCGTGGTCCAAACTACCAATTCAAAAGCATTTTTCTCGACCATTTCAACTCAGATTGCCAAGGTCCCACTTGATAATTTGTTCATTGGATGTTCCCTTAGAGGCTTGTATACTTGGCCTTGAGATTCAACCCATTGTTAGTGTAGTACACCCCAAATTTGAACGGCTTGATGCATTTCGAAAAATTTGGGCAAACAATTTCAATTATGTCGTAGGTCTATTGATCTTATGGACTCTATGGAGCCGGTACATGATCTTGAGCAAGCCCTCCCGCCATTTCCAGCCCGAGAACTGTGCTGTCCTTGCAGGAATAATCATTTTGTGCCTGTGTGAGGTGGGTCACATTATGTGACATGCGTGACTCAGTCCCTCCATCCTCTTCATATGGGAGCAGTGAAATACCCAGAAGACTGAAAGATATGTATATTGACCTCTATTAACCACTGGAAAAGTTTTGGAACGAGGAAACCTTCTTGACTTTAACCAATGAATCACATCAAAAACACTGTTCGGTCTTGTCCTCAGCCTACAAAGCTCGTCTGAGTACTTCTGGCCCTGGATAAAAGTTGTTTCACCATCATAAATGAAAACAGAATTGAAATCCCGGTTCAGACTTCTTTATCACACCAAGAATAAAGCCGTACAGAGACAGCTTGATTGTTCATTATTGGTAAACAAGCTCACGTTCGGGCCATTTCCTGGGACGCCCAGGAGTTCCAACGGAATTCTGAGCAGGCTACGTCATTTTTACACTTATACTCTACAGACCATTAACTTATACTCAAGGGATCAGAGCAGTTTCTGAGGCAGGAGAGCGTGCAGAACACATTGCCCTTTTTCTTGATCTTGGCACAAGCCCCTTTTCGAAATGCCCTGCGAAGCACGTGCTTGTCATGTAAGTTGAGAAGGCGGCTTGATCCGAACCTAGTTCAAAAGCGCTATCCTGTTGTTTCAGGTCGTTTCAATCACGCAGCAAGTCCCGCGACCGCGCACCTAGGCCGTTCCGCGGGTCGGGAAATGCCGAACACACGGATCAGGGCCGGCATCATTTGCCACGTGATGTGGCAGCTGCGGCTTGCACCTTCACCCCCACGACGGCACGCTGAGTCTTGCCGGGACCCCCGTGAAATCGTTCGGCTAGTGTCATCTCCCAAGGAAACATGGTTGGACCATCTCTGGCTCTCGAGAGAGAAGGTTACCACTTAATAAAAGTAATAATAGAGAAGGAGGTAATAACCACGGCTTCATCCCACCGCGGCTCTCCCACCACTCCTCTTGTTCCATCTTGGTAATCAACTGTTCTACAAGGAACAAAACAAGTAATAGCCATTGATTTAGTTACAATAGATCTGGTGAAAACTGGAGCTCCGAGGTGACACAGTGCAGATCTTGCCGGCGCGCGGGTGAAAAGGAGCAAAGCTTGAGGTTCGAACCGACGGCCACCCATATGCGTATAGCCACTAAAAAGTCAACAACGGATCTAATGAAACTGACTGAAAAGACTACGATTCTAACCCTAACCTCAGTAAGAAGTAGTAGAAAAATTTTCGCGACTAATAAATCGGGAGGTCGCGAAAACCGCAGCATCGATGATTAAAGGAACGATTACATAAGTACTCGTAAATGGGGAAGGGATCTTTCGGCACCAGGGAGATGTCGATTTACTAATTGGTATCAATTATCATCCTATGCAATAAGGAAATGGGTTTATAGAGGAGGAAAAGGATCTCCGCGACATGAGTCAATCGTTGATCCTGATTTGAAGCACAGCTGATTAGGAATCGAAGGGTCAACATCTGAGTTTAATAAACGGATGCAAGGCATGAGATGGTTTGTTTGAAAAAAATTGACAGGCATGAATCCATTCCTTCTCGACACACCGATGAACGACGGTGTACACAGAGGTGATGGGAGGAAATAAGCGAGCATGGAGCTGATAGAGCATTAATAATGGCAGAAATTCCGAACAGTCATTCGATAGAGGCTTTGCAGACCGAAAGTGCAACCAGCCAGAGATACCACCTGTATGACCATGGGCCATGGAGGGAAATCAAAATAAGCTGGATAAATGTGAAGTAGGAGTTTTTGAGGGATTTGGAAGCAAGGCAAAAGCGGCACAGGGCAAAGGGCGCTGCGAAGTTACTATTATTCGTCCCCCACCTTTGCGAGTTGCCAGGGGCTAACCTGGTCTGTAGGTTACCGCGCATAACCGGTACCCTGCATTATTATATAAGCATCCGTTTTGGGAACTGACGTGCACGGTCCATCGACGTGACTTGGACGTGTCGTGAAGGCTGCTGGAGCCTGAGGGTAAATATGGAGGTCCCATCGTGAATTTCACTCGGTAAAAACACCTCTTGCTCATATCTTGTAGCTAAAACCAGAGCGGATGCCCTAAATGAATATCTTTGGCCGGTTTTCACCCGTCTCACGCCCAAAACGTCAGATTCAATGTTCTGGGGGAAGAAATGTCACTGGTGTAAAATGCGAGACTTGATTGGATGTTTTAAACCACTCAATTAATTCTGCACTTGACGAAAGATGAAAAACACATCTCGACGCGTCTCGCTAAAGTGCTTGCTTGCGCATGCATCTGTGATGGTTGCATAATAACTCAGGCTACCGGGTATCACGCGCGGTAACCAACAGACTTCATTGAACGAGGTACGGGTTAGATCCGATGAAGCATCTGTCAAGTAACCAAGTCCCTCGGAAACAGGGAAAACAGTGAGTTTTCTTTTTTCTTTTTGGCAGAGATCGCTGTTACAGCTGCTTGCGGAACTTAGGGCGCGGCCCAAAAATTGCTGTTTTGAGATGTTTTTGATCATTTTCAGCAGATCGTCCGCTGCGGGCTCAGTTCTCACTCTAGGTGTCTGAGAACTGGACAGGCTCGTCTGCGCCGTGATTCCGGAGGGCTCTGCGCCCTCAGATTTCTCATAGCACATCTTTTGCCAGTGTGATTATGTATTGTACTGTTTTTCAACAGAGCTTGTACTGCGGGCGAGGAGGGTATTATAAATTCCCGTATAAATGTTCCAAATTGCCCCTTCACCTATACGGAGTGCACTTCGTCTCAAGATTGTGAATACACACTCCCTATCCCACATACAACCCCAGTGAAACCTCGGAAGTGTAATTTTATGAGTTGCAGCGCAGACTCGCCACAGATTTCTGCTTTCTGAAGCTGGGGGCATAGGGGTCAACCTGCACACGCCCCCATGTGTTCTCGAGGGCTTCCACAGTTGAGTTTATCCTCTGTGCCCTCGTTCCGCGATGCGATGCGCCCCCGCCGGACGGAGCGAGGGCACAGAGGATAAAGCCAGGAAAAGACCTTGAATTTGCTTACCGCTCTTGCCAACTGTTTCCGCTCCGCGTACGTGATTTCCTCTTTTGAGCCGACAGCTGCTGGTACTTGATAATACCAGCAATAATAGTAACTTTTTTCTTCTTCTGTTTTTTTGGTGGTACGGTAAATCATCGGGCAACTGGTTAGCCCTAGCCTCTAAAAGAAAAGGTTATTAGGAGGCTTGTTAGGGGGCGTAGGGATGGTGTAACCCTAGGAAATACCGGGGCACGCTAACTGGAGCCCTGTGTGCAACCGTGTATGCACATCACCAATACACCGCAACAGGACGCACAGTCTCCACACACACACACGAGGAGAGGTACCATGTTGTCCGCGTCGTTTGTGCACGCACCTGCGTCCGCATCTTCTCTACACCCCTGTCTGCATCCTCTGCACACACGCACCCGTCCACACACGCATGCCCACACTCGTGTCGACATTGGCTGCACACACACGCACGAACCCGTGTCCACATCGTCTCCACACGCACACATACACCCCTGTCCGCAGTATCTGCACACACCCATCCACAATGTGTGTCCACACACGCACGCACCCGTGTCCGCATCGTCTCCACACGCACACACACACCCCTGTCCGCAGTGTCTGCACCCGTCCACAATGCATGCCTATACCTGTGTCTGGCACGCACTATACTGCCCGCACCCCTCTCCGCATCATCTGTACACATGCACCTGTCCACCGCATCGTCTGCGCACGCACCTGTGTCCACATCGTCTCCACATGTACACACACACCCCTAGTGTGAGTGGCCTCTTGATCCGAGAGCTTCTTGCAAGAATTTCCCTGATCCCGCCGAGTTATTCGATAAATCTGGTTATTTCTGAGGGCTTCCCTATGCCTAGGACACCCGAGCCACTCCCTATGTATGCGAACCTTCACCCCACCCATTCCCCCCAAATAAATCAGCCACACGCCGGGAGAAATGCGCGGGGCAGCATATTCTACTTCTACTTGTTAGGGTCGTTTATCCTCCAAACTCTACCTGCCCGTCCGATTTGACCAAAACTGACCTTCTAGATGCCTTTGTACTTAGCGTTACTGACTCGTCACTCGCCAATTTACACGGCATGCCCTCTGAAATTTACTGAGTTCTGGGCCACACAGTGGGGGACTCTCGACAACGGTAAATAACCCAATTAATTGTTGCCACTTGAGTCCCCCACTGACAATTTCACCGGGGATGTCTGGAACTTCCGAAGGCCCTCATCCATTCCTCTCCGCCGCTATTCATTTTATATTTTTAACCCTAGGCCTCATCGAGCTGCACTTTCTTTTTCCGGTTGGACGCAGTCGCGATTGTGCGCTTTGACACTTTCCCACGGCCCCTCGCAGAATGTTCCACTCACACCTAAGATTGCCAAATTTAGGGACAGCCGAGGTGCATGTCGAAATTCGGGGTATGGAATTACACAACGGTGTCTCTGAAATTGGAACTTATTCAAGTAGTTTCAGTTTAGCCAATTTTGTTACTGAAATCCATGGAATAAGATTGAGTTTCGGGCACACTGAACTCAGTTTGAAACATGGGATCTCAGATTGCAGAAAAGACCAGCTGAAATTGAGAGCCTAAGCTACTCATTTCGGTACTGCAAAAGGGAACTCTGAAGTTGTACATTTCAGTGGGACTGAAAGGGAAAACTAAACTAAAAAATTCGGTTGGTGTTTCGGTGCACCCGAAAACCGGAATTCGGGTTCAAATTTTGGCTCCAGCCGACATTTAAACCGATATTTTGACTTTCAGATGCGCTGAAATTTGGTCCATGGATAGTCCACAGACTAGCTGAGGACCATCCTATCTGCAAGTAGCGCATAGGTATCAGATGAGCCGTGGATAGTCCGCGGACCATCCCCCGACAAAATTTCAGCCTGTCTGAAAGTACAAATTTGACTTTACATTTCAGCGCGAGCTGAAATTCGAACCTAAATTCCGGTTTTCGGTTGCACCGAAGCGCAAGCCGAATTGTGTGGTTTAGTTTTCCCTTTCGTCACACTGAAATGCAGACTTTCAGACCACCCTTGTGCAGTACCGAAATGAGTAGTTTCGGACCTCAATTTCGGCTTGTCCTTTCTGCGACTCTATATCCCATGTTTCGAACTGATTTCAGCGCACCTGGAACTGAATCTCATTTCATTGATTTCAGTTAAAGAGTTAGCTGAACCGAAACTACTCAAATGAGTTCCAGTTTCAGGCCCACTGTTTTGCAATCTTATATCCAGATGTTCGACATTCACCTCGGCTGCACCTAAATTTGGCAATTTTAGGTGTGACTTCAAACTCCGCTCAGACACGTCGTCATTGCGATCGAAACTCGTTCTCGCCGACTCCGGCACCCTCTGCCCCATCACCGACGCCCCCGCTGCATCAAATATACATCTCCGGCATCGGCCGAAACCCGCTGCCACAGCCAGCCACTTTGCCACTTCCTCCGGCCACTTTTGCCACTTACTTATAAGGCTACTTCCTGACTCCCTCCTCGCACTTCTGCTGGCGCTCTTCCGCCCCGCTCCTCCGCAACATGAATAGAGTATATGCCCAACTGCCGCCGACCCCGCCCCACCACGCGCGCCACTTTCAAACTCCGCACGCCACATCCGAACCCCGCTCCCCGCACTAGAACTCCGTCCTCTGCCACGATCCCGCCCTGCCGCGATCCTGCCCCGGTCGCCGCTGCCGCCCCACGCTCTGCTACGATCAACAGCCCCGGCAATCTCGGTGTCCACATTCAATCTACGCTCAACGCCTAAAACCCAACGCCTAACCACACACTACGCTTGCTGGGATTCTCCCACTCTCCCGCGTCCATCGCCCACACCAACTCAATTCCTTTGTTTCCGTCCGCCCACCCAGCCATATCTCCGCTGCGAAAGATCTGCCCCCTCATCCTCCCTCTGCTCTCATCGTCTCACGGGATGCGCGGCCGGCAGATCATTTCTATCCCCTCGCCCCCTGCAGATTTTCCCCAGGAATTTGGTGTTCGTTCTCGGGGACAATATCCACTGTATTGCTGTCACCTGTGTACCGGCGCCTTCCGCGCCGGATTACGGTCTCTCTTTTCCCGCACACCCATCTCGCTCGTACCAGCGTCGTAAAATCGTCAAAATACCGTTGGACTCAGGTGCGGGACCCACGCCTCAATCCTCCAGGCACAACGTTCTACTCCTCAAGCTCTTGGACCTCGCCGGCGCTGCCCGAGTCTGCTCCGTATCACGACATTTCTCGCCGGCGCCTCTGCTTGTCTTACTGTGATCCAACCCCCTGTCCCCGCTCTTTATCTTTCGCACGATACCCATCCGTACACTGTTCATTCTACCCCGGCTCAGATCCATTCCTCTCGAACGTTCGCCGTTCCACAGAGCGTCAAATCTCGCCGATGCCTTCCCTTTGTTCCTTTCTATTCCGGTCCTCGCACCGTCTTCAGCGCAGCTTTGAGTCCCCACCACATCAAACTTCCCCGGGAATTCCACTCGAATCCCGGGCAGATTCAGTAAGGACCCGTATTCATGTGTGATTTTCCCCCGGGACTGCCCAATCGTTCCCCAGGAGAATTGTTCATCACAAAAGTCACTATTTCTGATGCCATTCTTGTGAACATGGACAGTGCGGTTGCAAAATCTCGGATCTCCCGGGAGGCCTCAAGACTCTCCGGGTAAACTCAATCTCCATCAACGCCACGGCACTTATCATTCTGAATACTATTGTTTTCTTTTCCCCGTGAATCCCGGGAGGACTCGCTATCTAGTAGCTGAATATATTTTGGACTGGAAACGCTGCCCCACACGTCAGTATTGAATATAAATGATAGCGCGAGGAGTCGTGCCGGGCGCATCTCAGCACAGTGCATGCGCGAGGGCTTCTCGAGCGGAGAGACTCCTCTATCACTCCGTAGTTATAACAGGCGGAATCCGGTCCATGCAATGAAATCAAATTAAATTCATTGTCTACCTCCTAAGCATTTCCCCGGGAATCCCGGGGGGAATCGAGACTCTGCAAGGGGGTGGGAGCTCGTGCGAGCGCTGTGAAATGGGCCGACCAAAGCTCAGCAGTTGGCTTCAGTGAGACAGCGCCGGCAGCGGTAGGAACTGCGCCCCATAAACTACGCGAGAACGTCATGATACATTTTGGGGCATAATTAATTCGTACAGTGGAAGAAGGATAGGACGCCGAACGTACCCAGCGGGGGTTAGGAGGTGCGTGGGATGGCGATGGAGATAGAGATACACACTCCACGTGCGGCGTTCGCCGCCGTCGAGAGCATCGCCGAGCCCACGCCCGATGTGTCTAGTTCGCAGTGCGATATCTGTAGGATATTCAACGACAGCGGAAAGATGGCTGGGGAAAAAATCGCACACGCTATGACGGAGAGTGGTGATCAAGCGGTGATGACCTCGTTCATTTGCGCTCGCGTTATGGCGGTGAGGCAATGCGAGTCGAGTCGGAGCCGTCGCCCCAACCGGCGGATTTGCGAAAGAAAAACTTAAAACGAAGACACGCCATTGGGATTTAATGAGCGGGGATGCTGGGTAAAAACCAGCGAGCGTTGCCGGATAAATGGCTGAATGCCTGGCAGTAGAATTGGGATTAGGTGAAAGCACGATTCGGCGAAGACATGCACATCGTTGACAGCGCCGTTCTAAAAAAAAACGCAGATCCGCGCCTAGACGTGCTCACGCCGATGCCGCGCGCGAGTCAGCGCTGCATAATCCTCACCAGCATCACGACCGCGACGAAGTAAAAGGGTCGCGCGAAGAGGGTTCTAACTGGAGAAGGATTGGGTCAACGACTGGTAACCAAACGAGAGTCTGGGGATTCACGTCGACGCGATCGGGATTGGAATCCACCGTGGTGGGGAACGACGTCAGAAGCAATAATAAGTTTTCGCTGCGCGAAGAAGCACAGCTGAGCGTGGATACATATTGTTGTGATCGAGAAGTTGGGGGGGGTCAGGCGGGGAATGGGTAGGTGTTAGGTTGCGAAAGAGCGGCACGACGACTTTCAGACAGTACTAGTCAGAGGGGTAGTACGCACGGTAGTCATAGACCCCTATTCTTCGAATCCCCAACGGTGCTTCGTAGGGCCGCGGATGCGCGCGCCTCGAGTCGTGCGTTTGAATCAGTCCTTGGCAGCGGGGTTGGAAGACAAGAATAGAGTGCGTACGGGCGGTTACGGTGGCATCTTGAGGGTTGTCAGAGCGAGTCCTCAATGTAGGCGTAGAGATGAGGGATGGACTGAGAACGCGCTAATGTAGCGCGATATCGAGGGCAGGACTAGAAGAGTGGCGCGGATACCGAGCACCGTTGGCAGGGAGATTAGCGGCGGGCGGTATTAGGGCCTAATCATTAGGCAATGATGATGAACGAGGGACGATCCAGGCGCCGCTAGGCCAGACAGAGGATTGAGGAGGAGATGGACAAGACGAAGGCGCTGCTTCGGATCTGATCACCAATCTCGGCACTGGACCACGTGGTGCTCTCTTCCACCACGCCGAATCTTCGTCTACTCTGGCCAGACAGAAGACATGCCTTCGCGTTCTGGAGCCTCTGCGCAAGACTCCTTCATCATATCCTTTGAAGTCCTCGCCCCGGAGTCGCGTTTCCTCCCTTCCCTTCGGTCTGGATGGCGCGTGGACGGATACGCGCCCGGACAAACTGCATCCCTTCATCACCATTTTTTCGCTCGTATACGTACCTCAAATCCTGGTCCAATCTTCCCTTTCTCTCGTTCCCGGCGTTCTATATTCCCCGGAATCCCGCATCCCGCGTCATACGCCAATCGCCCGCGACGCGCTTCGCCGTCTCGCTGCACAAGAGCGGTTTCTTCTCCTGAGCTGCGCTCTTAGCCTTCACTTTGGCGCTGACAACCATCAATTCTGCTCGGTGTTATCCTGTCTGCGACTCTCCCGATGGCGCGCTGATAGCGCCGGCAGCGCGCCATTTGCAACCGACGCGATTTGAATTGGACGGGCGGATGATTGATAATCGTGATACAGGCGTGTCGCTGGCGTCGTCCGGCCAGTTTCAATTACTCATCGCAGTGGCTTTCCCATTCGACCGTCGCGCTGCGCGATTTTCTATGCATCTCGTTTGCAATTCCTCGGTACCCCGCCGCTAGCACGCTGTGTGCGACTCGCCCCTCGACTGAGCATCACTCGCACCTCGCGGATTTGGGAGTCCGTGTGCTATAGCTTCCGCGCGGCTGCCGCAACAGACACTCCATGCCGTCGGCGCGGTATCGGGCAGCCTACGATGCCTATGGCACTCCATTTGGAGCGTCTTTGGGTTGGTGGCTTCCCTTCCCGTAGCCGCGACCGCTTAGGGTAACCTAACCCTTATCAAGCAAAGCCCGAGTCGTCAACACCCGTTCTTCCTCCCTGTCTGCGCTAGATAACGCCTGAATGGACCTACGTACGCCCTCTTTATCTTGGCATGGTGGTGTGGCGACGCTGAGCTTATGAAGGATCAGCTACCCAGTGCGTACGCGTAGATTTTACACTGCAATCCCACCGCGGCCGCACGCGCCATACCTCCTGCCCCGACTACGCGATGTTTCGAATGCACTTCGTCCTCCGCGGCCTCTATAATTCGCAACCTCTCCCCTCGTTTTGGTTTCCGTGAAGCGCATTCTTGTCGCGCTCAGCGCTAGTTCGTCCTCCGCATTATCCCATCTTTGGCACCGCTGAAAGCGTTGCAGGTTCTTATCCTTCCCCCGTATGCGCGATATCAAGACGATCGGGTCACACAGACTGTAACTTCGCGCCATTCCCTCACGACAATCTTTTGTGCTACACTTGTGAGCATAGTCCGTTGCTCGTAGAATTCCATCTAATTCCTGCTACCAGCCATTGCAGCCACCGCACTGGCGCTTCCGCGCCCATTCGCGCCCTGCTTACATCCGCCGCGGCCGATCCTCGTTTGGCTCTCTTTTGCGGCCCTGGCTCCGTGTTGCAGGCTCGTCGCTTTCCAGCGATCTCAGTCTGTCCTGCGGAGGCTCCTATTTGTGCTACGCTATGGGAGATACGAGTGTCGTAAGCGCATTCGGTCTCAACCGGCTGCTCGCAAAGATGTATTTGATGTTCCCTCTCCCCGGTTGCTGGCGCATCTGCGCCGCCCGTTCGCACCTAGATGCGAGGACTTGTTCATTCTCGCAGGCACCAGACGTCATTGGCAAATACCCCGACATTGATATCGCGCGCGCGGGCCTTACAGTGAGCCCTGGTTTATGCCCCCTGCGGCGCCGCTGGCTCAGATCATCTTAGACCTTTCATACTCATCGCAGACGTCGGAACTGTCTGCCCCGTGGAGGAAGGTCGTCACTGTCTCCGTTCACCGTGTCGCACTCTTCATCAATCTCGCTGCCCTCGTGACTCATTCCGTCTGTGCGGCCATCGCGCGAACACTGGACTTATCGCCGAGGATCACCCTGCTGAGTTTCTGCCACCGTAATTCAATGCTTCGTACTTTCAATTTGAGATTCGATTTCATCCCCCCGCTGCTGAAAGATTGGGAGTTCAAAGCAGGTTCGCCGGTAAATCCTCTGGCGGAGATTACTCTCTATCTGTGCCTTCCATCTATGCAGCCGGCCAAGTTCCAGTTCTCGCCGCGTGTTTCACCCCGCGTTCTAGTATCTAACCCGCATCATGATTACCCCAAGAGAGGTCAGGATGGAGCTCATTCTCCCTCGCACCGTCGTTGTATATCTTGTGCATCCACCGGATGGTACTTGAGATCTTCCGAGCGAAATAGGTTTATCTGGCCGACTGTCGCGCTATGGCGCAGAATATGTAGAAAGAATGTCACGGATTGTCGCTCGTGCGCGGGAGTCTGAGGCCCACGCCGCGACTGCAACATCCCAAAGTTCCTCTCGTAGGTCCTCAGGCTTCTCTGGCCGTTCCCCGGCAATGACCGTCAGCATCGCCGCTACGTCGGTGACATACGAAAACGGAGGGTATGTCCCATGTACAACTTTGAAAATGGATTGAACGGTGCCTCTAGAATCCGGGCGAAAGATAACTCACCTCGAGACATACACATCCATAGGCATATACATCGCTCGCGGGTGTCCTCACAAATCTCTCGCACCCGAACGCCGCCGGCGAGATCAATTCAAGCGCGAACCACCGGATACTTCCCGCGCGGTCGGAGCTGGAAGGGATTATCCCTGTGCTGGAATTTCCGTCGTTAATTGCGGTTGGGAGGCCAAAATCGGAGAGACATACGCTGCCGTCATCCGAAATCAGGATATTTGTGCCGCGGAGGTCGCCGTGAACGATATTTCTGGAATGCAGATAATCGAAGCCCTGATGAGGCGAGCCGATAGGAGGGGCCCACATACCGTTCCCATGGCTCTGGACGCGATCGTGATCATCTGCCTTCGCGTTCGCCTAGTCGTGATCGCCGCCTGCGGCACATGGTCCAGCGCAACGGTTTTCAAGCGTAGCGCCGAAAAGCGCCCGGCGAGCAGGGGGCTCTGGCGTCCACGGAACTCTTAGGAAAAGAGGGAAGAGGGCTGAAGGTGGGGAGAATGCGAGTTAAAATAGAAGGAACAGAACGAAGATACCCGACCCGTAGCTACGGATCGCATCTTTTTACCATCTCTCTGGATATTGCCATCGCATGCGCCTGAGGCGGATGCAATTAATAAGATGGCTCTAAGTACACATTCGTGGTGGTTGGCAGTAGATTTTGAGGGCACGGCGCAAAATAGCATCGATGGAGCTCGCATGACGGGCGCTATAAGAACCTGGGCGTGTGGGGCACGACCCTCAGAACTTCGCTCCCATTCAACCCACTTTCACAGTCCAGGGCAGGCTCCCTTTTACCGCTCCTCCCTCCTTCAACTTTTCACGTTTGACGCTCACTTGAACCGTTCACCCCTCTTCGTCTTTATCCAACAATGTTCTCCGTAAAGATGTTGTCCACTGTGGTCTTGATGGCGCTATCTATGACTGCCCGCGTCTCCGCGCACGGTGGTATGTCCATTCCTACACTTCCATATTAACTGCGTGTCTCAGCGAGCCAACTATTATATTAGGTGTCGCTCCCGCTCTCGGAGTTACTAGCGCCTTTGCCAAGTCTGACGTCCAGCGCGTCGTCGCCGGGGCCGACTGTGGAGCGACCGATGTTGCGTCCACCATCGACTCCTCGACCGCCGTCCCCGCCGACCCCACGACCGGGAGCTTCTCCGTCGTCGGCACCAGCTTCGACCCGTGCGTCTCTTCGTTGAATTTTATTCATCGCCGGGATACTTATTCATTGTTGTATCCAGCGGAGCTGACGGTTCCACCTCCGTCACCGCGGTGGTCGACCCCAGCGGTACCGGCAAGGCCTTCCCTGGGACCGTGGACGTCACCACTAACGGCAACGCCGTGAGTCAAGTTACATTTATTTCACTCTCTCAAGTGCTCATCAGATACCCAATAACCAGGTCCAAACCGCGTCGACCTCGACGCAGCCCATCGTCGCCGCGCTCCCGGACGGCACGAAGTGCACCGGAGGTGCCGCAGGCAACCTCTGCCTCGTCGTACGTGGAACTGCACATCGTCGTCATCGGGTTACTCACCCAATCCCTCATTCAGGCGTTCAAGACCACTGCGGGATTCCAGAACTGCGTCGTCGTGTCCCAGGGCGCCGCCACCGCGGTCGCTGCTGGCGCGAATTCCACTGCCGTCGCTTCTTCAAGCAACTCGACCGACGTCGCTGGTTCAGCCAACGCCACCGCCGTCACGCCCCCGACCTCTGTCCCGCCCCCAGCCGGTGCTGTTGCCGGCGCGAAAAATGTCAAGAAAGTTAAGGCTGCCGTTGGAACTAGTGCTGCGAAAGTCGCAAAGAAGGGGGCAAAAGCCGCTAAAAACGCTGCTAAGGCCCAGGCCGCTGCCGGTGTGTTTTCAACCTCACGCTGAACGGGGTCTCTCGACTTAGACTGATTCATTCTCCAGGTGGTGCTGCAGCCCCCGCTGTTGTCGCTGCACTTCCCGCGCCCGTTGCCGCTGCCCCCGCCTCGAAGCGCGCAGTGGTGCGTACTTTCTGGTCTCCCAAAATTCGAACACTTCAAACTGACCTTTCCTCTCCACTTCTAGGGATCTCGCGCTGCCCGCGCCGCCCGTGCTGGCGTCTTCGCATGAGGATCTGAATAGATAGGATACGTTCTGAACGTCGTGTGTTAGGAGGATTGTCGAGAAAGCTGTTCCTGGGACGTTGCTCTTCCATGCTCGATGTACAAACGAGCGCGGGTCTCTGGCTTCGTCGCTATTTCGTAATCATCGCGTACACTTGATTATAACGGCGCGGCCCGAATTTCTGATCATTCTCTGGTTTTTTTAAGACGGTTGGTGCGCGAAGACTTTCAACTTCGTTTTTGGTTCAAGTCGTTCTTACTGATCGAAACAGTGATGCCAACAGTGTGCCGATCGGCATAAACGGAATTCGCACGACTGAACCTGCACTGCGTTCAGGGTCCCAACAGCCGAGGCCACGTGGAGCGTCCGCCACGTCCGTCGATCCCATAGCGAAGCAGCGAAGCTTCGGCTACCTTCGTCCTCCTTCGTCACGTCGCTTAGCCACGGCAACTTAGTCACAGCCCGTGGAGCGCCAGGAAGGTGGCTAAGCGTTCGGCTAGGCTACGGCAGGACCCCTGATAATCCCCTTGTAGGCTACAGTGGGGGACAGTCAAACTCATCAACTCACCAAGCACTTTATATACTTAATAGAGAGCTTAGCTGACTTCATAATCAGATTCAGCACCTCAAAACAAGCCTAAAACAATTTTTTCGCGAATTTTCCACGAGAAATTACGTACGGCCAAATTTTTGGGGCCTTTGAACAAAAATTGTGTGTACCTATGTTGGCCCCTAAGCCTTCCTGCTGCCTCCAAAGCCCTTAACACCTGCTCAGAAATGGTGCAGTGTGACCTATACTTCTTCACAGCCCAATCTGTAGCCCACCCAGTCAATCCCAACCGGTAAGCACTTGTAAATCACCAGGAACGGTTGATAAATTTGCGAATGACCTCAGGTGAACAAGCATCCAACCAATTGATGGCTGCAGCTTTGGCCTGTTGAAAATTCTTCTTTTCTTCCTCCCGATATCTGTATTTGGCCCATCCCCAATACTTGAACAATTGTTAGATACTTGTTGTGAGTGGGCAAGAAAATATACTCACCATTTCAATGGGGTTTGTGAAACTCAGTGTTTGGCCCGATGTGAGCTTTCTTTTTATGCTTGGGTTTTACTGGTAGGGAGGGAGGAGGTGTAGGATTCAATGGAATATCAGGAATAGGGGATTTAGGGCTTCAACCCGTCCCCGTTCTTGACGGGTCGACGGGCGGGACGGACGGGTTTGGACCCGCCCGTCCTAAGCTCGACCCCCGGACCTAGACGGGACGGGTGCGGGACGGGTTGACCCGTCGACGGGGTACCCGTCCCCGCCCGTTTGACGGGTTGGACGGGCGTACCCGGAATCGAAGCAAATTTGGGCAATACCGTTCAAATCTGGTCGGATCTGGTTGACTCTAGGGTGAAATATCTATCACCCATGAGAGCTCCACATGAACTCACCACTTCGGATGAAAATTGGGGCGAAAGCAAGGTGATTGATAAGATTGATGCGATCAATGTTGCCCGCTTTGATCATCCACATGGTCTCAAAGGCTTTTCTTCCTCGAGTGCTGGCCACAAAAATCACCGGGGGTGAGAAATAACTTGAGTTGAGGTTGTAGTACCGCCAAACTATTTTATCTACTGACACCAGTATGATGCCGCGAGATGCTTCATCAAACCCGTCGAAACGGCCGTCACGGGCGGGACGGGCGGGACCCGTCCCGTTTCCTCTGGTAAAGTCAACCCGACGGGACGGGTTGAGCCGTCCCGTCGAAAAAGACGGCCGTCTTTTCGACGGCCGTCCCGTTTAACGGGCGGGTTGAAGCCCTAAGGGGATTGAGTTGATTTTGCACCCTGGTTTTTCAAGCCAGAGATGTTACAGGTCTGTTTCTTCCTGGGAGGCATGATGGGGGGAGTCAGGATGCACTACTGATCAATGGGCAACTATATCTGACCCAGGAATGCAAGAGAGCGGGCCGGATTTTGTTGCTTCTCCGGGGTTGAACCAGGTGACAATGTGACTGTGACACCCGTGACACAGAGTTCACAGGCTATTTTTGAAGGATCCGCTCGTTGGAATTTGTTGAAAACATCGGCATCATACTCAGCTCATTTAAAAGAGTCTATAGGAATATTTTCATGATTTTACTATAGGTTTTTGGGTGCGGCCAATGTTTGGGAGGTCGACAACAACAAATACACCTATATCTCAGGAACGGCTCGTGGGATCAGGGTAAAAAAAATTCACAAGGACCTGCATTAGGTCTACTTTGCATCCCGATCAACTCCCGGGGTTTACTATAACCTTCATCAAAGTTGATGAGTTTGACTGTCCCCCACTGTAGGTCCGGTGCCGGACAAATGTGTTGAGATTTGGACAAAAATCGACGGTTGGGCGCACCAAAGCTAGGTCCTGTCCGGACAAAAACTTGGGGTCAGCCGAAATCTTTCCACCGCCAAAACATATTGGCAACACTAATTCCACCAAATGATACACCGCAAATACCTGCATCCGTCGAGAAAACCGCCAAAATCGACGTGTGAAGAAAATTTGAGCATTTTTGGGCCTGTGGGAGCCAGAAATTACCCTTTTTGGGCGATTCTGTCAGCAGAGGCTGTGTCCGGACAAAAAATGGCTGAAGGCCACAAAATTCTGTCCGGACAAAAATTGGCGGATCCCGGCGCTTCGGGACCTAGCCTCGAAGGCTATTATCAAGGGTCCTGCTACGGCGAGTCTTCGGCTAGCCTCCAGCTAGGTGGCGGCAGTATCTGCGGAGATCTACATCTGGAAACAATGTTTGACCACATAGAGACCGAGTGTTCGGCATAGAGCGCCGGTCACGAGGTAGAGCCCCGTAGAGACAAGCGGGCACTGTAGAGCCACGTAGAGACATATCGTCTAGTGATATGTCCCCCTTTCTACCTCGCTCCATGGGGTGCACAGCCGTGCACATGGCCTGTGCGCTACCGCGTGTGTCTGGACTTTATCATGAAAAAAAAACCGGACGTGCCATCACTTGCCTCTTTCCTCCCACCTCCATGTCCTCCCGAATCCCTCCCAAAGTCCCTCTCCAATCTCTTGTGTCATCTCTGGCCTCTCAGTTCCTCATCAACCTACTGCCTGGTTCTTATTTCAATGTCAAGACCAACTCAAGACCTCAAACACTCAAGCATGCCAAGCACCATCTCCGAGCCTTGCATACCCAAATCTTGTCCGCTCTGAAGTCTGGCCACTTGAATCTTGTGCCCGTCCCCGATCCTTCCTCAATCAGCTTTGTCCGCCCACTTTACCAACCATTTCTGTATTGGATCTCGCAAAACTGATCTCCCTCAACTCAGCTGTCGTCGCTGAGCGCCAGATAATGCGTAGTAAGTGTCCTCATACTATTGCATGATCCCGGCCTTTACTAACGAACATTCACAGTATTCCGATACATCCCGGCATCATCAGTTCGGCGGGGTGCTTCATATTTTCTCGGGTATCGGGCAGTTAGGATTTCTGTACTTACATACATACAGTTTCTTGGAATTCATTTACTTTTCCCATCGTTTAATGTGATCAATGGATTATCAAGCGAGGCAAGGGAGCCAAAAGTGAGCGCATGGAGGACACTCTATTATAGAAACACGTGCACTACGTAGCTCTATGTGGCTCTATGACTCTAAGGGTCTACGGCTGATCATGTCTATGGGCTTCTATCATAGAGGGTACATGCCTACTAGTCTACTGCCCTACCCGGTGCTATGTAGCTCTCCGTAGGCAAGTGTGTTTCCCAGATGTACCGTGGGCGTCAGCCGCGGCTAGCCGCATGGCTCCACAGATGGACGGCGATGCTCCGCTGTGGCTAATGGGGACTTGATTCTGTCACTTGAACACAGTGATGGACAACAGATGAAATATGGGGTGATGCCTCAGATTTTCTGCATCTGAAGTGCGCCAGGAACTCTAAATGCCTTTGCCTGTGCTCAAAGAGTTCCGTTTTAAGCAATTTCAAGAGTTGCAGGTTCGCCCGGTGGGCCGAGGGCCGGTGTGATGGCATCACTCCAGGCTGTCGGGCCGAGATGTGAACCATTTCCATGATCAAGAGAGGAAATTTGAACGGCTGCCCAGACTTCCGGATGTCCACGCAGATCTGATCTAGGTATTAAGTGTATAAGAACATGTAAGACTCGGATCCCGCATGTTCACGAATGTCTCTATCCTCCGGTAAACAGATCTAGATGTTTCAACAACAGGCTACCTCTGAGTCGTTGTTGACGGAAATGCGACGCGTTCACAGCCATCTTTTGATCACTATTTCTCATGAGTCATGTGTTCAGCAAGGGTATCCTCACGAGTTGGACTCAAGACAACTAATGCATTCATTTATTTATGTGTGCCTTCAACGAGCTAATGCTACAACGGACAGGACAAGGTTTACAACGGACAGCGAAAACTCTACAACGGGAAAACTCTCCTGCTCTACAATATTCGGATAAGCATCAAAGACGACCAAGTCAGGGTAACTCGCACTAACCGGGCAACACCTCACAGAGACAGTCGTAAACGGTCCACATTCCTCGAAACCCGCCGGGCAGACCGAGCCCACAGGAAGAGAAACCTGGGCGGAAATGTCAGTTATGTACGCAACTGAAGCGTGGATCGAAAGGTACTGACGCAGTCTGTCTGTGCCGCGGCCACTGCAACGAGAGCAGCGATGAATGTGATGTCCTTGAGCTGCATGATGATTGGGTGTTTGAGTAGGTGTGGTTTGAGGATCGGATAGAATGGGTGGTTTAAGTGATTCTGCAGAAGATGCCAACTTTTATATCGTTGAGGGCTAAACAGAACCTCACTTGGTGTAGTACGGATGTCCAACATGGAAACCGTGGCGACCCGCGCCCGACTCACTATTCAGTGCATGCAGCTACAAACCTGCTCAACAATTGATCCAATGTATTTCATACCTCTCCTGACGGAATCCGATGGAGCCCCGATTACATACCAAACTTTGAACAGAAACATATCCGGATTTCTCAGGACCCCTCCGAGCTATTTATCCCCTCGAGTTTCTGAGACTCCAACCTCGCCGATCCAACCAGAACTAACTCATCCCACAATAAGCCCCTGGAGCAGTCGCGAAATTCGCCCACTACGTCGAAAATGCCACTTCATCGCCGGCGTTGAACCGCCGTTACCATTGTGTTCCCATCGGTGCCCCTCATCGGACGCGTGCGCAATTGAGTCGCCATAGATATCTCTGCCTCTCTGCCTCCTCTCCAAAAATCAAAGGTATACCCCTGTGCCACACCTGTTGTGGCCCACTATTTGAAAACTGCCCAAATCTGATATATGCCATTGTCCCACATCGGCAGCACCCTTTCCCTCCCTGAAAAAAAATACAAATGTGTAGTCCTCATTCTTGCGATCATCGAGCAAGAGAAGTAATGGTAGCAATCTCGTCACTTGTGCAATCTGTGTGTTCAACATGCAGAGCAATGTCATTGTCATCGTAAACATTGACCCTTGTGAGCTGGGAGCAGTCGATGATATGTTCGCCCACCAGCCAACGTTACCGCTGCAACACCATCTAGAAACTTAATGAAATCACAATAATATACTCCAAGTGCTGTCAAGAAGAATAGGTTGTCCAATTTGCGGGAAATGCTAGCAGTTTTTCAGTCATTGATGAAGTAGTCCCACTCTGCGCAGGATAAGGGGGAAGCGGGGGTTGATAATGAGTGCCGTTGGGACCGCAAACAAAACATCGATCATGTATTCTTTCGTCTGTCAGTGCCTACTCATCTCGATTGGTAAGTATGCAAGCAAGGTAGAGAATGGATAGCACACCTTAATACCGCATATTTTTCACTTTCTATTCCGCCGAAGGCCAAGAGACTGGACCGTCTGAGAAGCGTTGAGAATGGCAACGCGATCCCACCACTTATCCGGGTTATGTATTCAACTTTGATTCGTGTCGACTGTGATAAGCAATCAGATCATTTTGGTGAATTACTGCCCATCGGCTATTGTCAAGCATGGCCCGGTGAATGGCGCGAAATTGAGTATCTTTAAGACGAATATCTGCAGTTTGTTCATCAGATAAGGTAGCGGCCATACAAACGCGGTTGCCCCACGTGATTTAGCCTTATTGAGAAGATTCCCTCAAATCGACCTTTTCTCAGACTGGAATAGAAATTATGGCTCAACAGTACTGTCTGGATTATTCAGGCCTACCTGCTGGTGGTTAAAGCATGTTTAAAAGTGGGAAACTGAAGGACTAGTTCCAAAATGATCAAGAATTGATGGTATTGTCGGCCCACATCAATTCGGGAACTCATACTCCATTTCTCAACCGAAATTTCTCAAAATATTTGGGAACAGTGTTCTAATCCATTCACACAGGATTGTTGAGCCAGATTTCCTGTCTATACATGAAGAGACAAAGAGCACAGCTTTTTTTTGATAAGTCACCTGATGAAGTCACATGCATTTCCCCACGCCATCCCACGGGAGGCGCCGCGCGCCGCGAGCGTTAGCGAGCGGCAGTGCGGCGCCTCTCTCGGAATCCGCCGTGTGCGGGCGAGCTCGGAATCCGCCATGAGTGGGCGAACTACCGTGCCGAAGGCACAGGTCGAATATACTTGTTCTCATTATGCAAGTCCACAATCACTCCTTTTGGGTAGTCAGGTGGGGCAACCGTGTTTGTATGACCGCTACCTTAGAAGGGAACGTGAGGCCTTGCGAGCAGCCGCATCTTGTCTTCTCCTACAGTATGTTCATGGTCAATCCTGTCTACGCGGAAGCGACTTCTCCTCTGAGATTCACGGCGTAGGCAAGTCGTAGGCGACGCTGATATTCGGCCTCGGATTCAAGCGGGTTGTGATCTGAAGTTGATTCCATCATTTTTGCTAGCTCAATCCGGGAACTGGTGGCGTGATGAAGCAAGGTTCGAGCAAGACGCGAAGAGACCAACAGGTTGTCACAGTACTGCAGAGCAGCGGATGGGGGGAGAAAGTGACAGCAAATCATTTGTTATTGGGTAACCTTCTATAACAGAGCCACCAAAGGACGAAAAGTCTAGTTTGCCGAGTGAAGCTTTTGACAGAGGGAAATGAAATTACCGACCTTGCAAGGAAGTTGTCCCACGCGACAAAAAAGGTCAAATGAAGCGGGTAAAACCAGGCGCTCAGACAGACTGAGTGCTTCATTTTATAAAGAGGGTGAAAAGAGGGTGATTCTAGGAGTCCTACAATACAAACTTTTTTCCAGCAGATCAGTAAGAAAAAACATATCAGCCCACCTTAGCCGGGAAAGTCATACGACGGCGGCGGCGCATCGTGTTCCTGTCGAAGGCCCCGCACCTCGGCCCGCAGCAATTCGAGCTCCGTCTCTGTCTTATCCAATCTCTGGGCCACAACTCTGGAGCTACCGCTCTGATCACCCACCCATGTGCTGTTGCTTTGAGACACAGGCACCGACCATGTGCTACGACTCCCTGCGTCGGACGGCAGGGGATTTAGGTTGAAGTGGTCAGGTCGGGTGTCCAATTCTTGCGCAAGCAATGAGTGCCGGCGGACCAGAGTGTCCCCCTCTATTCTTCTTTTGCGACGCCGAAGCAGAAGGAAGACCGCCAGAGCGGCTAATGCGAGCACAGCGCACACGACGACGACCGGGATAATGATTTTGGTGTGGCTTGTGCTGCTGTGGGCAGGATGAGGTTAATAAACGGGGGAATTGTTAGACAAGGATTTACATACCTCTTGGAGGGATTTGTCGATTCGGATGTGCTACGTTATTTGATTAGATATTTGGCGTGGACGTAGATGAATTAACAAGCCTTGTTGGCGTGCTCGATGTGATCGGCGAGGTCGACCTAAACATCGGCGTAAAGGCTAGAGTAAATTTGAGCAGAAGCGGCGTACGTGGAGGCGGATCTGGAGCGCCCGTGAGTTATGAATTGTGAACAACATAATATACCAGCCAGGCACGCACGCTACATTTACGACGTTGAACGCGGGCGAAACTGCAAACGGCGGGGATCCGGAGTCGAAGGGACTGTATAGCTGTGAGTGTGATAGCCTCGCGCAAGCGGCAACGAAAAGTTTACTCTACATATGCTGCCAGGCGATGCATCCTGCGAACATTAATATTAGATCACACCATCCCTCCTGAGGGCCTACACACTCACCCGGGGTTTGCGACGTTCTTGATGTTAGGCACGGTACCATTCGTTGCAGTCCCGCGCTGAACTGTGGTCACGGCAGCGGTCTGTGAGAACTGCGAGGTCGCGTTAGAAAACTGCATCACCAGCGCGAACGTCGTGGGATCCGTGGCAGATGCACTCCATTCGCAGTCAACGGACGTCCCCGCCACGACGTCCGTGGTAGGGACGGAGAGAGAGATTCTGAACGCCGAGGTGGAGCGTCAATGAGTTGTCTGTGCATAATAGTTGGGAGCAACACGCACGTTGGATTTACGACATTAAACGCGGGCGACAGCGTAAACGGCTGAGATGCAGAGTTGAAGGGACTGAACAGAGGTTCAAATATGAGAAACATAATCTGGCGCTGGGAGAAATGAATTTACTCTGCATATGCGGCCAGACGATGCATTCTGCCCGACTTATATGAGCACGACCATATCTCGCGAGGATGTAAACACGCACCCTGGATGTGCCACGTTCTTGATATTTGGTACACTCCCAGTCTTCGCATTGCCGCGCTGAACACTCATCACCTCCGCGAGCTGCGTGAACTGCGAGGTCGCGTCGGAAAACTGCATCACCAGCGCAAACGTCGCAGGATCCGTGGCATTGGCGCTCCATTGGCAGTTTACGGACGTCGCCTGCACGACATCCGTGGTCGGTACCGAGAGCGATATGGCCACAGCAAAGAGGTGGCTGCTGAGCGACGACAAGCTGGGGGGATCCTGGATGATCAGAATTGCGGTTGAGAATAGGTGGAGTGGAGTTGTACAGGGTGATTCCAAAAACTGGCTTGAGCTTCATGCGCGGCATAGGAAGAGACCGGTCCTAGCGTCGAGGTGTGCGAGGGGCGAAGGAGGCTAACAGCCTCGTCTGAAGGCTGTGTGCGGCAGTGTGAAACCTGCGGTGTTCCCGGACGATGGATCAGCATCCTGCCCTTCTATTTGAATGCTCCAGCCGCTCCACTGGATTTCATTTAGAATGAATGACAGATTGCCGATTACGGCAGAAACCCGAGTCGATACCGTATACGAAGACTCTGCGAGGACGAGATCAGATGGTTGTTATGATGCGCAGGTTGGCCAGCGCACGATGCCGAGAACACTAATCCGTAAACTTGCTTCTTACTACTCGGAGTAACTCCCACCCCAATCTCGTGCTTCTTGCCTCTACAGAATTAACGGCGGCTGCTGCTCCAGCGGCCCAAACTCACCGCAAACGCATGGACAGAGATCGTACTTCCATCTGTTCCGGAATCCTCCCTCCCAAGTCAATGGGCGATGACTGGGATGCACATTCTGTGCCCAATCCAGATCTCCGAGCACTCAGGAAGGGAAGTCTTCTCTTGTCCCTCTGCGGAAAGCGGAACCCACCGTCATATCTGGTACTTAACTGTGGTCATAGGTTACCTCTTATCATAAATCACGACTGCCATGTGCCCTGGCGATGTTAGATAGCAGCGCAGCACCAGGATTTGAACTTTCGTGGGCTGTGGCTTTCACCGACGCCGCTCTGTTATATCAGCTCGCCTTATTCTCAGTCGAACCGACTTAACTGCGCGTACGGTTAAGGATGGTGATCTGCGATCTTTAGGTGCGAACTCCTGTCAAATGATGGCTCTGCCTCCAGTTGATATTTCTCATTCAATGGTGATACGATGGATCCGGCTGTGGGTATCATCTATCAGAAGCGCAGCGAGCACCAAACTTCTGTGGGCGGACGAAATTCTAAGGTGGGCACCAAAACGCTGGTTGCAAACCTCCGGGCATATCATCTTGCTGCTTGATAAGGCCCGATTCGCAGAGTCCTCAGAGCTCATTTTTCCACCCTCTCTCGATGGCCACCGTTGAACTTGATGCTTTTACTTTGACCGAGGATCAGTACGTTCCGCGCTCATATCTCGGCGAAATACTGCTCACTCACCATAGACGACTCAGGCGCTCCTTCTTCCTCGCAGGCCTCGGTAACGTTTCTGAACATGCCATAAAGTAAATACTCATTTCAAATACGGAAAGTGATATTATGCTATGACCATCTCCTCACGCTGGGCGCCGAGGTCCCGCATATCTGGACTCCCAAATTGAAATGCAGCTCAGCTTGTTTTTTGGTGGTTCGATACGTCGCCCTTCTTGGGAACCTGGCGTTGATTCCCTATTTTTTTCGGGGAATTCAGTCCAGAGGTGCGTGTTTCCTCCGATGACGCATGGTGCATGCGAGCTGAAGATGTTCAGAGGCAATCTTATGCCGACCCATTCACCCTCATTATCTGACCAACTGCTCTAGTTGTAAAATGCTGTCAACAGCCGAGAATTCCTTATTGATAATTCAGGAGACGTTCGTTGAATGTGCGTGGTGCTCCTCTTGGGTTTAATTGCCCTAAAACTGCTCAAGCTACCCTCGCGCTTCGGGTATTGGCCATGTACGGATTCAGCCGACGAGTGAATACAGGGCCAGACCGTGTTGGGATAGAAAGTCTTAGTGAAATCCGAACGAACCAGAGCGAACCCGACGGATGCGGAAGGCGAGGGAGACACAAACTAGGATGGTGAGGACGAAAGCGACGTTGGTTAGCGGTGTCATGAAGCAAGGGTGATGTCGTGGCCATGACCCGCACGTGACCCACCCTGACAACGCTACGCGACGCGTTTGTTTGGCCGTGCATGGCAGCAATGTCGGCGCCGGATTCCCCCGATCACTCCTCGCCTCTTGCACCACACCTCCATCTTGCTCGCTACGCCACCGCGCGTTCTCTAAGCCAGACCCGCCCTTCCCTACGCTAAGCAGCCCGTCCTTTCCTCTTATCCGCTATCTCCCTCCTGCGCCGCCCGCGCCGCCTCTCTTGACATCCGACATCCGGCCTTGACCTAGCCGCCCGTCCCGCCCACTCGTTGCCACTCAAATTCTTTCCTCGTCCTCTCCCCGTATCTACACCGCCCAATCGCTCTGCCTCCGCGCCATTTGTGCGTCCATTCCCACTCCGCCCCACTGCTAAGCGCTAATCCTCCGTCCTAGTGCTCATCCCACCCCAATCTGTCCTAGTTTCTCTCCCGCTTCGCTACCACCGTCACGCACTCCATTCTCATCCACGTCCACCGGTGCCCCCTTCCGCATTCTGGACACGTTCTGCACCCGCTTCGAGTCGGCGCGGCGTCAGGTGCGTAATCAAAACCTTTCCATATTCGAGTTGATATTCATGTCTCGCCTCCGTAGTATCCCACTTACGGCTCTTTCAAGTCCTTTGTCCGTCCCGTTAACACATACCGCCGCTAACCCCGCTGACGACACTTCCCCGCCCCCATCGCTCGCGTACCACCACTTGTCCGTCAGACGCCGCGCCCCCACTCGCGCCGTCTTCGGCAACACGCTCCTCCCAAACGCTCCTCCATACGATAGCATCCGCCCTGCTCCCGGAAATACGCGGATGGACCCGCACCGCTCCTTCATTTCCTCCCCGTGTACAAGTGAGCGACTGCAGTGTTCCCATTTGAGCCTTGTTGACTCTTTACGGCGCTTACACTTACGTTGCTGTGAAGGCTGTGTTCTTCTGCAGGTATCGCCCAGGCTATCCCACACACCTCTACATAACCCATAGCTGGCGCGCACTTGCTGCAATACATTCGTGCCTCACTTCAACCCCGCCCCACGATCTTCATGTGCCGCAAGCTGCGCGGTGCGATGCCCGCCCGCCTTCCGCTCAACAACCACGCAACCCACACGGTACACCTGCCGCAACTCGATATGGGCATTTCTTACCAGTCCCAGAGAGTATTCTCCGCGCCGCCTACACAAGCGCGCTCACTCTTGCGATAGGCTTCGTGCACTGCCTTATTACCGGTCCCTTTCTCCGTGTCAACACATCATCCGTGCCCCTAGGCGCACCTATTTCTGATCCGGACAGATTCCAGACTGCATGCGACACACTCAAAGGCGGCTCCCCTCCGCAAGGTAGGCACATACAAAATCCTCAGACACCCTCTCGATCCCCATCTGTCCCTTCCATACCATCGCCCCCTTTCTTCTAGTTCAAACCCGTGCTGGTTGATTTATACGCAGATTTCAAATAGATTCTGGCGCGACCGAGAGTTAACACACAATGCGGTACGTCGCGCTCCCTCGTTCCTGACCGTAACTCCCCACGGCGGCGATTCTGCCCTGCTATTCCTGTTCAGAGTAATTCACACTGATCCTCTTCCTTATCGCAGATCTGCGAGGGCGGGGTAGCCATCATTGGTGAGCGCTTGCGAGTCTGACAGTCATTTCTTTCGTCGAGAACCAGATTTATTTAGCCGTCAAATTGCATTGCGCTCCAGCCGCGTGTGCGACCGTCTACTCAAAGTCGTATGTTCGGCTCGAAGATCATATACTCATCGTCCTCCTCGCTTCTCTCCAGTTCCCTTTTTAGTTATGCTCCTTACGCGTCAGCATCGCGCTCGCCACGTGTCGCTTTTTTACCTCGATTCAGCAGCAAGGATTTCGAGGTTTATGGTCAATTGTTATTCGCGCCGCTCCAGCCTCGCGTGCGCCGCCATCCTTCCCTTGCACACCATGGAGTCAAACGAGTACCTTCCCCTTCCAGTCCCAGATTGATCCCCACGGCGACGGGCAGATTAACCGCGACGGCGGCCGGTAATTAATGACCTCCAGCTTGCCTTGACATTCCGTCGTGGGTGATTTTTCGTCCAGGGCTTTCGGATCTACTCATCAGGAATGTAGCGTAGGTATCAAACCAAATTTAATACAGGCTTCCCAGTGCCGCCCCTTCCCTTCCTGCACTCGAACAGCAACGTAGTCCGCAGTGTTCCCAGAAATTCCGATGAGTCTCTATCGCTGTATCACTGCTTTTCTCACTACGTTTCCCACTTACCACCTTTCCCCGCGCA
This sequence comes from Mycena vulgaris, assembly GCA_029204335.1. Lineage (NCBI taxonomy): Eukaryota > Fungi > Basidiomycota > Agaricomycetes > Agaricales > Mycenaceae > Mycena > Mycena vulgaris. The sequence continues at coordinate 92,934 of JARGYA010000088.1, forward strand.
CCCCAGTGCGTCCAGACGTGGTGTCACATTCCGCGAAACACACACCCTTGTGGCGGCTCCACCAACCGCTGGTCCCCACAACCGTCCCACGCTCAAGTGTTCCACCCCCTATCCCGTCGTCCTATTACACGTGGACACCTCCTCGTATGCGCTCTCCGCGCTCCGTTTCCGTGGCGCCCCCGTACCCCCGCCGCTTTCAAGCGCTCCACTTCAGTCCGTGCATGAGGATGCACTCCGCTGGAATTACCTAGGCGTTCTCGCAGGCGCGGCCTCCCTCCTGCGTCACCTCTAAGCGTGCTGGGTCCGGACGCCGCAGCGCACACAAACAACATGATTTCCGGAATTGGGAAAGTGGGTACCTTTCCTTATCCTCCTGTAATCTCCGGTGTATTCATCCGGAATCCCGTAGTCTGTGCCCACGCATCCAAGCGCACAACCGTCCCGGCACGAAATGTATCAATCCCGCCTTAAGAAATAGACTGCAGCACGGTGGGGATCGAAAGCTTCCCATGGACCATATCACCCTCGATACTGATGTCTACGTTGAATTACTGTGAGGTACGGCCTCTCTGTGCTAGTGAGTTTGGTTCACTTAAGATTCACAGCGGCAGGTTATTTATCATAACTAACGACCCTTACATGAGCAGCCTCCAGATATCTGCTACTCCTTGTGTTACTGGTGCCGCGCTGACAGGATCCTGCGAGGACTTCGTGACGATAAGTGGTTCCCGGTTTTATTTGGAGACACTGACTTGAACGCCTAATTTGTAATGTTATTCAACCCGTGTTGTATCCACCCGGGATTACCGGGGATATTTCTTCCTTTGCCTGAGTACGCAGGATTAAGGCGCTGATGCGGCCGCAGAGCGTGATCACCTGTACAACGGCGACGCAGACGTACTCAGTGTTCGCAGGAAATTTCCCGGCCCCATCCACTTCTGTAGGTGCCACAAATAGAATCAAGACGATGTATGACATTTGGGACACTGTTGCAGGTCAATTTAAGGCAGATTTCCGAGCAGCTGAATCCTCGAAATGTATCCAAAATATATTCACCCTCCGGAATATGAATATGATACACTATGAATATGATATGCCCTCCAAGAGCTGAATACGATATGGATATGAATATGATACGTCAAACAGTGTATTTATATCATATTTGGCCAGCACTAAGATTCACGGTAGGTGTATTCAATTTCAGTATTTTCCATAACAAGATTGATCAGGCCAGGAACACTCAGTTCCACCCTTCAATTCCCCGGATCTATTCACTCTCGCCCAGAGGTCCGACAGGCACAGCTTTGAGGAGTGCGTCCAGCTTGGATTCACAAAGTTGGCCAGATTTATCATCCCACTCAAAAAATAGAAGTACTCACGCCTCCTGGGACGTGTGAGAGAAGACAATTCGGCTTTTCCTCAAACTCCCTGTCGAAAATCACGGTTCCCACTTGGCTCGAAGAGTTGCCGCGTGGATACTCCCTCTCTATCTCCTGCTCCGTTGTGCGATTGAGCAAGAGATCGAACGATCCCGGACCCAGCGCGTCCCACCCAAACACGTCGAAGAACGCGCTGACATACATGAGGACCTGGTTTGCGGACGACGTGCCGGAGGCAGCTTGATGTTCGGAGCATGATGCTCTGCACGATGTCGCCAAGCTGTTGTGCGTCGAGATCGGGCGTGGCCGCGAGGAGGTGCTCGTACGCCATGATCCCGCGGTGGAGCTCAAACGTCATGGCGTGCGCGTGGTGCGTGAGACCCTCGGGGATGGTGCTCCAGCAGAGGTCGTGAAGGAGAATGGTGTGGGCGAGCCGCGTGTTAAGCTCTTCGAACGAGATCTGGGCCACGCCCGTCGTTCCCGAAGGGAAGCCGTTATAGAGGATGGCGAGCGCGAAGTAGAGGCAGCGCAGGACGTGCGTGAATCCGAACGCCGGGGTGATCCTCTTGGCATATTCGAAGGACGCGGCATGCGCAGCGTCGAGCGGGACGACGACGCGGAGCGTCTCGAACAGCACGTAGTCCGGTTTGATGTTGGCCAGCGCAAAAAAAAATCGGTGAGGTTACTGGGAACGAAGGCGTTGAACGTTTTGGAGAAAGGCATCTTGCAGGTTGAATTACACTTTTGACTTTCCCATGTAGAATCCCGCGCTATATATATATTTCCGGGCAGGCTGAGTTGATTGCTCCGCTCCGCAGGTACCATGAGTAATCCATGAATGAAGATGATACGAGTTCTGTCGGCCACATCTCACCGCCGAGTTACTCAACCCCCCCCAGATCTTTACCGCCGGAACCCTAAGAACCACCGCCTTTACAGCTGTTTCTGAATATGTTGAAACTTTGTGAATTCTTTTCGCGCCCATCCGATTTTGATCGCAGGCTAAGCATTTCCCTTTTGAGAAGGGCTTGGCAACACCTCTCCCCGTGACGTCGCCACGGTCTACTTATTGAATAAGTTATTGCCAGATCAGCGACGACTTAAAGGAGCGCGCTCTGTGGCTGTTCGAGGCTCGCGATATCCCAGAAGAAGTGTGTGAGCTCTTTGGTGTGTCCCGGAGTGGTCTCTTTTGGTGGAAGGCGACTAGAAAAAAAGGGGGATGACGCCAAGCCCTTCTCAAAAAGGAAATGCTTAGCCTGCGATCAAAACCGGATGGCGCGAAAAGAAATCACAGTGTCAACATATTCGGAAACAGCTGTAACGGGACAACGGCCGCCAGTTGCTGCCTTCACCAATTCAGTAGCATGCGATCACTTATGGTTTGTTCTCATGTTGTTATAGGGACCCGCACGGATCGGCCTTATCCGGATGATCATTCATGGATGACGCTTTGCGCGGATACGGATCGGATGTGGATTGTTTCCGATAAGACTCTTATTGGGCTCGGCATAAACACCAAGCTGATCGGCAAGGGTCTGCGGTTCATCGGCGGGTCCAACATCAACCCTGCGTACGTCTGGGGTGGAGATGTAATCGTCTTGTCTGGCACGAGCAATATTCGGATAGACCATGTTACGGTGAGCAAGCCACTCCATTTAGATAACCAGATACTCACCGAAAAATTGTGAAGACTTCGCTGCTCGGGCGCCAGCACTACAGCTTCGGACAAGGTCCCAGCGATCTCGTCACCATCTCCAATAGCTTCATCAACGGCGCGACGACCAACTCGGCCACTTGCGATGGACACACGTAGGTAGACTCGTTGCCAATCTGCCTACGAGTGGCAAAGAAATAAGGCAAGCTCTTTGCCGTAGGCAGACTGGTACCATTCGGGCGGCCCAATTGAGCTGGGCCTAAGTTTGAAATTTCTGATCTTGCCTGCACTGCACTCAAAGTTCATTATTTTCCTCAATCAAAGCTGGAGGTCAAAATTAAATGTACATATCTGCATTTCTGTCTCCTCAGATTTTCGTTTTGGGACCTTGGGGGGTTACAACTTAAACCCGAGTTGAACTGAGAAAGTTACCGTTCGGTCCGATGACCGGTGATCGGTAAGTCGGCACCCCTTAAAAAATTCAAACTCAGCCCCAGCTCAATTTGAAGTTCAAACCGTGCTTACGAGGAAACACAAATGCTTCATAGGTTCCGCGTCGGTGTAGCAAATATAATTTCGATGCAAGCAATGGAGCTGAGATAGCATTGATTTCGTCATTCGAGTGGCGTCATATGAGGCAGCATGCGCAAAGATACGGAACTGACAAAAATACAGGTGCCACATGTATCATATTTCAAACAGTTTCGAGCTAGCAAAATTGGAACCGACCTTAGGCTGTGTTCGGAACCAACTTCTGTTCTGATCGAGTGGCGCTGTTTATTCCCACTAACTCGTCCATCGTCATGGTCCGCTATCCATGGAGACAATGATATAAAGCATCTGGCCTCTTCTCCTCGTCTTCATCACGAACGCAAACTCAAGCCCGAACTCACTAAAACGCTAAATGGTTCTTGTTGCGCTCGCAATCGCAATCGGTTCGGCTTCTGCCGTATTTTCTGCATCTACTCCGAACTCTCCCGTGCGCCTCCGTGACCTCGTCAAGCGAGGAGGCACAGTGACCGGCCCCGTCATCCCCACGGACTTTGCCGACCCGGGACTCATCCTCCCGAATGGGCAACCACCGTGGTATGTCTGTACGCATCTTACACTCTTTCAACCCTAGCAGAGGTGACTGACAAGCACATAGATTCGACCTCGTCCTCCCACGGCAAAGTTCCCTTTGCAATTTCGGAAGACTTCAATAGCTGGACTCCAGTCAAAGGAGACGCTCTGCCCAACCCGGGAAGCTGGGTCTCCAGCTCGAACTCCGCTGTGTGGGCACCCGATGTGAGGCAGATCACGTCCACGAGCTATGTCATGTGCGAATGTCTTTCGTCCCTCAACCCCCTCCGGGCTCATATGATTCTCCGTCAGGTACTACACGGCGTTCTCGACCGCCGACGGAAATCATTGCATCGGTGCGGCGACGTCCTCCACTCCCGCGGGTCCATTCGCTCCTCAATCGGGCCCCATCGTCTGTGATGCCTCGGGCGGAGGTGTCATTGATGCCTCGGGATTTGAGGCCCCCGGCGGAGCGCTCTACCTTGTCTGGAAGGTGGACGGCAACAGCAAGGGCAAATCAACACCCATCTTTATCCAGCCGCTGGGAGCGGACGGATTCACCCTCCAGGGAAGCCCAACTCAGCTGATCACAAATGATCCTGTCGATGGAGGTCTCGTGGAGGCACCGAGCCTGGTGTTTTGGGATGGCTTTTACTACCTGTACGCTGCTTTCGGCCTACCTCGTCATTCAATGTGTTGTTGACCCAACTCTGCAAACAACGCCAGGTTCTTCTCCTCCAATAGCTTCAACACCCTCTTCTACGACATCAGCTACGCTATCGCCAAGAGTGCGACCGGACCGTACACCAAGGTTCAGGCGCCCAACGCGCCGCTGCTCGTTTCTGGGAAATGCGGGACTGCTGGTCCGGGCGGGGCCACCGTCATCAACGTTCTGGGTGAGTCTCCTTGTCACTTGTGGAAGGCCGCAGGAATCTGACGAGCCTCAAAACCAAGACAACCATGTCAACGCGGTCTTCCACAGCGATATCAACGGCAAGGACGCGTCAGGCGGTCGGGCAATGTGGCAGATTGCCGATCTCACGTTGAGTAATGGAGTTGCTACTGTGAATTGCTGAAGCAGAGGACGGAAGTGAAGAAGTCAATACTCAGAAGATTGTATGTGCGAATATGTTATGTATTAGAGAGCTTGCGCAAAAGCCGCACGAGCCGCATGCGGCGTTTGGGCATTGCGCGAAGCCGCGTGCGGAAATCAAATTTGAGGTTACTGAGAAACCAAGTCGATGGGAGGGTAGTTGGATCCAAGGACAAGTACAGGTGGGTGAAGAAATCTCATTTGTGTCTCAACTGCTGTGTGCAAGAGGCGAAAAGTGTGGGAAGTCTGAGTGGAGCTGGAGTGATGGCCGGAAAAACGGCCCCCCCAGGTTGCGCATCGACCAGATACCCATTTGGATGGATGTAATACAGTTTCATAGAGACCAGAGGGAGCACTGAACTCACAAAAACATAGAAGGAACACGGCAAAAACATTGTAGTTGTGCGCAATGGCCAAAAGCCGCATGCGGCTCGAGCGGTTTTTGCGCAAGCTCTCTAATACTTCTCCTGACAGCGCGGTACTTTGCTCTGTGCACATCTCCAATGTCCTCAGTACGTCGCACCGTATCCAAAGATGTCCGTTGCCACTTATCAATTAGGTACCACTCTCTGCTTGGGATCCGCGCGTCATACGCATACACGAACGCGACGACCGACGCACCACAAAATATCCCGGGATTTCAAAACAGGCGGTGAAATAACTCACCGAGTAGCTCGCCGATACACACTAAAAACACGTCCGCGATTGTTTGCGCGGGAGGAATGCCCGCTGACGTCTGCTTTAGATGGTGGCAAGACTGTACCTGCTGACCTTGATCGTGTTTGGGTCGTTGTAATTGTTTCCAGACCCCCACGCTCAAGTTTTTTCGAGAAAGATTTAGTCTGACGCTCCGTTAGTATCTAAAAACACTCAAACTTTTGCTCCGCCTCGGCGCTCCATGTAGATCAATATAGCACTAGCAATATTCTGCCCTGGATTCCCTGACAAGCTAATCGATTATTTAAATTACATTGTGAAGATGGATTCATCGTGAGTGAATCCACATTGTGCTGTAGGCCCCATGTGAACGTCGCCATTCTGCCCGGGGGGACCTGATCGAGCATCTGTGTCCGCACATTCGCAGAAACTCTGCGCGATTTCTGGACGAGTAGTATAGGACCCGTGACGTCGCACGAGTTCCAGGGCTTGGAAGTGCATTGAGGCTGACATTGTGGACCTGGAGAGATCACCCATGACGAAATTGATATCGAAGTGCGGTACTGGCCAGTACAGAAAGGACGTACGTACCACGACCAATGCAGCCTCGCACCAGTGTCGCTGTGGGAATAATTTGACAGTCGTCCATACAGTTTGGTGTGGCTGCCGCGGCATGACGACAGAGCCAATGGCTGTACACGCAAAATTTCAAGGCAACGTATATTCGAACACGCTCCCTCTCTGAGCCTGTACCCCAGCATTTAGGCTGCGCGTTGTGAATTTAAAACTACTGCTCCCACGATGTCCTCCCCTTTCTATCGCTGATGAGCACTACGGAGCGGGAAATGCCAAGGTAACCGAGTTAGCTGTCGACCACGTATCCAAAAGCGCTTCAGTCATCTTTCTCCCCCTTAACCCTTCACTGGCACGTAGTTTTTTAGTTGCCCACCAAAGATGACGACGGCCAGAATCCACTACGTTGTTCTTGTTTTAGCTGGCCTTGTACGTCTACGTTCAAGCGCGGAATTGAGCTGGTTTTGATTTTTTCTTTCCAGATTGGTTTCTCTTACCTCCTCCGCTTCACGCACGAGGGATGTGGGCTCGCGGTGCTGGCTCTTGTCGCCCCACCGAGCTTTAAACAGACTTTTATCCCCGCGGAAGAGACGGTGTCGACAGAACCGCTGTACCAGGTCCAGACGTCCGCCAGTGTGCCCGAGCCACCTCAGCAGCCTGTAGTTAACACCACTGGGACGCGAAAGGTGGATGCGGTGATTGTGATTCTCGGCGCTCCTTTCCGATGAATCGCGTTTATTTCACTTACTCGACTCGTGGATGCGTGGATTCACAGCACGTCACGTCGACTTACCCGGTATCATGAGGAGCATGTCCGAGTTTGAGGATAAGTTCAACAGCAAGTTCGGCTACCCCTACGTTTTCCTCAATGAGGAGCCATTCTCGGAAATTTTCAAGCAATCCGTCGGGACGCTCACGCAGAATACGATTGAATTCGGCCTCATCCCGCACGAGCACTGGCATCAGCCAGATTGGATTGACGAGGCGAAGGCCAGAGCAGCGCGAGAGCAGACGGAGCGGGATAATGTCATCTATGGTGGTGAGTGTCTCCTGCCTCTATCTCGCTCTGATCCAATGCATTGCGCACAGGCAGCGTCCCATACCGCAACATGTTACGGTTTAACGCGGGCTTTTTCCACCGCCACGAGCTGCTGCAAAAGTACCGCTACTACTGGCGCGTCGAGTGTGTATTAACCCTTGGCTTGGGAGCAGCTATCCCTACCGATTCTGACTGCCCCTGCAGACCCGATGTTCGATTCTTTTGCACGATCGACGATGACCCTTTCCTTGTCATGCAGGACCAGGACAAGAAATACGGGTTTACACTTGCGCTCCCGGAATATCCCCGGACTATCCCCGGCTTGTGGGATGCGCTGAAAGGGTTCATCAGGGCGAACCCGGAACTCGTGTCGCCCAACAACGCATTGGCCTTCTTGAGTGACGACGGAGGGGAAAGCTATAATCATTGCGCGTGTGCGTCCGTTCATGCATCCCCCACGTCGCAAGATACTCATGTACCTGCTTTCCCAGTCTGGTCCAACTTCGAGATTGCTGACCTCGACTTCTGGCGTGGAGAGGCATACACCAAACTCTTCAACTACCTTGATGCTAAGGGTGTGAGTTGGGTTTTAATTTGCATTTCCTGTCCGTTCTTGAGCGTTCCTATCTCCAGGGCTTTTATTACGAGCGCTGGGCCGACAACACCGTCCACTCCATCGCCGTGGCACTTTTTGCCCGCAAAGACCAGATGGTATGTATCACTTGCTCCCTCCACCTGTATGTGATGCCAGCATTATGATCGCAGCACTTCTTCGACAATATCGGTGTGTCGCTCAAATCGTCCCTCACCAAACCTGACATCTTCGCAGGCTACCGACACGAACCCTTCCAACACTGTCCCCAGGGTGCTACGCACAACACGGGCAAGTGCGAGTGCGATATGGCAGATAATTTCGGTTCGTCTTCATCTTACATCGTGGTATGCTAATCTTAATCTCTCCAGACCTTGCACGGTATTCATGCTTATCGAGATACCAGCAGCTATTCGTGTAAACGGCCCCCAGGGCCAAATGTAAGTTCATCCAGTTCTTGCGCGAGTCAGTGTCCGACGTCGAAAAGTTTTAAAACATTCATGGTGCAGTGAGGTACAGAAGACAATGCACCATATATAACTTAGCTGCGCAGAGGCCTCCAATTCGGGTTGAGAAATTAATAGAGAGCTTGCGCAAAAACCGCTCGAGCCGCATGCGGCTTTTGGCCATTGCGCACAACTACAATGTTTTTGCCGTGTTCCTTCTATGTTTTTGTGAGTTCAGTGCTCCCTCTGGTCTCCATGAAACTGTATTACATCCATCCAAATGGGTATCTGGTCGATGCGCAACCTGGGGGGGCCGTTTTTCCGGCCATCACTCCAGCTCCACTCAGACTTCCCACACTTTTCGCCTCTTGCACACAGCAGTTGAGACACAAATGAGATTTCTTCACCCACCTGTACTTGTCCTTGGATCCAACTACCCTCCCATCGACTTGGTTTCTCAGTAACCTCAAATTTGATTTCCGCACGCGGCTTCGCGCAATGCCCAAACGCCGCATGCGGCTCGTGCGGCTTTTGCGCAAGCTCTCTATTATACTCGGACTTTCTCCACCAGCTCAATTGGTGAGAATTAAAGATATTTAAATTCAGCAGGCATCCGACCAGCGACGGAGAATCAGGAGCTCACCGCGACCAACCACTTCTATAATAATCCGGGACGCGCTGGTTCGGGATCTCCAAGTCGTCCGCGCTTCCGAGAGACATCGAAGTCGCCGACAGTGTGTCTGTGGCATACTAGAATCATCGCCCACAGACTTTCCGATGCAGGTCGAGGATGTGCACCAGCTCAGGGTAGAATAAACGCATGGAGGGTACGCCCGTGACTTAATGAACGGGCGAGTTTAACTAACCCGAACGGGGCGTAGGCAGACGCTAACAGCATGTGCAAAGTCAGTATTTTGATGCGACAGGGCGAATTTCGGACATATAGCCAAGGGGACGCTGTGGAAGCGCGACTTAACCCACTCGTCGCCTTCGCGTCTGCAGCCAAGTGCGCGTGAGGGCTGGGTCATGTGCTCGACGCGTCGCGTCTTTTGTTTCGCCACCACATCGCGTGTTTCGTCGCCCGTCCAGTCGATCAACACGGTTCGGAACTCTTTTATTCAAAATTCCACAATGCAGCTGTAGGGACTAGAACTTCCCCAATACACTGCCAAGCTGCTCAATCAATCTGAAATTTGTCTTCATTCACGTTGGATCCAAAATCGGTTCGGGTTTCGCTTTTCTTGCTCAAGTCAAGACCTCTACCTACATTTACTCTTACTGAACGCTTCGTTACGTCACTTGTAGCAATCCAAAGGCGAAGTTCATCGTCAAGGGCACGTAGCCGCAATCGGAATGAGCCGGGGATCGACTTCGATCTGGCCTGGGCAACCACATCGGCGCTGAGCGGGGCAGCCCGTTTGCTCGCTTAACTTCAGCCAAACAAACCAACGAGCTTCCGCATATTCTTCGCGTTCCACGGACTTTATCTTCAATTCCACCAACCCCAATGCACGTACAAGTATTTTACTTCATGGGCTTGGCATTTCTTTCACACTTTTTGGTTGCGGATGGGATAATTCACTGTCGCCGCGAGGGACGACCCAGGCCAACATAGTCAATTCCTCTCAGATGTGTGGGCTTGTCGCGCTCAGGATACTCTCACGATATTTATGCATCGTTCGTTACTGGAAGATCCCTCGTATTCAGTTTGCTGTGTCTGTCGGGCCCAAATTATTCGTGGTGTACTACTGTGTAAGTTTGTTGAAGATTGAAACAGTCTAAACTCATTCAACAATGCTAGTCCCGAGACCGAAATCAGTTTAAGCAACCCATTAAACTGTTCTAAGTCAGAAATGGCGGCTAGATTGGCTCCCGAGCTTGTGGTGGCGGCTGGTTGAACATCTCTTGAATTGTTGGTCCCATACAACCACGTGGATGACCGTCAAAAAATAACTGTACCGGGATGATGAGACGTAAAATCCTTGCCTGACTTAGCTGTAGCTTAAGAGACTAGAATTATAGTTCTGCGTTGGTTGCTCCGCGCACAGATTATTACCACAGAATTTATTGCCACAGTCACATTATTGAGGCAAGCGAAGTCGATCTCGGCAAGAAAAGACAGTCGATGTGATCCAGAGTCGATTCTACATCGATTGAAACTCCCGGGTCGCCCAGAATGAACATATTTGCGAGGAATGACAATCGTCGTGGGAGGAAGAAAGCAAGACCCGATTCGGAAGCGGTCCAAACAAGCGCACACTCGCGCCTCCGACCACCATTTTCGACGTTCTCTGTACTTAGCTCTATCTCATCCAAATGCATTTTAACATCCTGCTGAGAGGCGTTGGTGGATACTCGAGGCTGTACCTCCAGTTTGGTTCCATTCTTCCCGAGTTTGGGCTGTCTGAATGCTGGCACAACGCGGAACGATTTGCGCGGTCAAAGTTTCTGGAATCGAGGGTGTGTTGCTTAATCCTCCAGTCCTTCGCTGGTCCTCAACGTCATTCAGAGCTAGTCCCTGTTCGGATTGAGCCCCCCGCTGGATTAGGCTTCGCGGCCGCCAGTCCACGTATGTGTCCGATATCTGCGAGTCTGCGGGACTGACGATCATCCTAGAACTAAGCCATCGACGGCCCCACGCCGCCCTTCTCCCATCCACAGTCCCCTTTCGAATTCGTCTCCCGCTCGTCGCCCTAGGAACTGTCCCCCTCGCTCTCCAAGCAGGATCAAGCATCCACCTGGGCGGCTCCTAGACCCAGCGACTTCGATGCGACGTCACTAGCCCCCGCGATCCAAGGTCTGGACGGCGTGCGTACGTGCATGCCTTTCTGCGCTTGCGCATTCGCTTTTTTTTCCGACGCGCCACTAAGGCATCGGGATGCCTATGGGAATCGGCTTATTGTATCATGGAGGAATCGAGAGTTCGCCGCTGGCCATCCCGGAGCATTGATCATTTCCCTCGCAGTCTCCAGCGCTCCTCTTACTCGCAGTGCAGATTGCTTTCCAGACTCTCCCGTAGCTCTAGCGCAGATGGTGCTCGCCTCGTCCCATCCCCGGAACCTCCATCCCGCGCGCCGCATCCTCCGTCAACCCAACGCCGGCTTTGTATCTCCAAAGCCTTTGACCGCGTGCGGCGTCACTTCTATCCTTCCGCCAACGTATCGTATCGTCCCGTCGCTTTTCACATAACGTCGTGCACATACCGCAGCGGAAGACGATCCGCTCACCGTCGTCCTCACGGTGTTTCCCGTTGTCACCCCACCCATTCCATTGAGCGCATCGTGCACGCTATCCCCGCGGCTTCCGCTTCCTGTCGTCAAGCCGCCCCTTACGCTCCGCCCTTCGCATCTTCTTTGAACCCTACGCGGTCCCACCTTCACCGTGTGGTGGCGCGATTGAGTGCTCGCGCGCGTCCGGAACATTCACCATCCATAGACGACGACGAACCGTCACTGTTTCGCACTCCACCGCGCAGCGCATCGGACTCCTTGTCGATGCCTGCAATCTCCTACGAGCACCCCAGCCGCATCCCCTTTCGCTGCCTTCGGAGCTGCGGCGCGCTCGTGCGCGTTGTTAGCGTACGGCCTTTTTTGTCCCGAGGTCTCCGCTCCTGCCCGTCTGGGGACAAAAGGCGCGCACAAGACGACTCAGGTGGGTGATCCCTTTCTCTCTCTCCACAATGCCGTGCCAATCAATTGTGTTTCAGACATCCTCGTACGGCCCTTCTTCGCTCTGTGGTCGTCGACCTTCACATCCCATGCCAGCACCCGCTGCTGATGCCGCCGCTCGCACGCATGGCTGCGACCACCACACTTCGGAGCTGCCTGCGGTTATGATGTCATCGGGGCTCAATCTTTCCACACGCGAACGCTTCCTTCGCTTGCTTTCTGCTGTCTACTCGCGCAGCGCCGCGCCGCATCTCCCCTCCTCCGCTGCGCGTTCCTACTCGCGCCAGCGCATTCTTTCTCTCCCCCTTTCCGCGCCGTCAGCAACTGCGCCCGCACGTCGGGAACCTACTTTTGCGGCCGTCATCACCGTCTCTCGCCAGCCTGGACACTCAGCGCTTTGATTGGGAAGATCGCGCCACGTATATTCTGCCATTTGTGGCCGCCCAGGATATCGTGTCTGTTCATTTAATAATTCCAGCGCATATCCCGTCCGAGCATGTCTGTGAATTTATCGATCTCCCGTTATCGAAGGGCGTGAAGCGCTTCGTCTTGATGAGCGGGTCACTGTATCCGATTCAGGGACTAATGCGAGCACATCTTCTTCAAGATTCGGGCATTCCGTTCTGTATCTTTCGGCCTTCGAGGTTCTTCGGTGCGTTGATTTGCCTGCGATGCTGCTAATCTAATGGGTACGGTTTCAGAAAAAAATTCACAGATTCGGGAGAGTATTCGTGACGATGACAAAATCGTTACAGCAGCCGGGACCGCGTCTATCGGATTCGTCGCTTGCCAAGACGTTGCGCGAGTGGCAGTCGAAGAAGACATTGATGGATTTTGTTTGGTATCTATGGACTCAAACCGAAAGTGTAGATCTTTGAATGGGCGTTTCTCTCAATCCCACTGACTGACCTGAGTCGGACCCGGCAAATGTTCGGTACGTACAAATGCGAATCGTTTTCTGTGATCCTCTAATTTCTAGGTGCGCCTAGTAGGAATAGACACGTATGTGGTGCGAAACTCATATCCTCATTATTTCCGATTCGCAGCAACCCTTCGACATCGGGTATTTGTTCGGAACACCCTCGATCCACGGCACTCCCTTTTGGACAGGCGCCACGATGCGTGAGACCACAGTGCCGTTACAGACAACTTCCCACCTGGTCCCCGTCGACTGGATCGTCTGAGCGGCGACGTTTGCAAGACCACATGTGGCCTCCAGTTCGATGCGTTCCAATTGCCTTGAACTGCTGCGACCGATGCTAACAATGTTCCGGACCTCCAGTTTGCTGATGCCACTCTGATTGTGCATCGGTGTACCATGTATGTAGTCTATAGTAGTGTGTGTGTGTATCGGTATCTGTGCGGTATCTGTGAATGTTGTTTTCTCCTTTTAAAACGTGTGATATTCAGACAGAAAGCTCTTCAAACCGCTCGCAAACCCAGATAATATCGGATAATTGGCCGCGATTGGCGTAAACGGAAAGGGAAATAGCCGATTTGCCAATCGCTGATAATTCCGGACAAACTGGAAATTATCACGAGTTGTTCTCAATTCGGAAATTGGGGTTTTCCTGATTCATTACGGTGCCTACAAACTCTACTCTCTTTCTGCCTCAAGGGAGCCAAACAGCTCCGCGAACCGGCGCTGACGTTGACAGCAACGAGCAAAGGCGTATCTTCCGGATTTGTTACATGGTCCAAAACCATGAACACATTGGACCGTCATTGGTGGTCGGCAACGCAGTGCCAAATTCAAACTCCGACGCGTGCGGCGACCGATTCCTCTTCACACACGCATTTTGAGCTCTACTTTATATGAGATGAATTAAATGGAATGGCTGTCTCAACAGGGTGTAGTTTCTAAAATTTTATAAGGTGCACATGAGTATGAACATCCACCATTTTGGGGATAGGAATGGTGCTCTGACGAAAGGCAAGGCTAGGAATGACAAGTTCGGGAGGTAGATATTGCTTCTAATAGCGGAAAGAATTCCGGGGAATATTTCCATCAATTATCGTGGGGTTTTCAGCCCAGCAGAATTTGAGTGAGTATTTTCAAGAACAGCCATGAGTTTCGGTTAAATTCAGTTCCTTTACAGCTCCGATGTTATCTGAAGGAGCTTTAGAATTAGGGGCTGAGTTTCCAAATACGGTAATATACCACAGTCTCCATCACTGATTTCCGGCAGGGTTGTCGATCACAAAACACATTGATGCGAGGACTGATCGTTCAGACAATTCGGTTTCGATTCATTGCAAGTGAGTGGTTCATTAGTTTTTTTTTTGGCAACTCATCGAATTCTTCTTCCTCATTTTAGGCCGGCCATTAAGTACCGCAGTCATCTCTGACGCGTTCCCTGACGCCGACATCGGTGATAGAAGAAAACCAAAATCAGCATGTTCTGCCGGCCTGTGCCGATTCGTGACAAACATCTATCCTTGTCGACTTCGTTGTCATTGACGTCACTTAGCTGCTCAGTGAGGCAAACGGAGAGATTTTTTGCGCATCAAGTGCCATGAACTCATCGTATCTTCCATCCAAATGGCATCCCCAGACTCCCCGTAAAATAGAGGGCGGAGTGGACTGCCTTCTGATTTTGACCCTCTGCCCACAACACTCTGTTTCGTTTGGGACCCTCGAGAGGACGGCAGACGGGTCTTGGATATCCCGGGACCGCTCCGGACTAAGACCCGTCCGTGCCCGTCGCCGAGGCCTCATGTTTTCACAGGTACTCCGCAAATTACTCATTTCGAACCTAACATCGACGTCAGCAGCAGTCATAGTGCCGTCTTGCAGCGTATAAAATGCCCTATGTTCGTGCATGGGGCTCGACAAATACCTCCTTCCACCCCTCACATAGACGAACTTCAAGTGCTTAAACCATGTCCGACGTCGAAGCTAATGGCACCACTGGTAGGAGAGGACTCGCTCCGAGTAACGCCGGGGGCCGCCCTGGTTTCATAGGAAACCCCACTGGTTTGCAAGTAACTGCCCGTTGATGTCTTGCTAGCGCTCACGGCGGATACGACAGAGGAATGATGGCCTTCGCCACGACGCTCTTCGTGCTCTCGCTTTATGAAGTCAACACCCGCCACGTCAACGAAGCTAATGGTGTTCTGGGGCTGTCGTTGTTTACTGGGGGGCTAGCAACTTTCATGGCCGGAATGTGGCACTTCCCCAGAGGCAATGGATACGGTGCAGCGGGTGCGCATCATACCTTTTTTTAGTTGAAACTTGCAATCCACTCATCGTTCCTAGTGTTCACGATGTACGGAACGTTCTGGATGTCCTATGGACTCTTTATCATCCCCGGTACGGGCATCATGGGCACATACACGCAGGCGGAGTTCAGAAGCGCAATCGGCATCTATTTCATGGCGTGGATGATGGTCACCATACTCTTAGGGCACGTTTAGTCCACTCCCATTTCAAAGCGGATGGCTAATGCGTATTTTGCAGCATTGCGTCGATGAGACGTCACATCACGTGGATCCTCTTCTTTGTCTTCCTGACGTTCACATACCTCTTCTTCGGAGTCTCCAACTTCAGTACCAGGTCTGGGTACGTCCTTTCCGCCCTTTTCCTTGCTGCCTCCTCGGTCATGACACTGACGCATTCGCCCCAGTCTCCCAAAGGCGGCCGGCGCCTTTGGTATCATTACGTCTTTAATTGCCTATTACCACGCCCTCTCGAAATTGCTGGAAGGAGATTATGCACCCTTCGGGCTGCCCTTGGGTCGAATCGGGCAACCACAGCGATACTGAGGAATCAAAAACGCTTTGTTTCGCTCCCCGGGTCTTCGAACGTACAATTGATATGTAGCTTCATCCCACACTTATTCTTAGCACCACATTTATGCTTTAGTAATTTGTAATACGTATTTACGCCCGTGTACACACGATCACGAGCAGTCACGAGCGTGTTCTGTGGACGAGGGTCTTCTTGAATTTCTCGAGCTCGAGGGCACTACCCCAGGGAAGCAGTTCTATGGTTTTCTGAGATTGTACTAAATCCCCGGAATGAGAAGGGATTACGGGAAAGAAATCGCAATAGGAAGAAATGCAAGAATTTCATTACATAAACTTCGACAGAATATCCCCGGGCTCGAATACATTCCGAAAACACATCATGACCTTGTGGCACACAGAAGGTTCCTCACTACTTCGCCTAGTGAGTCGCGAGTGCACATGGGAGTCGGGGCCGATATGGCGCTAAACGGAGGGCATTCTAGTATTTACAGCACAATGATATGGATAATCACATCCAGTACAATTAAGCAGCACGGACGAACCCAGCTCATTAGCATCCAACTCAGCAGGCAGTCCATCACAATCGTAGAGAGCGCAGGTAGCGGAGCACTAGACAGTGAGGGTTCAGGTAGCCTTGTGTGAGGCGCTCAAAAAAATCCCGAGGATGCGATGCGATGGATACAAAATACAGGATCCTCACGCGGACCCTCTCGAGGCTGCGGCGTCACTTGCCGGGATGTACACATATTTAAATGCCGCCAATCTCAGGCGTGGGAGAGCCATTGGCGCGTGGACTCGAAGGCTGTAGCTTGATTCAATGGTTGAGTTTCGGTGACGGTGCCCCACGTGACCGCGCTTCCGATCCCAATTCAAGCTCCGCCCCAACTCCCGCATCATTGCTTTGTCCTCCATTGCGCCCCGCTGGATGTCTCACTCCGCTGGCCCAACCACACACTCCGCTTCGATTGTCCTCTCGCTAGCCAACGACCGGTCTTTGTCTAGGAGTCAATGAGCGCGCCCGTTTTGCCGGCAGTCAATGATAGCGCAGAGGAGTGAATGGATATGGATGGCAGGCCCATTCATCGTAGCTGCTATTTAAACAGGTGTGTAGGGCCTTTCTTTCATTATCCCTGCATTGAACTCCCCTTCCCTAGGTGACTGCTCTCGAAGACGAGGATGCGCGAGTACCTCACCCAGATGCAATTGAAGCAAGACGCGTGATTCCAGCCACTGACCCCGCCCGTGCGCCCGTGACGGCGACGCGCCCATGTTCGACAACAACAGCACCGGCACACCCTCACGCTCCCGGCTCTGGCCTGCAAGTCTCCTCAACCCCGCGGCGGACGCCGAGTCGACGTACGGCTCTCTCTTTCTTCTTCATTTCTACGCAGCTGACGCGCTAGTCCTCCCAGCGATTCGCTCCCCACCAACCCCGCCTCCCTGTGAGGTACGCTTCTCTCCTGCCCACCCGCGTCGCAGCCGCGCTGACTGCCCGTCCTCCCAGCGGGTCCGGCCGCAGCCTCCGCGATACCCAACCTCTGCCCTCCATCGGCGACGCCTTCTCGCCCATCGCTGTTATCGCCCGCCTCGACAGCTGTGGGTGTATTTCCCTCCTCCCGCGGCGGTGTAGCCGGACTGACCACCGTTTTTATAGAGCAGGAGGCGAACGCACGCTCGACGCCGTGCGCGCGCTCTTCCCCGCCGCATTAGCCTTCGCGGCACCTGCCCCTGTAGTTTCTAACTTGCAAGAAATCGCGCTTGCGACCCCGCGAGGACCGGCGCCCGCGCCTATCGCAAAACAAGACACCGCGCCCCGCATCCTCCATCCCCCAGCAGACCCCTTCCCCTCATCCGCTATCTAAACGCGCCTGAGGCCCCTCCCCGCGGGCCTGCGCGCAGGGGGAGCGTGGTCCCGGCGGCCGGCTTACGCGCGTGCGCGGATGGTGCAGACTTTGTACGCGCGCGTGTCATCGCCGCGGACGCGCACACTCCGGCCGTCGCGGACGCGTACGATGCGCGGATGGCGTACTACCCACGCGCCCGAGCGGACGCGCGGCGTGCGGCCAGCGCCACGCCACAACAGCTTCGCGCACAGCCCACGCCGCCGCGGACGCGCATGACGCGTGTGCCATCGCAGCGCCGGTCGCGGAGGCGCAGCACGACACCGACTTTGC
Organism: Mycena vulgaris; assembly: GCA_029204335.1. Lineage (NCBI taxonomy): Eukaryota > Fungi > Basidiomycota > Agaricomycetes > Agaricales > Mycenaceae > Mycena > Mycena vulgaris. The sequence continues at coordinate 111,021 of JARGYA010000088.1, forward strand.
GTACAACCCGTACCCCTCTGCCACGAACGCCGACCACCCGCATCGCCGGCCACACGAGCCGCTTCGCGGACGCGCAGCACGACAGTGGCTTCGCGTACAACCCGCAAGCCTACGCCGCCTTCCTCGAGCACACGAAAGCCTGCGCCGCCGAGGAGCACGACAATCGTTTCCTGTGCAACGCGCATCGCGCGCAGCGCAAGCACTTGGTCGCGTGCTCCACCCATCTCGTGGCCGCTACGGACACCCGGCACGACGGCGGCTTCGTGTAGAACCCGCGCGCCTTCGCCAGGGACACGCATCCCATCCCCGCCGACGTCTGCGATTCCATCCCCGGCACGGATGACTTCTATCCGAGCCATCGCCCAGACTACACCTACGGCTTCACTGGCACGTGTGCGCAGCGCCCCCGCGGCTGCATCCGCTCGGACGCACCAGCCGGAGCAGCAGCAGCGTGGGGAGAGGACGGCGAGGGGGCAGAGTACCCGCGGGTTCTCGTCGGGGAAGGTGCGGAGGGGGAGCGCGGGAGGATGAGGGAAACATGGACGAGGAAGAATACGCGGGATATACGTCCGACGAGGGGGCGGAGGATGTGGACGGCGGCGAGCTGGCGTGGGGAGAGGACGACGAGGACGACTACGCCGATGACGTCGTCATGGGGTACGCGGACTACCCATTCGATGACGACGCCGACACGCTCCACGAGTACGACCCGGACGCGTACTCGGTGTTGCTGCAGGGCGACTACGACTATGACGACGCGGGCGCGGGGCGCTTCGCGGGGATGTGCGGCGTGTATTGGCCTAGCCCCCACGGCTGCGCAGACGACTCCGCGGACGCTGACGCGGAATACGCGCACGGCGGCACGTTCGATGGGAGTAAGCGCCTCCTCGCGCGCGCGTCTGGTGCGGAGATTGGGGTGGGCGTGCACAGGTTTGGGGCTGAGCTTGGGGAGTTGATGGGTGGAGATGACAGCAGGAGCGTGTCTCTACTCCCTCCGCACCCCCAGAGCATGACGCCCCCGCTCCCCGTGAGCATGGCGCGCCTGCTGCCGCCCGCGCCGCCCCAGGATGACGCCCCTGTACCCCCCGCCAGACAGCGAGAGCGCCACCGGCCCTGCAGCCGCCTGGAACTTTGCGTCCGCGCGCATGCACAGGGTGAAGCACGTCCGGGGTTGGGACTCCGACAGCGACCGCGAGGGCTCAAGCGGGGATGGTTACGAGGCGAGGCGCAAGTGGACGCGGTGCGAGCAATAAGTGGTTCGGGCGCGGAGAGTGAGAGGAGAGCGGATGCGCGGGTCTTATTTGTATCTATTCCCTTTTCCTTTCCCCTTTACTCTCGTCTCTTTTTTTCTTACTTTCCGTTCCCAGCGTTTCGCCTGTTGTACTTTGAATGTGAAGTCCAAGATGTGGGCGCCGGAAAATTCCGTGAAATCGACCTTTTTTAAAACTCCGCTTAAATCGCCAAAAGTCACGTTTCACGTGTCCGGCTTGATCGTTAAATAGATGTTAATTTATCGTAGATTTGAGTAACCCTCCTTTTTCATACCGCTCAAAGTGACCTGAAAGGTCTCCAGAATATTCTCTGCCTCTCAAGTGGAGATATCGAACTATTGGTTCGGCCCGGACATGCAGTATTTGGTCGTCACAAACTTGAAACAACGCATCTCGAGTCTTGGCACATCCGAGTCAGCTCAACATCAGCTTGACCCAAGCATCCTCTGTGCCAAACAAATGCAGGAAATCATTCCAGATGCTCAGCAATTTATCTCGTAACTATTCCATGGGCGTTTCGGGTCTAGTATTTCCTCAATTTTAGCCCGGCGCGCCTTGCGGGCATGAGGTACTTGCAGGGCTGTCTTTCAGGTCACAGGTATATCGATTCAGAGGAAGGCTGAAACCACAAGTTTACAGCGAACACTCTTAAGCTGCCGGCTGAAGAAACACAGAATGGTATGTCGGATGTCGACGTCGTTGTGCATGCCCGGGGTTGCCGCGGGGCGGCGGTTCCAGGACAGGAATCTTTGGCATTGGGGAATTGGGACTTAATCATGGTCCTGGGATTCAATTGCGTGCCCAGGATTCCTACTCGGAGGCTCTCAGCCGCAATTGAGGTGATTGCAGCTATTTGAAAAGACGATGTGCAGGCTCGACAAGCAAGATGTTAAATGTTTCGCGCCCTGGCACGGTACACCCACTATCTGGGGTTCGTACAATAAAAACACTCAGGAATCGTGAAAAACAGAGACTCATAACAGAATCATAACCCCCGCGAGCGCGCTGCCCAACACTGCCATCGCAGCATGGAATCCAGTCCCAGTGCGACTTGCGCTATTCTTCTTCTTGTCGATGGGGATATTCGACGGTGTGCTCGTCACGCGCAGACTCAACGAGGTGGAGAACGGCGTCGTCACCTCCGCGGCGATCGTCGTGAGCGTCTTGGTGCCGCTCACGACGGTCGTGATCGCGAGGTTGGCGCACGAGGCGTGGCCCATATTGACGCCGAAGTAGGGCCCGGTGTGGTCGGAGACGCCGGTGGCGGCGTCGAGGACGCCGATTGAGTCTGAGCAGTCTGAATATGAATAGGATTGTGATGAGTACGGCATTTATGGAGAGGAGTAAATAGAACAAATGAATGGACGCACTAGGGTTCTCTTGGCCGTCGCAGGCCAGAGTGGTGGTATTGTCCTTGATCCAGACCTCGCCCGAAGCACTGTTCCATGCGTTAGAATGCGGAATCGCGGGGAGGAAGAGAGTGGCTACTGGTGGAAGCCCTGAGCAAGGAGAGGGACGTGCGGGACGGGATCTAGGCATTGATCGTCAGCACGGAGGGCCGTACAGTAACGTCGGCAGAATGAAACTGACCATCTCTCGATACGACAAAAGTGTTCTTGTCTCCGAACTATACATGTTCAGCCTAGTCCTGTGCATGTTGAACAACAGACATACCATGCTGTCAACCCAGTTAGCAAAAGCAGGGTTGCCCACGCGAGGACGGCCCTGTACACGAAAAAGTCAGTACAGTGCCCATTTATGAAGTGAAGAGTGTGACGTACGAAGCCGACGACCTCGATACTAGTATTGCTGGGCAGCTGCTGCTTGAGAAAGATGGCGTCCAGGAGCGAGATAGCAGCACCGAGACTGTGGCCCGTGACGAGGATGCTGGCGTCGGGAACCTGCGCCTGGACCTGCTTCACAGCCCCAAGGACAAGAGTGCTCGTTTGGACCCAGGCCGTCTGAGAGATGTGAGTGTTGAACTGGTTGATTGATGCGCACACGCACCTGGAACCCATTGTGCACGTTGACACCCTCCGGCGTGCCGGCAACGTTGAGAACCGTCAGCAGCGGTGTCGGTGAGAAATGGATGTCATTCTCGACGGAGAGAATTTGGCTTGGATCCGTGCCTTCGTGGCCGACAATGATCTGGTTGCGTGACTGGGAGTAGGCAACATAAACTGCTCAAGAGCGTTAACCATGTCGTTACGATGTGTCTTGTTCCCACTGACCATCCGGGGTCGCGGCATCGTCCCCAATCGTGAAGACGAGCTGAGTGTCGGGAATCTAACCAATTTGTTAGAATAGTGAGTTTACCGTGTCAAATGGCAAACCTTATCGCACGCATCTCCGCAATTCCATACACCTGCGCGGACACAGTAGGCTGCCGCTGCGAAAGCTGCGATGGAGACGAGATCACGATTCTGAACGTCGGCATCCGTCAAGGGAGTGGTGGCATTGTCGCGAGGCAAAAGGGGAGAAGAATACCCTTGCTCGACAAGGGCCAGACAGAAAACAACAACAAAAGTGAAAGGGAAGCCCAACATCTCAAGGGGAACGCGGGGAAAGAGAATGACTGATTTCTTTACCCCGCGGGTATTTGTACGATCAATTTTCCGGATCAACCGGGATCAGCGTCTCCATCTGTCGAGGATGGGTACTATTTTAGCCCCCCATGTGTCCACGCCACGGCTGTGATCACATGCGATAATTTCTATCTTCTACTCCGATTCTTCTCGGCAGCTGCATTTAAGGACATTAGTATCCTTTCAAGCCTCTGAAATATTTTCAAATTTTTTGGACTCCAGTTGTAGGGGATATGGGCGTTCCGGCGTTGGAACCAGAAGTGGAATCGCGTTTTGGCGTGTGGGAAAATGTTGCAAAAATCTTCCTTTTCATTTCTTTTGTGCGCTGCAGAACTTCAATTGGGCTCAAATTTTGCCAGACCATAGCTGTGGTATGCACACTCATCTCTCAATTGTCATGGAGGGAACGGGTTCGAAATACGGATGGGATCACGAATAATTCCACATCAGGGTGCGTGGTCACATCAGGGGCTAAAATAGTAGCGTTTTTTCTTGGCTTGCACACGAATTTCACCATGCTTCAATGTGTCGATTTACCGACAATGGGGACCTCGTCCTTCCTCGTGACTCACCTCTTGGGTGGTTTCTTTTTGTCCCGTACGTCAAGTTAAAAAACCACGCACGGACGACATCATTATTGCGTGATGCCATCTTTATTCCTTTCATGTGATTGTCCCTGCTGCACGACCATCACTGGTTCGTGATCTTTCGCGGCCTAGTCTCGTCTCTTCATGTCAAATTGTGGACCCGGCGCGGGTGCAAGAGAATACGCGCTGCTACATTTGGTACGGTTCAGACAAGCGCCACGAACAAGGTTGAACAAAGACGTCTTGCCTGCGGTGAGTAGGGATGATCTTGAAGTTTCATCAAGTTGTGGAAGATTTGAGAAGAGTCTCGGGAGATCCATGCGTTACTATGCATCGGACAAAATTATGATGCAATCAAATTGCATCAAATTGCATCAGATTCAGTGATGAAATTGAATTAGTCGCTCGTAGACAGACGCTGTAACATGAAGCTCGTACCTCGCAAGTTAGACAATTGAATGACATTAAGTGAAATCCAATGCAATTCTGTGCACTTCGCAAGGGGCGGCAGAAACCAAACCTCCGGCATCAACTACCCCAAACATCCCATCAGGACCCCGGAACCAGACAATGCCCCGCTCGTATTCGGGGAATTTAGGCCTCACCGTGGAGGACGAGTCTCTGGTGGATCTGGTGTATGTATAACTGAGTATAGCCCACATTTATCTTGCAGGGAATCGGTGAAAACAAGTATCGTATCATGCTTGTCAGCCCGGAAATGGCTATAACTTCCAAATTCCGTGCGCTAGTCCTCTCGAGCAAGGCATTCTCGGTGAACATCATACGCCAGGTAATCAATGAAGGCCACTGCATTAGCGAGTGGGGAAACGACGATGGTCCGCATCCGAGTCTGCTTGTCTCTTGCGCTTGGGAGGCATCTCGTAGCGTGGCAAAAAACGGCGAGTTAGGAGAATTCCCAAATGGCCGCGCATTTCACCTTGTCAATGGCGCTCTTAGCTTCTCTTTTCTCAGATCAAAATCTAGCTGGAAATCCTTATCAATGGGGCCAGAAGGAAGCTGTTTTTAGACTGAGGGCGGATATCAGGGATACTTATACCTGAGCCGCTGCCAAAAAAGGACAATCATGGGCCATGGTTACGAAGCGGCGCCCAGCAAGACGTCAAGACTGCCGCGGAGGTGATTCTGAGTGAATAATTGAATTGCCACCATTCTAGTACCAAATTTGGCACACGGGCGCCTCTTCGAAAGCACCAGATTACTAGATGCTTAGCTTTTCCGCCCCCCTTCAGTAGTGCGTGTGTTCTTCGTAAAGACAGGTGACCATTTAGCCTACAATCAGTTACCAAATGTCTTCGTAGTAAACTGGCTGTTCCAATTGTGGGACCGTGTCAGTATAATTTACTTCCTTCCTTCCTTCCAGATCACGTACCTGTGATCAGAGACCGTGCGGCTTCAACTTGAAGCGGCTCGGCGGTACATGCACGACATGTACCCATGTCCCTCCTCCCTTCTTTAGATGATCTCCCGCTGTATGTCACGGGCAGCGGCTATAGATGGCAGCGTGTGAGGGTGTGCCTAGGCAGCGTGTGCAGGAAAGACGGCAGGATACCACGGCGCTGCTATCGCTATCGCTGTTATGTTACCGTCTCAGCTGCACTAGAGGGCGGCGCCCGCCGTCTCACAGACATACGATACGGAGCTTGCCGTCTGTTAGACTCGATCCAGGCGCTTTTCGAGACGGCGGGAAATTGATGACAATCGATCAAAAGGCCGGCGGAAAAAGGAATGGAGCTTTGTAACCGGCGGCCAGTACGGTCGGAGTTTGCAGGCAGAGATTGTTTTGCCTTGGTGCAATTTCTCAAATTCTGAAGAGACAGTTTTGTTCTAAATAGTTTTATAAGGATTGCCAGCTAGATTTCGATCTGAGAAAGGAGAAGCTAAGAGCGCCATTGACAAGGTGAAATACGCGGCCATTTGGGAATTCTGCGTTTTTTGCCACGCTACGAGATGCCTCCCAAGCGCAAGAGACAAGCAGACTCGGATGCGGACTATCGTCGTTTCCCCACTCGCTAATGCAGTGGCCTTCATTGATTACCTGGCGTATGATGTTCACCGAGAATGCCTTGCTCGAGAGGACTAGCGCATGGAATTTGGAAGTTATAGCCATTTCCGGGCTGACAAGCACGATACGATACTTGTTTTCACCGATTTCCGGCAAGATAAATGTGGGCTTACATACACCAGATCCACCTTAAGTAGCTGGTCGAGGTTTTGGCTATTGAAGGTAATTGCAATGGCAAGCACTCCTTTCTCGGTGAGACTCGCAGCTTGGGACTCCATCAGTGCCGTGAGTGGACCAACGACCAGGATTATCTTCTGACAGTCTCTGTTGGTGTTTCCAGGGGCCCAGTGATAGAAAAGCGCAAACCAATAAGCCAGAGTTTTGCCGCCGCCAATAGGGATATCCAGGAGAGTGCTGATTTTGAGCGCGGAGTCGTAGCCACCTTCGTGACTTAGTAACTTCGCTTAAAGTTGCACGAAACTTTGATGGAAAGGCGTGAAACTTCGTCACATTGACGAGTTTCCGGGAAAGTTCGTGAGATATGCAAACCACACAAATCAAACCATCAACGCGGCCATCATTTTTCTTCAACTCAAGTCTCTCCGTATTTTTTTAATATAGATACCTTGCTAACCCTAACCGCTAACCTCTAACCCTAACCACTAACCCTAACCACTAACCGCTAACCGCTAACCCTAACCCGAGCCCGAACCGCTAACCTCTAACCCTAACCAGCTAACCGGAACCTAACCGGCCACTCTCGGCAAGTTGATGACACGCATCACTCCGTGATATGCCGAGGAGCGCCGCTTGACAACAGTAATACACGCGGCGCTGACAACTCGGGTGATCGGCATCGGTCGGCATTGGTATTTGTGCCGGCCAGCGGAATTCCACTGGATTCCACTGGTGTACAATGGCCAGGCCTTACCTCACCGATTTCCGCTGGGAGCCATTGGATTTTGGTGGCTCCAATCTCGCAAAATTATCATTGCTTCTCAGTGTTCTCCAACACTTTCGTTGGATATCGGTGGGGCTCTGACCCAGGGAGCCGCTGATTCTTGTCGTATTCCGCCGCATTCCGACGGAATTGGATGGATCTCATTGGTATATTATTACAATTGCGCCCGGTTTCTTCTTAAATGTATGGCATTGACTCCAGTTGCGTAACTGCATTTTTAGTTCATGTGTGGCCCCATGTGGAATTTAGATGTACTATTTATTGTTCGTTTCTCTCGCACTCATAGTAGGTTGATGTCAACATAGAGGTTGGTTCATTTCTTCAATTGCATTGGCCCTCATGGTATTCCAAGTTGTATCTTGATTGCTCATACCTACCAGACACCATGTTTGCCGGATCTATTGCTCCATGACTGGTACGAGGGTAGTGAAAGTCTACTCTTTGTCTTTAACCTCTCACGACTGACCGTAAACAGTGCCTCTAGCTTTGTTAATTACCAATTTATCTGTACACCACTGCACATGCTGGTTTAATGTGCTGAATCCTTGGACAGGCAGCAATGATTGTTATGTTCTTGTTTTCTACCTACGAGGGGTAATATTTGTCAGCGCATCGAGCAAATTTCCTCAGAACACGTCTGAACTGCCGAGTGATTGAGTGTTCAACGTTAAATCCAACTCAACATTGAATGGAACTGAATCACCGGAACGTTACAGCGTTTAATCTTGCAATATTATTCAACGATGTCCAGCAGGCTACGGTGAGATCCATTGGCATCCGCTGGCGAGCTGAAGGAGGGCGGTCCGGTGAATGCCGCTGGTGATTGGCGGACGCCGATTGGGCCATCGGTACACAACGCCATGCACCGTCCACCGATGGCCACCGATAACCACTGGTGGCCATCGGCGGCCGCCAGCGAACTTTCCATTTCCGGGTATATAACTCCTTGACAAGTAACTCACGAACTTTCACAGAAGCTCATCAAAATCACGAACTTTCCCGGATTTCCATCACAATCACAAACTTTCGCGAAATTAAGCGAAGTTACTAAGTCACGAAAATGGCGTGGACTCTTGAGCGCGTTCTGGCCCGGCTCCATCTGATAGCTGCATAAGGAGGGGACACCAAAACTGCACACAGGTTCTTGGTCACTCTATCGACACGCTCAGGGTCCAGTTCCACGAACGGCTTGAATGACATGAGGGAGAGTGGAGACCCAAAATGGGTGATCGGCACTCGTAATTGGCGTCTACTGGAGTCCCACCAAACTCGAATCTCTCACAACGAATAAGTCGACCATTTGAATGTATTTATAAAAGAATTGTCTCCTCGGAATTCTAATGCAGAGGTTTGAATTTTCGAGAGTGCGAAATTGCATCAAGTCAAAATAATGTACGTCGGCAAACTCCGACCGTACTAGCCGCCGGTTAGCCGCTTCGCCATCACCAGTTGATCGACTGTCATCAAATCTTAAGTGCTGGCGATTTTGTGGCTGGGTTCGAGCCTAGGCCCATTCACCTATTTAATCAGGCGTGTATGCAAAGCCTTTCGTTCATTCATCCCTTCCTGCGTTGACATCTCTGCCTTTAGCTGGCTGTGATTCAAGAAGCAGGATGCGCGAGCACCTTTACCAGATGCAATTGGAGCAAGACCCGCTCGTCCAGCCAATGACCCCGCCCCGAATGCGCCCGTGTGTCCGCGAAGGCGCAGCACCGTCACGCCCTCGCGCTCCCGGCTCTAGTTTACGCGCATCCTCAACCCCGCGCTAGACACCGACTCGAGGTACGTACGGCCCTATCCTTACTTTCTTCGCAGCTGACGCTGTCATCCTCCCAGCGATCCCCCGTGCCCACGCCCGCAAGGTACGCTGGCTATCTTTTACCCATGTCGCAGCAACGCCGACTCCGCTCCTCCCATCGCGTCCAGTCGCCCCCTCCGCAACACACAGCCCTTGCCCTCCATTGGCGCGGCCTTCCCCCCCATTGCTGCTATCGTGCGCATCGACGGTGACAGGTGCGTCTCCCTCCCCTGCCCGTGCTGCCTGCGTTACTCACCTCGCGGGCAGCCCGCTGGATGGAGGCCGTACACCCCCGCCGTGCATGCGCTCTTTCCTGTCGCGTTTCCGTACGCGGTAGCATCCTCCGTCGCTGCATATCAAGCACTCGCGGTTGTACAAGATGAGGGCCCGATCCCGACGGCCGCACCCCGCACCCTCCCCCCATCCGCCGACCCCGCCATGCGTGCCCCTCTGCGGCCCCTCCCGTCGCGCCTGCGCGCAAGGGGGGCGTGGGCGCGGTGGTAACACCGCGCACATCCCATCGCCGACCACATCGACGGCTTCACCAGCATGCGTTCGCAGCGCTGCGACCGCTGCTTCACATACAGCTCGCACGACGCGCGCCCCATCCCCGCGGTCACGACTGCGCAGCACGACAACGAATTCGCGCGCAAATTGCACGCCTTCCCCACGGCCTCGAGTGCGCACCCAATCATCGCAATGGACGCCTACGACGCACATCCATCGCCGAGCACGCGACCGGCTTCGCTGACATGCGCACGCAGCGCACCCGCGCTCGTGGCCGCTCTCGCGCGGGGGCAGCAGCAGCAGCAGCGTGGAGGCGGGGTGCCCGCTTGTTCTCGTCGTGGACGCGGGTGACGTCGTGGCGTTGGACATCGACGCGGACGCGGCCAGCCGCATGGCGTGGAGAGAGGACGGGGACGGCACCGACTATCCGCGTGTTATGAATCCATGACGTCGACGATGAATGCGCGGAATACGCGTCAGACGAAGGGCGGAGGAGCAGGATTACGCGGATTACGTGGATGACGGCGCATTCGATCACTTCGCGATGGTGTGGGACGTTGGCGACTACGCCTCGAGGGACGCGGACGCCGACATGGACGGTGCGGACGCCACCTACGACGAGTACGACGAGCATGCCGACCCCACATCCGACGTCGACCACTCGACGCTTCACGACTATGACTCCGACGCCGATTATGACTACGAAGAGCAGGGCGTGCGGCGCTTCGCGGGGATGTGCGGCATGTATCACACGGACAGTCGGGAGCGGGAGCGAGAGCCGGAGCTTCCCGCCGGCGACGCCTCCACTCCCTCGGCGTCGAAGCGCACATCGTAGCGCACGCGGTGCTCGGACGCAGGGTCGGGCTCTGATACGGAGTCTGGTGGCGAGAATATTAATGTCGACGCGGATGTGGGGGAGGACAGGGGCGATTAGGGGCCGATTACGAGGACGGGAGCCGAGGCGCAAGCGAGTGCGGCTCGAGCGGTGAGGGAGGGAGGGGGAGGGGTGCTGAGTGCTTTTTATTTGCATCTATCCCTTCGATTCCTTGCGTTTCCTTGCTCATCTTCCGACTCTTCCCTTGGTCGCGAACTCTGTACCATACGTATACCTCCTCTTCGTGTACTATGCCTACCTGTCCTCTTGTACCCTAGATAATAGTGGATAGATTTCAGGCTCTTTCCGTAAAAGCAAGTCGAGGGAATGGAATGATGTCATCCGCTCGGCAATTATCTTGTTCCGACCACCATCTCAATCTCGATGCGCTCGTTCTATCTCTCACGCGCCACTCAACGCAACTCTATCCAAAGCGGCCGCTTGTCTTGCAGACTCAGTCCTGGACGCGCAGACGCATACGCAGAATTGGCGAGATGCTCTTTGAGCGAGAAGGTAGGAGCACAAAAGACTGGATTCTATCTGATTCTCGACTCTGGACCCTGGGGTGCTTGTTCTGAGTATTCTGCGACTCGAGACTCGAGACTCGAGAGGCGCTGACGCACCCCATCTCTCCGGGACTAAGGCTGACTCGCGATCCGGAGTTCCTCATCCACTTCTCCTATGCCAGAGGAGGCGCCACTCCAAGCAGAACCGAATCATGTAGCTGCATTCCGGTGGGTGTGGCTTATTCGAGGGTAAGGTTACGCGATCTTCGAGCGGAAGGAGCCTGCCTACCACCTTGGACGGACGCGTCATCTGCTGAAAATTGGACTCGATATCTGTCCGGCTGCTGTTCGGATTATGGGTCCAAGGCCACGATAGTACGAGGGATGATACACCGATACCAACAACGCTGGCGGACACCCGTAACGGCGGCTATCAAGTCACTTCGTCGCCGGACCACAGTTGGAAGAGCGACCGACGACCCAACTTCAAGGAGAAGAGAGGCGAGAACGGCTCCGACTCTGACTCCGCTCTATTGTGCAGACGACACTACGTCGCTCGCGACACGGCTCACGGAACTTTGTGCTCCTGCCAACGATGACTGAAGGCACCCGCCATCTGGAGCCTGGGTGTTCCAATTCATTTCGACTCGGGACGAGAGACCGTGGCTTGAAGAGGTAGAAACGCCGCCGCGCTGTCTGGATTCTGGATTCTCGTGGGTGTATGACTTCGGGTGCTACTCGAGTGCGCATGAGTATAGTATATGCCTTGCGGCGTATGCGTGCTCAGAACTTGGGAATAGGGCGCGTCATCTGCTGCAAATTGGACTCGATACTTGTTTATTTAATCGATTTTAGGGCACTATGGAAGGATGATACGCTGATACGCCGACAAGCGCGTTCCCTCGTTAGGGCCCTTTGCAGGTCGCTTCATCGGGGCTTCCATTTGCAGAACGCAGGAACGCCTCTCAGTTTGGATCCTGGTGCACATCATGGCAATCCTGGAAGGCTGCGGTCACGAACACGCTCCGAGAATTGTGGCCACTCCGCTCTGCGGCGAGAAACTGGGGGGATCGGCACGACCCGGGACCACCGTTACAGCTTCTCGGCCACCCGACTTTCCTCTCCCGCAACTCGGCGCAGCTTTTGGCACTGACCTGCATCATTGGATCTACGGGCGAGGTTTAAATTATGCCTTGCGGAAATTCTCTGTTTGTAACTCTTTTCACAATCACTCTACCATACTTCCATGCGCTCAAGACGCCTCTAGAGCTCCGATTTTTTTCGCATGTGGCCCAAGGTTCTTGCTACTGGAGCCTGGCGGGGGAGAAAAAGTCCGGTAATCAGGAAACCATTTCTATTTATAACATTTCTTCACTGGAAATATGCTAAATTTTCGCCTCAGGTTGAGCAGGAGAAGGTTCGGTGGCAAGGAAAACATTGATCAGGAAGTTGTCGCGGCGGACCTCCGCGGCCACGGACGCAGCGGTAAACCGACTTCCCAGGACACGTACCAATCCAAGATATTCGTGGACGATTTTAAAACCGTCATGGATGCCTTCGGGCTTTTGGCAGCATGGTGAGAAGCTCTGCCTCTGCGACCGTCACACTCATCAATTCCTTTTCGCAGGAGCATGGGTGGTAGGTCCGCCCGCTCATGGCCGCTTTCTTTCTTTCCTCATTTGCTACTCCCTTACGTAGCTGCTGTTGCTACAGATGTGGCAGCGTATCTACCATCCGCGACACTCTCGGGCAACTCTCGGGGGTAATTTACCCCGCCGGCGTCCCTTCGACAGGCGAAATGATACCCCCTAAGTACGGTCGGCGCCGCCCTCTCTGGCATCCTCTCACAGACGATGTCTCCGCACTCCGGGCGTCTTCGGCTATCTTCGCGGAAAAGCTATTCGCACAGCCCGATACAGTCCCCTACGCGGCCAAGTGCCTCTACATGGGGCACAGCCTGCCTCCGGAGATCATCAAGTCGATTCTTGATCGTCCCATGGACCTGCAGCCGCCGGTAGGTAGGGGCAGCCGCTCCTGCTGATACAGGGCACCGCCGACGTGCAACGCGCGGGCAGCCGCAAGAATGTGGAGGATGTCACGCAACCACACTTCAAAAGCTTCGAGTGTGTATGGTTGGAGGGGCGCGGGCATGCATTGCATTATGAATGTCCAGAGAACATCGTGCGTCTCCTGGTTAAATTTACCCAGAGAGAGGGAGGGAAGGCGAGTACCATGTTGTGAGCTCCGAGCTGTTTGACTGATTAACCCACTTGGCATACGGCAGGACTACCGCGCGGAGTGAAACTGGTCGAATCACAATTGAGTTTGCCGCGGACAAGGGTGTTGGAATTGTGTAGTGGCAAGATTTATGCACGTCTGACGGCTTCAAGTAGGTCTGCGATAAGGAAACTTGAGTAGATATGTCCATCGTATGACAGCGTCTCAAGGTCGAATTTCAAGTTTGAAGCTGTAAATATTTTCATCACCATCCGGAGAAGCTCACTGAACTTATATGACAGGCATAATGCCAGTACTTATTAGATTCCCTTTGCGCTTAGGTTCCTAGATATGGGCTGTTTATTCATTGAATATTGAGAGTCAATGTCAGTTACATACTTATATTTACGCTGGGCACCCCGATCTCTCGTAAGCACCCAGAGGTACATAAGTCCACAACGTGCGGAGGTCATTATTTCTGAGTCATGTCACCTTATAATAATGAGTCTTTACTTGTGAATCATCCTCCATGAAAGTTTGAAAGTTTAAAATATCTGGACTAGCTATTTACATTGACAATCCAACTAGTAGAACAAGTAGTAGCGGGGGAGAAAGGGTGCACAATTATAAGTGACGAACATTACACACATTTAGCCAGAACTCTTCGAGATTCTTGAATCATTTTGAAATGTTTCGTAAACTAGTAGATTCCGTAACAAAGGCTTTTTCAGTAAATAATCCGCTTCGAAATTTCCAAACCGGTAAACCAGGCTATTTTGGGAGCGGTGACTATCAGCTGAGGCCCATACTATTCTTTAGATAATCGGTTGCAGAATGGTGGTACGACGACTCTGTAGAGTGTTTCAAATACATGTCCGAGTTGGAATCTAGGCCCAACATCGCGCGAGGTTGGAACACGAAATACTTCGAACATTGGACCCGACTCTTGTGCGCGATGCGGCGTGGCCCACGGTACACTGCACTCCCGGGAGCAAACTATCATAAGTTGAACCAGTAGTTTGGGTCAACATCGGATATTCTGCGAAATAGGATATTTGAAACACCCTGCTGGTACTATCGTGCGCCGGGAACCTGGCCACCTTAGAGGTTTTACCTCATTAGCAACTCCATCAAGGATTGTTCTGAGAATCCTAATGCGCAAGATGGTAAGCGCGCATCCTGTGAGTAAGTTGAGCCCATTTGGGGCATATTTCGTGATGTTTTGAGTGTGCTGTGAATTTACTTCGGGTGTAAGTCCCGAAAAGGCAATAATGGGGAACCTGGCCACCCAAGGAAATCACTTGTTGCCGGCTCAGTCGATACTCTCCCAACGTATAACAATGTTTGGGAGACACAAACAATGTATTGTAGGTGGTAAATGGCTATGCTGGAGCTGGGAAAATGGTAGAAGTGGAAGCTTCAGATGCCAGACATCTGTGACGGGATCTATACCGCAGGCAGATCTAACGAGGGCCGCGCGGCAGTGAGAGCACAAGATTGGCCAAATTAAGTGGCAGATAGTTTCATAAGTAGATAGACATGCCTGGGCCCGCTATTCCACTCCTGAGTCAAACTGCCGAGAACCCGGCATTTAGACATTGGGACCAGAGAAAGCTAGTCTCTCTTAGACCGACGCTTCAACAATTTCCATCTCGTACCTCGGTTTCTTGAAAGAGAAAAGAGGGTGGTTTGAGGCATGGGCGACAATGAGAGAGGTATAAAACAGATGGAATGGCGGAATACCTTATGGGCTTTATCCATCATAATGGACCTATGTGAGATCCTAGAACCATAGCGCAAAAGGTCGTTTGATATACGCATCCCGGGGGTGGGATACTTGAGGGCACATTCTGTTCATGCAGGAGGTTTTTAGGAGGGAAAGAGTGAAGTTGTGGGGCTCTTTGGTGTGTAGGAAATGAGCAGAATGAGCCACAGAAGTCGTGGATTGACCAAGGATTGATGGAGAAATGGGTGAGATGACGGGCTCCGGCCCGCGATCAAACAGAGCACAGCTTTCGATCAATGTATCATTCCGCGCCAAAATTTGACGTAGGAGGGCGTCACAAGGGGGAATCGGGGATTAACGAACCGCCGTTCACCTGTGTCTACAGGGGCCTCAACGCAGTGCCTGTCAGATCTCACACGACATCAATCCGAGCTCTTCAACCTTACTTTGGGCTTACTTTGAGCTTCCAGCTTCTTCCAGTCGTCTCTTGGTCTTTCGCCAACTTAACGGCCGGCTTCGAATCAGAGTGCCCTTTATGCATTTCTCGGATACTGGAGACAGGCCTAGGTTTGGACGAACAATAGCTCTATTCTTGGAAAGATTGTAGGCACCTGAAACATGGATTCTGGAAGGCCGAAAGGCTGTGCGCCATCCATTTACTCCACAGCTTTGTCTTCTTCCCAGCTTTGCTGGCATACATTGGAACATGAAAGGGCTGTGTAACTGAATCTTCCCGGTTCCTCCTCTCCTGCATTGCCAGCAAGCCCGAAGGCCATGGAGTCGCCAGCGGAGTTGCCGGTAAATATTACGACCTCAAACAGTTCTAACGCAGTGGCCGCCCAAAAGTATGTCAGGACCATCGGCGTCTTTTCAAACCTCATTTCTTGACAGCCCACATTTTCTTCAGAATGCTAGTGGATTTGAAATCGTTGGCGGACAATTCGTTCTTGGAGATGTACACAACCATGCTGTGAGTGCAGATGCGTACCCTCTTTGGTTCCCTCGTCTCCTGACTGGCTTGTGTATTTCAGCCTGGTTCACGACCCAATACTTCACGACCTCTGTTCAACAGCTTGGTTGAAGGTTTTTCGGAGAGTGAAATTTACTGCAGTCAGCTGCTGCGCCAGAAACGGGGATTTCCTCTCTATGTACCAGCCCCGCAACCAAATCTCCCCCCGGCTTACCGAAGACGCGGTGTCGCGATCGGTGATGTAGGAAGGGTCACCTCCGAAGGAATATTCGATTTTTTCTTCAACATCTTCCTTCCTGCGGAACATCCTAGTCGTATCAATGCAAATCGCACCCCGGAAGACTTTTCTCCGATGGAATCGTACAAGCCCACCGACCTTTCCTACCTCGATTACGACCCAGGCACCTTTGTCTCGACCCCCACTGTCCAGAAGGTGGATGTTGATGCTGCGTTCGAGTAAGTAACATGCATACGCAAGCGCTTCCGATAATACTTACTTCTCTGGCGCATGTAGCGAGTTTCCGGGAGGCGATTTTGTTTTTAGTTGCGATGGTCCGCAAGGGGCCATTCTCGCACTGCCGGATGGGGCACACCTGCAGAAACTCGACAACCTCGAGAAAATACGGACCTATGCAGCGAAGCACGCGGAGAGTTGGTATACATATGTTAACGGCACAAGGGGCCGTGAACTTGCAAACGGGGATCTTTATCTCGTCACCGGCTGTGAAAAAGCGCGGTCGTGGGGAATGGCATCATACCACTTCGGCCGCGAAGAGTTCGAGCTTGCATTCAAACCCACCGTTAGGGCCGACACGGCTTACGAGCCGTACCACTGGAGCGGCACCCCTGGTCGGAAAAATCCTTCCCGAAAAAAAAGCTATGATCCTGCCCCGGCCAACGCCCCTGTAAACCAGACCATGTTTATTCACGGGTGGTCCCTTTCACTGTCGACGGGACTTTGGGGCAAGCTGTTCGGGACTGTGGAAACTTCGTCCATTGTGGATTTTCAATCTCGATTGAATACAAAAGGCGGTTCTCACTCGGTCGGCGCCCGAGGATTTTCGTTTTCGTGGTCCTGGAATCTATTTGGCGGCGGCGGCGCGACTGGAGGAAAGCATCATTCGGCACAAAACGGAGTTGTTTTATCCGATTTATCTCCCATTGCCATGGTGCCACGTTGCCAGAATCGTTAAAAATTCTCAACTGAATGTGTTCTAGCTCTTCAATCCTGCAAAGCTAATTAACGAATACATTCTCCACAAGGTAATTTGGACGGTGTTTCCTCTACCGAATCTCTTACAAGGATGCACTCAGGCCCCTCACGCTACCCTTGTCATGACACATGACAATGATTGGCGCGATATCTTGGGAGATGCGCGTGCTCCCCGGTTCTGTTTAACTGCACTGATACGGTGTGCAGGATTCCGAAATGCTCAACTCATCAGAATTACTCCAACGAATCGATGACCAATTTACTATCACGGAGAAAGACGGTTAGCTCTGAAAGCTTGTTTCACCGAGTGCTCTCAATTATACATCTTAGGTGCCGCGTTTCTTGTATCGAAGCCAACAGATTCACTTACAGACAACGTGCCTGTCCTTTCCACTCAAAAAATCTCTGATGCTTCCCTGGCGAAAGAGGAGAAGTTCTATATCATTGAAAACCAGATGGATACTTCCTCGTCAGTCTATATGCCCTTTCGTAGTAATCACGTCGCTGAAAGTATCCTAAGTAGATCGGAGGCCACTCACGACACGCCTGGGAAGTCGTTGTTTGGGTTCAGCGAGGAATCCGGCTTAGTTCAGAATGCAGCCTCTTCGCCATCAGACCTTGCTGCTGCTCTGCTCTCGCCGGGGTCGCACTCTCCATCATCTTCCCTCGAGTATTCTCCCTACGCGGGTCCGAGACAGCAACAGATCCAGTCAGGATCGTCGCACGAGACACTGACGGCGGCTTGGAACACACAGCTATGGGAAGGCAAAGCTCCGCGCCACCTCCTGGCGCCTGAATCTGAGGTAGCTTTCCCCGCGATGGACCTGGACCCAGCAAGTGGCTCGCAGTGGAGCGTGGACCGGCAGCCCAGGACGCAACAGCCTACATGTACAAACCTCCGGATTAGGTCTGTGCACGAGGCCAATAAAATTTTCTATGCCATCCGCAGGGGCGTGCTGCGTATGGTCACCCGAAGACTGGACTCGGTTGAGCGAGCGGCCCTGCGAACTGGCTTTGTGTATGCTTGGGAGGAGCGCCAAGGCCCAAACCCTGGCATCGGTCTCGAGCGTTGGTCTGACTCGAGGCGCTGGGGCCCGTCGCGGGTGTGGGATGTGAGTACATCGTTAGGCCTCTGTGTCCAGCTCGTTAAATTTTTGCACAGGGATTTTTGTTCTACAGCGAACGCCCGAGTTCTGATCCCATTCATGGGTGAGTATTCCATGGCTGTCATGGCGAGTTCTTAGGCACTTTCCCAGGGACGAACCTATCGGATGGGAGCAGCTCGTCAAACAGACCTATTCGGCTTTTGTGGAGACGGAAACAGGAAGGATGAAATGGCACCTGAGTACGTTCCACAATCAAGATTCTTATTTTCTGCGCTAACTTGAGCGTAGTCGCATACTTCACAAAGTCAACTGTTGACCAGTTGGGCACAGTGGATGATATAGCAGATGTCCGAGATCTCGAGATACCTGCGGGTATGTTTACAAGTGCGCGCGCTGGCAAAGGAAAGAACATCGATAATCCTATGGCCGCCGTCCTCTTCTCCTCTCCGACGGATTCCGAGCGCCGCAGCTTGAAGGAGATTGGATCGCGTTGCGACTTGGCGCCGCTCAATTCGTTGACGGGGTTACACTCATATCGGCGTGACCCGACCGACGAGAAGATGCTACGTCTCCTTGGTCCATGTCTATTCCCTGATTGACGCTTCTTGAACTGTACGGCGCATGTTGAATCCTGATTGCACTGGCATACTAATTTATTGCAACATACGTGTTGCGAGTATCAGTAGCTTACCTCGACTCAAGTCGTTTACGATGCCTTTTTGTAGGCCTGTGAAACAATTGTTTAAAAGGAACTTTTTTATCGGCGCGTCAGTCCAAAATAAAACTTGCCTGACGCTCCGCCATTTCAAGGGTTGACCGAATCGGTCGCACAACCGATTAGATCCGAATATTTTTGGGCCGGAAACCTTGGAAAATTTGGGACCATTTCCGGGCAATTCACATCCTCGGAATGACTCATTTTTCAGCCTGACGACGTCCAGTCATCGCGCGAGGAAACCTTCAAAAAGCATGGCTGGAAACTTGGGCTTAGTACGTTATCTCGCACCTGTTTCTGGAGGTAGCTGATTTACTATGTGTATTCTCAACTTCCTTCACCGTCCTGCAGAACTGCACACTGCCCAAACTCCGACGATTATTTAATAAGGTCGAGCTCGTAACACCGGGCGCGTGGCAAACTCCAGACAAGTGACCATGTCCCGACAAGAAATTCCTAGGAAGCAAAAGTCGTTATGCATCCTCCCTTAGACACCCTAAATTTTCCTGGGGCTCTGGGACCACCGCGCAAGCCAGACCACGGGCACTTACACCTATAGCCTTGGGTTTGATGGACCAGCAACTGTTTCTCAGTTTCTTCCCTCCACATATCCCTTAGATATTCTGTTTATATACGCACTGGTAGTACATGAATCAATCCTGGGAAACTCCGGGGGCATGGAGGAAGAGGGGGAAATGGAGAAACTCGACTTTCTGACCTGTTGGGTGTAATAGTAACAACAAACTATTTTGTTTCCCCAGTTCCTATGTTCTACTCTCTCCCTGCATCACGTACATCTCAGCAGTCTGTCTAGTCACCGCGTTTATGCTTGGTCCGTGTGGTCGTCCTTTGCCTCGCGGGCCCAGTCGGCAGAAAGATGTGTTGTAAACAGTTAGTTTCGAGGTTGCGTGGCAGCCTAATCGTCCCTCATCCCCGGCTGCGAGAAAAGTAACATATACGCTGAAAGGAGTCAGCCCACTACCACTCGATGATTTTGCGAGGCCCACCAGAATGTATTCCAACGTCTGTCGTGACTGTGTAACCTGGTGTCAGGGCCAGCTGCCTTGATGTTATTGTCCTCGACTTCCACTTGCGGGTTTTGATTGGAAGGGTTACCTTTGAAGGTACTATTGGCAGAATGCCAGGATCCAGTCCTTCAAATTGCGGAAAACTGTAGTGCAAAAGGTCCCGAAAATGTTAATTCCCAAGGCGTGCACTCTTTGAAGTGTTATAAACATTGCTAAAGTTTGTCTCAGTTTTAGCCAATCTTGCCGGTGGTTCCGGTGATGCAGGTGAGAAGGCGGGCACGGAGCGGTAACGAGGGCAAAAAGATGGATGACGGTGATCCTGATAAAAGTAAAAAGCACAAGGCACATGAAGGCGAGATTGTTCAGCCTGGATTTCGTCGGGCGGAGCTCGCACCTACTGTAGTGCGCGTGCAATTTGTTACACAAGTAGGATAAGCAAATAACCTATGGTGAAACATTGAAAAGATATGGAGAAAATATTTACAATAACTTTTGCATGTCTGTTGACCAGAGTATTCAGAAGATACTCCAAGGTTATTCTAATCTAAGCATATCTTTTGAATGTTCTCAATGTTTTTTCAAAGTCCCAGTGCTTAAGATACACAAAAGGTATTGTAAATATCTTTTCCATATCTTTTCCATATTTTGGCGTCAGTTATCTGGTTATCCTTCCTGTGTTACGCCTTTGCCTATACCACGTCATGTATTTAAGACCGTTTCTTCCTTTAAGCCAGTTGGTTTCTAATGTTCGTCCTGTAAGGCAGTTGTTATCTAGACTTGTTACTAGTCTGGCGACGGCAATAGTGCTCGCCGTTACCAGTCTGCCGTACGGAGTGCAATAAATGTGGTGAGCACTATTGCCGTAGGCAGACTGGTATTTCTTGTTTGATGGCATTGAGCGGGGCGGGAGTTTGAAAATTTTAATTGGTGCCGATCACGGCCATCAATTCACTTTTCGTCATCGAATCATTTCGGTTGTAAAATCACCTCTCGTTTCTACCCATGCACAAGCCCTAAAACATTTCTGAGTAGACAGATGTCTCCAAATTCGAGTCTCACACCTGCCCTTGGTTTAGAATTTTTGTAACCGCTCAGATCCAAGGCCAGAACAGCAGCCATCAAAACATTTTAAACTCCCGCCCGGCTTAATCCCGCTTAACGAGAAGTACCAATCTGCCTACGGCGATAGTGCTCGCCACATTTATTGCACTCCATATGGCAGACTGGTAGCGAGTCTAGTTATCTATTGTGCATAGGCTTTAAAGGTCCCCACAAGGAAGGTTTATAGTCTGGCGAAGCACAAGCACCTAGTCAACAAATAACTTCGGAAAAGAAAAGAGAAAAGAAACGGCCACTGGGGGACTCGTTCGGAGGAGCGACAAATGCCAATTTGGCGGACGCTCTATGGCTTTAGGGTGCTTCAGGACCCACTACCTAAAGTTAGTGGGCATACACCCCCATCTACATAGACATTCACTGGCATTTATTTTGAGCCTTTTCCGTCCCTTCACGCCACTTGAACGCCCCGCACCACTGGTTTAGCGCCGGCAGCGCCCCCCGCCGTTTGCGCCCCCCTTGCATACCCCAGAACTAGCGGAACATTGGCACACGCTTGCGTGATCTTTCCCCTCTTCTCTGAACCCCTTAGTGATGACCTAAGTCATCTCATTGCCCCACATCGAACACACTACTCCGCGCCGTTCCCGCCGTTCCCGCTGCCCATGCGCCCTCCGGAATCTCGCAAAACATCCTCAGATGCTCTGCTTCATCCACCCGCTTTTTAGAGGTCAAAATCGACCCCGTGCACCCTCTCCTTGCTCCGTGCTTCTCATTTTATTGCTCCACCCCTGCCGCTCGCGGCGCTCTTGTACCCTCCAGAATGGGTGCGATAGTCCAGAATATGTTTTCAGTCTTAATTAACTCCATAGAGGTCCATCGACTTCCTACACCGCCCCCTTGCGCAGCAGCGCCGATTTTAGCGCCTCCGCCCCTCGCTGTTTGGCCACCCTTGCATCCACTAGACCCACCGGTTCACCAGTATATGCTCTAGCCCATTGGCTCTTTCATTTGATACCCATTTCACCTCCTTATTCCCTGTTCCTACCCCGTGCCAGCAGTTTAGCCCCTCCACTCCCCCGCGTCGTTGTCGATGCAGCTCGTCACTCTAGCAGCAGCGTAGCATGACCAATAGCTCGGAGACACACCCCAGAGATCTGTTATTTTGCTCTTGCATCCTATATAGTCCCTTCGTACTCCATCGGTGGATTTCATGGCACGCGCCCCCGATTTCGTGATGGCACCCTCGCCTAGTGTTGCCGCGGCTCGGCTACGGCTGGCTCGGTGTGGAAGGGGGGGATGACCCGCTCGTCAACCTTCCCCCTTATTATCCCTGTAGAGTACGGAAGATCGGTCATCAGACGGATCATTTGTTTTGTACGTACACACACCAGGGGCAGACCATCCTAAAGTATGTCACTAAAGTCGAAACTTATGCATACTGTATCTCAGTTATTATGTGTTTCTTGAATTGCTCTGCAACATATCTAAGATTCTCTCAAAACCTATGCTTTTCAAAGGCTGATCCAGGTTTTATTGAGAACATATGTTGAACAGATTTGGAAAGATCAAAGATATGTCGCGGGTAAAAATGAGAAACACATACTAACTAGGATATGCATAAATTTCAGCTTTGATACGTGCTTCAGGATGGCTTGTCCCTGGTGAAATGTCAAAATATCACCTTCTTACCCAGGAACCACCATCTACATCGTGGTCAGTGACGTGAGTACTCCAACGCGAGTACGCCGCCAGCGAACACTTTCCACCTGAGCACCAGAACATCGCCCCCACCGAGTCTTTTTGCCCTCCACCCGTACCTCACGCCCACACGGCATATTCCTCATCTCTCACTTGATTTCCATCCCACGCCTTCACGTTATTTCTGGGACCATTCATCGAGTTTCTGCTACACCCTCGAACCCCATTCCTTGGACTTCTAACCCACCCTGCTGTCTACCAGCGCAGAACTCAATTCTTCTTCATCGGCTCGACTTTGATGGCTTCGGAAGCCATCACCGATTAAGCCGAGCCAAGCCATCTATAAACGGCTGCTTCTCACGGCTTTCGGCTTGGATTTGGCTCGGCCGTGGCTCCCAGTGGCTTCCCGGCATTTTTCTTCCTACACCTCTCACCGCTACGCTACCTATCCAACACATCCCAGAACATGCCTCAAGGTGCCTGAAGTCCTGAACTCCCAAGTGCAGCATGTAGCTGCCTCATCCGCTGCGCCATCACCACCATCGAGGGAGTCAACCGGCCTCAAAAAGGTTACAGGATCACCCTGTTGCCATGAGATTTGGGCCGAGAATTGTTGTATATGGTAATTTAGGAGGAGGTATGATCCAGGGGAGCGACAGCAGAGGATAGCAGCGACCAACAATAGTGGGGAGCCGCCTGGAGCCGCGGCTGAGCCGAGGTCAAAGCCGGCTCCAGCCGAAGCCGAGCCACTTATAGCCGCATGGGAAACGGCTGGCTAGGCTTGGCTTAATTGCGGCTCGGCTTGATCGGCTGGCCGAGCCGCGCCAAGCCGCGGCAACACTACTGCCACCTAATCCGTGGGCACCTTCTGTGGGCACCGTTGTCCTCCTCTCTGGCTGCGCGCTGTGGATAGTGGTCATGGCAGTGGGTGCATCATCCCCAGCTGTAGGATGTATCCGCTGAACGAGCTTTGCTATAGGACTGGATAACCACTTTGGTTCGCTTTTTACGGGGCTTCATATATTTCCACGATGGCATGGATGCGGCCATATATTTCAGGAACAACGCCGATGCGACTGAGACCGTCGGCAACGCCTTCCTTGTGTCGTCGGTGGTGGTCGAAGACTCAATGATCGTAAGACTCGGTTTGTTTCATTGTTTGTCGCCCTCTCATACTTACACGCGTATCTACCAAGATTTACCGCCTCTGGGTCGTCTGGTCCTTCAACCGGAAAATCATCATTCTGCCTATCTTGAGTCTTTGGGGCCTCTTCAGTGCGTCCCAATTTCACTCAGTGGGTCGCAGAAGGTTATTAAACATGGTTTCTAGTCTCCCTCGTCATCCCAGTCCAGGGGACCGTTCACCTCGAAAGCATCGCGCTCGATGCCGGATTGATACCAAAACTGTGTTCACACTGGTGTGCGTATTCCATATTTGAATTATCGTGACTAGCTGGTAGCCTGTTAACTTGTCAATCCACAGTACAAATCTCTATTGCCCAGGTATATCTCGAGTGCTAGTCGCAGACCCCCACTGAACCCCACAAGCGCTCATTGCCTGGGAAATCTGGCGCATCTGCGGAAAGGGCAAGCCCGTTGGTGGCATGAATTCATGGGTGCGTCTTCGTCTCATTCCGTGAGAGGATCCATCTCACACAAATCTTCATAGGAATTCCTCGCCATCGTAGTGGAGAGCGCCGCCATCTACTCGTTCGTGCTCACTCCTTCGCTGATGGCCACAAGAAATTGAATCCCCTCAGATGCTGGATCCTTTGTTATGTCATCAGTCACCAGCGTAACTCCACGGTGCAAGTCATTGCTGTTGGGACCATCCCCCAGGTCGTCGGCCTCGCTAACGGACTCATCCACGTGCGGGCAGGGCTTGGGCAAACAATCGCGCTATTGGGCAAGGCCAGCAATGCAGGTTCTATGCCGGCGATCGCCCCCATCCATTTTGCTGCGGGGTCCGCGGGCACAAAGAGTGGGGATGGTAGTACGACTAAGATGACGGATAACTGAACGGGACAATCTTTTTCTCGTGGACGAACACATGTTACTTACTTATCACCCCAGGAGCACGGTGGATTCCCTACGTGTATTTTCTATGTGGCGCGATTACAACAGCACTGGCACTATAACAATACACGTGTACACGCTTATACCGTGCGCATCCTCCCGAAACATAAGAGGATTACAGCAGCCACCGTAGCTAGTAAGGGCCCCACTAGTTTAGGAGCCAGCCTCCACAATACGGCGCGGCGACCTGCGGATATGGTCTCGTGGAACTGCGCCGTGTGGTTAACCCTGGGAAAATCCGTCGCCGGTGTCTCCTTCCCCAGAAAATTGCACAGAGGTGTCCAACCTTCTCTCACCTCAAACTCCAGCAGTCTGTCCCTCGGCGTCAAGCGTCGCACCTCTTCGTAATGTGCGAGAAAACCTGCTTTCGCGATTTCTTCTGTGAGATGTTCAGTCTTGTACATCGCCAGCCGCCCGAGACGCGCAAGCTCTTGTTGACGCCCCCGAAATTGAGGATCGAGCCAGGCATTCAACCTTTGCCGGAGCGTAGGTCTCTGGATCTCCAATACGGTTGCATGATACGACTTCCACCAGCTCTCCGGGCTTCGATTCGTTAGCACAACCTTCGCCTCGGGGTACGCCGCGATGAGCTCCTCTGCAAACAGGATGTGCGGCATGTCTGCTATGGCCTGCGGGTTTGTGATCGGCGTCAGCATTCATTTAATTGTCCCAATAACCTATGAGCTGACCTGGCAGTCCCCAAGCAGACGATCCCACTCCTCCCGTCCATAGGGTGTTCCTTCCCCAAAGAATTTGGCCTTAATCGCCTGAATCCACATATTTATCTCTTCCAGACGGGAGAACACCGAAAATCCATGGTTGGTGCGCACGTATCCGAGCGTCTCGAGCGCGATCTTCAACGCTGAATATTATAATGTGAGTTTTCGATGCAGGCTGAAGATCGGGGCAGATTCACATGCGGTCCCGGTTCGCTGAAATCCTAGGGCCAGCACCTGCATGGGCACCGTGCGCTGCATAGGTAGCTTTTTGCCGCTGGTGTAGGGTGCCATTTGTGGAGAGAGTGCCAGCTGCATCCCGTGGGTGCCGACCAAGCTGACTGCGTGATCCGACAGGTAGGATCTTCAACTGGTTTCATTTACCCCTTCTAGACTGCGTCCACGACTTCTGTCCCTGAGACTGTCGTGTATCGCCGCACATCGGGCGCGTCCATTTCCCAAGCTCAGCGTCTAAATAGCTTCAATGGCTTCACCTTCCCCACGCCAATCGCATTCAAATCACAGCTGACAGAGTTCTAGGCGCGCTGGCATGTCAAATTGACATATGCATGGGCAGTTGAGAGATGCAAGATTCGACATGCTTTGCGTCAGGGGAAAGGACACGGAAAGATCCGCTGTGGTAAAGGGAGATGCCTGGCTGGTAGGTTCGGGT
Organism: Mycena vulgaris; assembly: GCA_029204335.1. Lineage (NCBI taxonomy): Eukaryota > Fungi > Basidiomycota > Agaricomycetes > Agaricales > Mycenaceae > Mycena > Mycena vulgaris. The sequence continues at coordinate 137,330 of JARGYA010000088.1, forward strand.
TTTGGGTCGGTGATCCAGTATGTTCTAGAGTAGATTTCGAATGTGAAGTGGTCTCGAGCCGTTGAGTGCGAAAGTGTGACAGAGACTCGAGAGTAATATGTGCGAAAATGACGTGCAGAGAACATCAGCCATTTGACAGATTTCTGGTGACCTTTTGGGGCTTGTGTGCTGGTGCACGAGGTCACAAGGTCAAAAAAGTCAAAACGTCCAAAAAGGACCCACATGAAATGGTGAACTAACCCCAATACACATTTTGAAAAAAAAAAAAAAAAATTGAGGCAAAAATATTGCCTTGTGAAAATCACGACCTCTCCTGCAAACTTTTGACCTTTTTGACCTTTTTAGGCCTTGTTTGGCCTTGTACAAGGTCAAACAAAGCCCACCAGAGATCTGTCAAAACTCTGATGAAGGTGAGGTCGTAAAAGGTGATTTCGAAGGTTTGGTGGCTAGGAAGCCCACTGGCGACGATTTAGAAGGAAGGGGCAACGCGCTCCGATGCTGCCTCTGCGCGCTTGCCCTGCACTGGCCGCGAGGATGATGGTACAATTGTAAAATTGCACGATGTGTCCCTGTTTACGATACAAACAGATGAGGTAAGGACCAGTAAGGTTACTAAGGTATGATAAGGTTCGGAACAAGCCCCGTTCTGACGATGCCGTGCAATGCCGGGACAAAACAAAGAGGGGGAAATACAGAACAAACAGACCAAACATGCACCCACTCCGCGCCGGCACTTCCCGCAAGGTACGCCAGTTATCTTGTGCCCGCGTAGTGACTGCCCGTCCTCTCAGCGCGTCCGGCCGCAGCCTCGGCGATGCCCAACCCCTGCCATCCATCGGTGTCGCCTCCACTCCATCTCGCACAGGTACGTCTCCCTGCGCTAACTTGTGAGCCGCATTGACCAACTGCCTCTCCCAGTGCGCCCTCTGACCGCAGCCTCCGCGACACCCAGTCGCTGCCCTCCATCGGCGCCGCATTCCCGCTCTGCGGCTACTCCTTCCCTCGGCGTTGCTCAACTGACCATGGGCTCAGAGGACCGGAGGGAGACGGAGAACGTACCGTCCCCGCCATACGCGCGCTCTTCTCCGCCGCATTCGCGCGCACGGGCCCTACACCTGCGACCCCACGAGGAACCGCACCCGCGCCTCTCGCAACACAAGACACCGCGCCCCGCATTCTCCACCCCCAGCGGACCCCTTCCCTACCACCTCCGCGCCCCCCGTGCCCGCGCGCCTGCGGCCCCTCCCGTCGGGGCTGCGCACAAGGGACATGTGGGCACGGCCACCGCGCGCGGAGCGGCGGCCATATTACGGGCGCGCGCGGTGGTTCGCTGGTGGGGCGCAGCGTCAGAATGGCTTCGCAGCGGACGCGCACGCTCTGGTCGCCGCGGACGCGAGGACGCAGCGCGCTGCAGACCCCCGGGCGTACTACCCACATCGCGTCGCCACCAATGACCGCAACACCGGCTTCGTGTACAACCCCCACGTCTTTGCGAGGCGCACGCCGCGCATGCCCTCGCCGACACGGACGGTTTCGCGGATGCGCAGCGCGGGGATGGCTTCGTGGACAACTCGCACATCTTCGCCGGAACGGACGCGCATCCCATCTCCCAGACGCCTTCGCCGGTTCCACAAATGCGCTGCACGGCAGCTGCTTCGCGTACAACCCGCGAGCCTTCGCCGCCGCGGACGCGCACGCCTTCGCTGCCATGATCGACCACAGGAGCCGCTTCGCGTAAAACTCGCAAGCCTACGCCGCCTTCCTCGAACACACCAATGCCTACGCCGCCGAGGAGCACGACAATCGTTTCCTGTGCAACGCGAACGCGCACGACGCGCAGCGCGAGCACTTGTTCGCGTGCCCCCCACATCTCGGTGGTTGTTACGAACACTTAGCATGACGGCGGCTTCGTGTACAACCCGCACGACTTTGCCAGGGACGCGCATCCCATTCCTGCCGACGTCTGCGAGCCCATCCCCGCCACGGATGACTCCTATCCCCGAGTCATTACCGGACCGCGCCCACGGCTTCGCTAGCACGCGTGCGCAGCGCCCCGGGGCTGCGTCCGCTCGGACGCACCAGCAGGAGCAGGCGAGGGGGCGGACCACTCACGGGTTCTCGTCGGGGAAGGCGCGAAGGGGGAGTGTGGGGAGGACGAGGCAAGCATGGACGAGGATCCGACGACGACACCGGCACGCCCCACGAGTACGACCCGCGCGCGTACTCGGCGTTGCTGCAGGACGATTACGGCTACGACGATGCGGGCGCGCGGCGCTTCGCGGGGATGTGCGGCGTGTATCGCGCGGATAACCGCTATGCGGGCGCGGACTGCGCGCAAGACGATTTGTTCGATGCGGTTATGCGGACGCTGACGTGGAATGCGCGCTCGATGGAGGTGGGGGTCTCCTCACGCGCGCGTTTGGGGCGGAGGTTGGGGAGGACCGTGGGCGCCACCCCGGACGACTGCTATGCTGGCGCGGACTGCGCGCAAGACGATGGAGGCGAGGGCCCTCTCGCACGCGCATTTTCGACGAAGTTTGTGGCGGTGGTTGATGGAGGTGGACGCTAGATTCTGAGTCGGCGGAGGGCGTGCGGAGTCCCGACTGCTATTTTATTTGTATCTTATTTGCTTCGATTCCTCCTTTTTTCTTCCGTCTTTTCCTGTTCCTGCCATTGAAATTCATGATAATCCTAGCTCTGCGGGTTACTTACAACTACCTTTAACCGTACATTTCATCATACATACATACCTTAAGTTCTTGCAAACTAGACAGACTTGGATTTCGTGATGGGATGCTGATGTCATTCGTAGGTGCGGGAGCGATTCCTTCCTGCTTCCGACGACCATCTCAATCTTGATGTGAGTGCGACCCCGATCCTTTCCTCTCCCCTCTGTCCGTCTACCTGGTTTGCGGTGAGCACTGAGCGCGGACGGCGCTTTCATATTCAGCGGCATCTAGATTCACATCTAGATCTCCCGCAATTGCGCTGAACCAGTGCCGCCTCGAGTTGCTGGCGCCGGAAGAGACGACTCGGACCTGGCGCCTCGGAGAACGCAGACCGGAAAACAGAACGGCAGAAGGCAGAACAAAAAAAAGCAGGAACACCGTCTCCTATCTAGGTTCCTGTACGGGGCCTTGTCCTAAGTTCTAACGATGAAGAGGGAGAGGGAAGCCTCTGCTTGGCCGAAATTTGGACTCACTCTCTGCATAACCCCTTACTTGGACACGTTATCTACTCCAAGATCTACGGGTATTCACACCAAACACCAAGCAAAACAGAAGACAGGATACAGAACAAAAGCTCAGTGAACCTAAAGTCAGGAATCAAAGGAGACTCGGACACGCCCCAGCCCGTCTGGATTTTGGTGTACGTGTTATTCACTCACGGACCGCGGTGATACTTTCTCCGAGACGCCGAGGCTTGGATCCATTGCGCCCCGCCCACGGAACCTTCGTACTGCTACCAACAGTGATTGAACTTTGAAGACCCAGAAGCACTGAATATAACGGCCTTCGAGAAAATAAATTGTTTGCGCACTGTGCTTCTGTTCATATCAAGTCCGTCGCTGATCTCATCGGCCATGCAATCAGTGTGTATCGGTGCAGGACGAATTGATTCTCTGACTGACATGGTTGATGCCGGAGCGAAGTTAAGACATGTCTTGTAGCAAAAACAACTGCGGGTCTCAAATCAAAGTAAAAGCATATATTATTGGAAATTTGGAACATGTGTCAGTATGTAGGGTCAAGCACATACAGAAAAAGTATTCTCTGAAATCATACTACATAGTGTTATCCTGGCTATTATCGTCCATAGCCTGGTGTACCTGTGCTAGAGAATCTGCTGTATACAGGGTATCCACATGATCCGTGCCGAGGAGGGCTGTTTGATTGTCCAGGAGTTTAACATAGAGCTGCTCTGCCTCCTTCAAATCACCTAGCTGGTGATATGTGGCGGCAAGATTTGCCATCGTCCGCAGGGTTTCCGGATGACCTTCTCCCAAAATCTTCCTCTGCTTCTCAAGCACTGCAGCACCTAGCTCCACTACCTCCGGCAATTTGGCTTGGTGGTGATATGTGGAGGCAAGATTCACCATTGTCGATAGGGTGCCAGGATGATCCTCTCCCAAAATCCTCCTCTGCTTCTCAAGCACTCCAACACCCAGCTCCACTGCCTCCTGCAATTTGCCTTGGTGGTGATATGTGGAAGCAAGATTCGCCATTGTCCAGAGAGTGTAAGGATGATCTTCTCCCAAAATCCTCCTCCGCTTGTCAAACACTGCAGCACCCAGCTCTGCTGCCTCCTGTAATTTGCCCAGGTTGTGATATGTAGAAGCTAGGTTCCCCATCGTTATCAGGGTGTCAGGATGATCTTCTCCCAAGACCTTCCTCCGGTTCTCAAGGACCATAATTTCAAGCTCCTCTGCCTCCTGCAATTTGCCTTGGTGGTGATATGTGGAAGCAAGATTCGCCATTGTATGCAGGGTGTCAGGATGATCTTGGCCCATGAGCTTCTTCAGCTTCTCAAGCACCATAACTTCAAGCTTCTCTGCCTCCTGCAATTTTCCTAGGGCATGATCTATAGAAGCTAGATTCCCCATGGTCTTCAGGGTGTCAGGATGATCCTCTCCCAAAATCCTGCTCTGCTTCTCAAGCACAACAACTTCAAGCTCCTTTGCCTGCTGCACTTTGCCCAGCTTGTGATATATAGTGACAAGACCCCCCATGGTGTGCAAAGTATCTCTATGATCATCGCCCATGGCCCTTCGCTGATCCTCTAGAAGCGCCAGTCCCAGCTGCTCTGCATCTTTCAATCTTTCTGCATGGAAGAATAGAGATCCATAATCAATCCGGAAATCTGGCCTTATATTCATGTTGCCACGGAGTAATGAATCAACATGAGGCAGGAATTTCAAACTAGCTGACCACATGTCTTGCTCTGGAATTGCTGAAATAGACATTCCAACTATGGCAACCATCCAATATCGATATTGGCCTTGGTCTGTAATTGTGCTTCGACTCCAGGTATGCACCAGTGGATGGATGGAATACAGTTTCTCATCTGGATCAAAGTTGGCCAAGGAATATGCTGTGATTTCATTCATGACATCCATGAAATGAAGAGAGCTCCAGACACCAGTCTGCTCTGAGAATTGGGCCAAAAAATTGAGTGGAGCATCTAGCTCCTCCTTAGAAGGCCCACTTGTTCGGAATTTATATGAAGATGCCTGGGAAAAAATTTCCTCGGATATTCCTTTGTGGTGGAGGAATGAGCACAGCTGCAAGATTGTTGCAGCTGGCTTGCTGAGCTGCTCAAAGCTGATCTGCCATGTTGTGTACACTGTCCGAGCATAGTCATCATGAGATTGATCTGGTTGTTCACTCAGCAATCGAGCTTGATTCTCAGCATAGAGGTTTAAATAGCTCGAAAGGGCCCCAGATTTTGATATGAATGCTCCAGCCTGGATGATGGCCAGAGGGAGATAATACAATGCCTAGGAAACAAGGTTTGATTACCTCAGATGAACACAGACTAATGACTGACCTTGACAATTTCAGCTGCAAGCTCCATGTTTCTTGTGGTAACATCTTGAGCACAACTTTTAAGCAACAGTGCTACAGCATCTGGTTCTTCCATATCGGACACTTGAGAATGAGATCTGGCATGGACTCGGAGCCTGGGATTCCGGGATGTAATCAAGATGTTTCCATGCTTGCAATGGGGGAAAACTTGTTGAGATTGATGTTGAGGTCATCTGCATTGTCAAAAAAGAGCAGCCATTCAGCAGGGTTACTGCTCAACCACTCGAGACCATCCTGGACTGTGGCTCCAGCATTCTGTGTGGTGGCTATGTTCTTGAGACCTGTGTCAATTGTTTCGATAGTACTGGTGTCAATGAGAAATATGTCTGAGAAGCTACAGACAAGTTCATTATCAAGGAGGTAGATTAGGAGGCCAACTCACTGAGAGGAGACCTCCTTGATGAACTTGAGGGCAATTTGTGTCTTTCCAGCACCACCTAGTCCATACAGTAGAAATATGTGTTGTTTGTCCAAGTCCTGTTTGAAAAATTGATGCATTTTATCCAAGATATTCTGTCTGCCATGGAATATCCGGGACGGAGGTGGACACTTGGTGATTGTTTGAGTGGCTGGTGTTGCAGCAACATCTAAAGGGAAGCTCAGATGGCGGAACTGTCTAGACACACAAAGTCATACCAGGTGCAATTCCCGTGGAGAGGGCCTTGTGAACTTGCATGTTGGTATCCATCGCCGCCATGAGCTGAGTGAATTATCAATAAAAGATAGTGGTTTGAAAAATGGAATATATATACGATGAAATTCAACCGTAGTTCTTGAATTCTAGTCCGATACCCAGCAATTTCATCAGCTGTACTGCTGAGCTTCACAACTTCCTTGAGACGACTACTCAAGCTACGGGTTTCTGTCTGCATTTGCTTCACTGCTTCCAAAACACCCTGCAGCACACTAACAGATCACAATTAATATGAGAGACTCAGGATGTAGGAACACTCACCCTTGAAGGTCTTCACATGGCCCCTTGAATTTCACAGCAGCTGTATCACCATGCATAGAAATCTGGTTTTCCACGATCTGGATGATGTCTATAATATTGCCGCACAGCTCTTTCAGGTCATCCCGATTCTTCTTGACTTTCTGTAAGAGTCAATGTTAGACTGGTTCCTCCCACAAACAACTAACGACTGGACTGGACCTCGACCGTCTCCAAGATGTTCACGACCATCCCGAAGATGCCCTTCACGTATGGGAACGGAAGACATTCCGCGCCCGCGGTGATTGCCTTTGCCGTAACCAGTGACGTGGCAAGCCAATTCGAGCGTGCCTGAGAAGAAGATTTGAACAGTCGGAACGTTGCTTTACCAGCCACTGTCTGTCAGGACACTCCTGGAGGGCTGGAGCTGGTGGACATGGTGGTGAGAGGACAGCGATATCGATTGTTGCACAGCCTGGAAATTCGTCTGGTGACCGTGGTTCGCCGATCGATTGTTGCACAGCCTGAGAATGTGGCTTGTTCGCCGCATTATCCATTGGGTCGCCCCGAAGTTCCACGGCCAAAGAAGTTTAATCGAGTGCAAATGAGGAATTTACCCCAGGTAATCGTCGAGCCAACAAGACCCCGATCCCTAACGCGCCATCCGCGACCCGACCCCCATTTGTCTTCCCGCTAACTTTCCGATCCCTCGGCCCAACACCCACACACATGACACACGTCACCCGACGCAATCCCCTGGCAGGTAGCCTCAAGACTCCTCACCTCTCTCTCGCTCCTGCCAGGTACGGTGTATAGTCCTTTCGAACTTGGGGATATACATAATATTTCTCACTGCATCGCTAGATGTAGGATTTGGTTTTTATTTCACCCGCCCATAGACTCGCTTCACACGCACAGTACTCCTATCCTTTGGCTTTTCTATTCTAAATGTCGCGGTCGCTTTCCCCCTTGGGGTTTTTGACCACCCGTGCAGTTTTTCCAGCTAGAGTTGTTAAAATTTCTATGTATCGTTTGGAGGGAGTCACGATATAAAAATGAAATAGCAGGAGCAGGGCAGTGTACTAGTCACGTCGTATAGAAGTACTGGCGCCGACCTCACTGAGATCAGACTCAGTTTGGAGACCTTCGGAAGGACAGTCGTGGATACTCGCTCTGAGAAGCGCTAAGTAGTTGGATTTCGGAGCACGTTGTGCCAGCTGACGATACATATCTGAATCCAGAGTCCGATACCGCGTGGAACACTTTTCTGGAATGAACCAGAGCGAGCGCAAGCGCGGAGCACTACAGAGTAAGGGTGTGGGTAGCCGTGTGTGAGGCGTTCAAAAAAATCCCGAGGATGCGATGCGATGGATACAAAATGTATGATCCCCACGCGGACCCTCTCGAGGCTGCCGCGTCACTTGCCGGGATGTATACATATTTAAATGCCGCCAATCTCAGCCGCGGGAGACAGCCATTGGCGCGCGGACTCGAAAGCGGTAGCTTGATTCAATGGTTGAGTTTCGATACCGGTCACCCACGTGACCACGCTTCCAATTCAAGCTCCGCAACTTCCGCATCATAGCTTTGTCGCTCCATTCCGCACCGCGCTGGATGTCTCACTCCGCTGGCCCAACCACACACTCCACTACATCGCTTCGACTGTACTCTCATCAGCCAACGACTGGCCTTTGTCTGCGAGCCAATGAGCGCACCCGTTTCGCTGGCAGCCAATGAGCGCGCAGAGGAGTGAATGGATATGGATGACAGGCGCATTCACCGTAGCTGCTATTTAAGCAGGTGTGTAGGGCCTTTCGTTCATTATCCCTGCGGGGACCACCGTCTGCGCTTGTCCAATCTTACTTCAGGGAAGGTAGTTCCGTTAGTTGCTAATCATCATCATGATCACCTGACACATCCTCATCGCAGTAACTGTATTGCCCGCGATCGATACATTTCAGTTGGGCACTTGTCAGCAAGTCCGAATTTCAACTTGTTCTGTTTATCAGGGATCACTTGTGATAAAGGCGAGTCTTTGAAAGAGAAGTTTGAATTGACATCCGAATGTCCAGGATCAATGATCGCAATGGCATTATCTGCGCCTTATTCATCTGATTTTAAATCACATTTATAATCAACCTCCTTACTCATCCCGGCCGGCGCAAGGATAAGTAGGTGCAGTCCTGCACAGATATGCAATAGTAGCCAAAATGAGTCTTCCCAGCACCACGCGCCAATTCTTTTACCGCGAGGTAGTCGATCCGCAACTCTGCTTCGAATCCGCATTTTGAGCTGACTATGTGACAGTTTGGGTCCTTCAACACTTTGGCCCTGGAAGTGGTGCCGCTTTCTCCGCCCAAGCCGAACGAGGTTCTAGTGAGGACCCATGCTGTGTCATTGCAGGTATTGACATCTCATAAGCTTTTCGACTCTGTTGACCTCTTCTGAAATTAGTTCCGGGATCTCATGATCTCCCACGAAGGTTATGGAGGCTTGTGCGTTGCCCTTTTCTCCGAAAATCATTCAGTAGCTAACACGATCGACAGCATCCAACCCAATCTCGTGCCCTGTTCAGACATGGCCGGCGAGGTCATCGCCGTCGGCGCGGACGTCATCCAGTGGAAGGTCGGAGACCGCGTCTCCCCGAACTTCATGCTTGGCAAGATACACGACGAATTGACGCCTGAGATCGCTGCGACTGCGCTCGGTCGAGCGTCTCACGGTGTCCTGACGGAATACAAAGCGTTCCCCGCACACGTAGGCGGCGTGTGGCTGGACCTATATCCCTGCGGCTAACACATTCCATGCAGTCGTTGGTTGCTATCCCTCGCATCTATCCTACGAAGAGACTGCTACATTACCGTCCGTATTGGAACCACGCCATTTGCCGACACCCGTTGACTCTCTCACAAACAGATGCGCCGCACTCACAGCATACAACGCGCTGACCGCTGGCCACTCCCCCGTAAAAGCGGGCGACACCATCCTAGTCCTCGGAACTGGTGGAGTTTCCACGTGTGTACCGGCTATTCTCGAAACGCAGCCTGCTAAACATGTACGGTTTACTTCAGCTTTGCCTTGCAATTCACCGTCGCATCTGGAGCCACCGTTATCACTCTATCCTCTTCAGACGACAAGCTCAAAGAAGCCAAGAAGTTTGGTGCAAAGCACGTCATCAACTACAAGACGACGCCGAACTGGGACGAGGAGGTACTGAAGCTTACCAGCGGCGTCGGTGTCGATCGCGTTATCGAAGTTCGTCCGCGGCACCTAGAGCTCTCCGTCCATGTATCTGATTTTGGCTCATCTCATTCCTGTAGGTCGGGGGAAATCCACCCTCAAGCGTTCTCTGTCGGCGGTCAAAATGAACGGCAGCATCGATATAATCGGCGCGGTTGCGGGGTTGGATATTTTCCCGCTTCTGCCACACAGAGCCAGTGATTTATCTCTTGTGCACGGTTTCAGGCGAACACACCTCCCGTCGACATTGTCTTCCACACCATCCGAAAGAGTCTCAATATCCGTGGTATCTTCGTAGGATCTGTGAAGCAGGGCGTCTTTGACCTCTGTCGGTACTCGGCCCTTGACTAAGGTGCTTCGGCCTGTTCAGGTTTAAGGACATGAACAAGCTCATCTCGGCGAACGTCGAACTGACACGGCCGGTGGTCGATAAGGTGTTCCCGTTCGAGGAGGCCAAGGCCGCATTCGCGTACTTCGAGTCGCAGGCACATGTTGGCAAGGTGGTGATCAAGCTTAGATAGAGATGAGATGAATGCTGGGAGGCTAGATTCATTTCCCAGCAGACTAGGCTCGTACCCGTTAGTTACAGGCTTGCGATAGAAGCCCAAATGCTCCACCTACCTTTCGAAATCCACGCGCAGCATTTGTACAAACTGAAAGTTAGCCCTAGCTCGACAGGATAAATGTAATGGCCAGCTGTGCATGGACATAGCTTCCCGAATCGCTGGTCAGTGACGCATTTGCGTCTAACCTTTCATTGACATTCTACACTGCCGTGGAAACCACTCGGCTACACTTTCATTCTTCTCGTGCCGCAAATTCGGAGCATCCGCTCCTGCCCCATCGTTTTCTCCGTCCACGCCATCCCTCGCTTCGCGCCCCTCCTTCGGCAGAAACTCCTCTTCCTTCCTCAGCGTTGTTAAATTCCTGCGCCATGGCTGGCCCGCCTTCCCAGCCCACCCACGTCTAGCGCTTACAGTGCAGCTCGCGCGCCAGCAGGATTGCGAGCTGCCACACAGAGAGCTCGACCGACAGGGCCGTGCCGCAGATATATCTCGCGACCGATGACGGTGCCCATCACCGGTCCCAGGAAGATCTCCCGCGGATGGTTAGCATCTTGTCGTAGCCTTCAGGACAGCGAACATTCATCCCGTTGAGTCGCCCGCGCGCGGCGTCCGAGATGCTGGCGCGTTTTCAGCGACGCGTCCCCCATCGGCAGGAACGACGTGCCTGAGTACCACCGTCGCGAGCGACGCCTGGAGCAGCCTTCAGTGGTTGTTCGGACACTATAACTGTGACCGCCATAGAATGCCGTTCTTCGCACTCGTAACTTATCCATTCTCCAGCGCTTAGGGACACGCGAGGTGATGTATGCATTTGGCAGAACAGACAACAGAGATCAACAACTCTTCTCTTTTCCCCCCATCTCGCCCTCGCCTGCCGTCAACTTCCAGCGCCTTCTCCGCTCCTCCGGCCCTTCCCATCTGCCGAGGCAAGGCTCTACACCGCCTCTCGACCTTAACTGACAGTCATTGCAGCGTACAGAGCCCGGATCCTTGTTCTGCTCTCGTTGGACAGATGTTTCGGCCCTCAGCCACGATGCGCGTTTCCACAATAAGTCTGTACTTACTTTCCACTCTGCTGTCCTGTCGTCTAACTACCATTTCAGCCGCTTGACTGTCGTTCCCACAGACCTCGAGCACATGCACAAACCCTTGGACGAACAGCGTACGGTTACCGGTGACAATGGCCTCGGCAACAGAGGTGCGTGTCGCCCTCTATCACCAGGTTCTTGGTCACCGTTTCTGCACTGGAACGTGCACGTCGAGCTCCACGTCGCGAGCGTCAATACATGCCTTGAAAGGGTGAGCTTTATATTCTTCTCTCCGCATTTTTTCTCCTTACATCCTGTTGTGCAGGTCTCATCCGGGGCGGCTGTGTTGAGAATCGACGTTGGAAGATGATGAGATTAAATTAGGTGGTAAGAGATAAAAGGTTTGCAATCAGGCTGTTGGGTAAGAAGGCTCGCGTTAGAGCAAACAGATGCTCTATACTGAAGATTCATTGGGCTTATATACCGTTTACAATGTATCTAGAAAGTACTACAATAATCTGTGAGAGAACTCGAAAGAATGTTACGGAACTTCCCGGAATGTTCGGGGCTACTCGGGCATAGACTCACTGCTTCGGCTATCCGCCAACAGGCTGTGTCATGTATGTCCTGTATGTACACTTTGTCTTCCTCACCATTCTATGTCTTATCTGCTTTCATAGCGCTGACGGCGGTACGTCGGAGGACTTGCCAATCCCGTGATTCTGTTCTTGACCTATCATCGAAACTAGAATCTGACAATCAAGGTGTGTACTGTAACCCTGCTCCGAATTTGACCACATTTCTCAGTTGTGTACGCCGCCGACACCACTGCAGAGGTCACTTAGACGGCGACGCTGAGGCCGGAGTGCGGTGTCTGTGTATGCTCACTGTTCTCTTCCACGGTATGCACATTCCATCTACTTTGGTTACTTCATATCTAAATTGAGTCACAGATGTCTTCCCGTGCGCATGCACGTCTCGCCCCGCGCTGGCGTCGGGGACTGGTTAGGGTCCTCTGATTTATGTTTGAGAGAGGCGTAGGCGGAGGTAGACATATACCTGACTGTAATATTTATTTACTCTCAATACAATCCCTGTTCCATTCGAATGCTATTGTGATTCAAAGAGCCAATAATACCACCTGAAGCACTGGATAATATTCGGGGAAGCCGGCTAATTAAGGCCAGATTTCCCCTAATTTGTTTTCAACGTCACTAGAAAGCTAACGTCCCTAACCAATGTAATTTGGTTGGATTACCACAAGTTTTGGGGTAATCGGACCTTATTAGTAAAGGAGGTGTTTCCTGATGCGTGGCATTGATAGGGAACGGTTTTGTCCGATTCAAGATTTCACGGAATCTCTCCAAGTACTTTAAACTCCGCTCGCATTAAGCCACGCCGTCACCTCCCGCCCTAATTCAAACTCCGCCCAACTGATTGCTTTGTCCCTCCGCGTCCAAGGACCAACATGCTGGATGTCTCACTCCCGCTGGTCCAACCACAAACTCCATTACACCGCTTCGATCGTCCTCTTGCTAGACCTCCCTTTGTCTACGAGCCAATGAGCGCACCCGGGCCCGTCTCGCTGTCAGCCAATGAGCGCGCGATGGTAAACCCATTCACGGTGGCAGCTATTTAAGCAGGTGTATATGGAGCGCCTTTCGCTCGTTCTTCCTACGTTGATCATCCTCCCTTAGCTTACTTTACTTGATGAAGCAGGATGCGCGAGCACCTGTCCCAGATACAGCTTGAGCAAGACGCGCTCGTCCAACCAATGACCCCGCCCCGTGCTCATGAACACTAGCAATGGAACCGACATCGCCCCATCGTGCTCCCGCCTCTGGCTCTCGCACATCCTCAACTCCGCGGTGGACGCCGATCCGACGTACAGCCTCCACGACACGCAACCGCTGCCGTCTATCGGCGCCGCCTACCCGCCCATACTTGACAGGTGCGTCTCCCCGCGCTGCCATTACACCTTCCCTGCCACCCGGCTCTCCTCTCCCGTGACTCGGCGTAGCTTTCGGCACTGACCTGCATCATTGGATCTGCGGGCGGGGTTCAAATTATGCCTTCCGAAAATTCTCTGTTTGTAACTCTTTTCACAATCACTCTACCATACTTCCATGCGCTCAAGACGCCTCTACAGCTCAGATTTTTTCGCATGTGGCCCCAGGTTCTTGCTACTGGAGCTTGGCGGGGGAGAAAAAGTCCGGTAATCAGGAAACCATTTCTATTTACAACATTTCTTCACTCGAAATATGCTCAATCTTCGCCTCCGTTTGAGCAGCAGAAAGTTCTGCGGCAAGGAAAGCATTGATCAAGAAGTTGTCACGGCGGACCTCCGCGGCCACGGACGCAGCGGTAGACCGACTTCCCCGGACGCGGACCAATCCAAGATATTCGTGGACGATTTTAAAACCGTCATGGATGCCTTCGGGCTTGGGAAACCCATTCTGGCAGCATGGTGAGAAGCCTCTGCGACCCTCACGCTCATCAATTCCTTTTCCCAGGAGCATGGGTGGTAGGTCCGACCGCTCATGGCCGCTTTCATTCTTTCCTTATTTGCTACTCCCTTACGCAGCTGCTGTTGCTACAGATGTGGCAGCGCATCTACCACCCGCGACACTCTCGGGGGTAATCTACCTCGCCGGCGTCCCTTCGACAGGCGAAATGATGTCACCTACGGTCGGCGCCGCCCTCTCTGGGCTCCTCTCCACAGACGATGTCTTCGCATTCCAGGCGTCTTCGGCTATCTTCGCGGAAAAGCTATTCGCGCAGCCCGATACAGTCCCCTACGCGACCAAGTGCCTCTACATGGGTCACCGCCTGCCTCCGGAGATCATCAAGTCGAGCCTTGATCGTCCGATGGACCTGCAGCCGCTGTGGACCGCCGGTAGGTAGGGGCTGCCGCTCCTGCTGATACAGGGCACCGCCGACGTGCAACGCGCGGGCAACCCCAAGAATGTGAAGGATGTTATGAAACCACACTTCAAAAACCTCGAGTGTGTGGTTGGAGGGGCGCGGGCATGCAATGCATTATCAATGTCCAGAGGACATCGTGCGTCTCCTGATTAAATTTACCCAGAGAGCAGGAGGGAGGGCGAGTGCCATGGTATGAGCTCCGAGCTGTTTGAACTGATCAGGACTACCGCGCGGAGTGAAACTGGTCGAATCACAATTGATTTTGCGGGGACAAGGGTTTTGGAATTGTGTAGTCGGAAGATTTATGCACGTCTGGCGGCTTCAAGTAGCTTTGCGAACCCTGAGCAGTAAAGAAACTTGAGCAGATATATCCATCGTATGACAGCGTCCCAAGATCGAATTTCAAGTTTGAAGCTGCAAATATTTTCATCGCCATCCGGAGAAGCTCACTGAGTTTGTATGGCAGGCATACCGTTAGTACTTATTAGATTCCCTTTGCGCTTAGGTTCCTAGATCTGGGCTGTTTATTCATTGAATATTGAGAGTCAATGTCAGTTACATACTTATATTTACGCTGGGCACCCCGATCTCTCGTAAACACCCAGAAGTACATAAATTCACAACGTGCGGAGGTCATTATTTCTGAGCCATGTCACCTTATAATAAGTCTTTACTTGTGAATCATCCTCCATGAAAGTTTGAAAGTTTAAAATATCTGGACTAGCTATTTACATTGATAATCCAACTAGTAGAACAAGTAGCGGGGGGGAAAGGGTGCACAATCATAAATGATGAAGGCTACACACATTTACCCAGAACTCTTCTAGAATCTTGAATCATTTTGAAATGTTTCGTAAACTAGTAGATTCCGTAACAAAGGCTTCAGACACCTTTTCAGTAAATACAGTAATGCGCTTCGAAATTTTCAAACCGGTGAACCAGGCTATTTTGGGAGGGCTGAAGTCTAGGATGGTGGTTGGAACGTACTATTAGCTGAGACTCATACTATTATTTAGATAATCGGTTGCAGAATGGTGGCCTGACGACTCTGTAGGGTATTTCAAATACATGTCCGAGTTGGAGTCTAGGCCCAACATCGCGCGAGGTTGGAATACGAAATAATTCGAACATTGGACCCGACTCTTGTGCGCGATGCGGCGTGGCCCACGGTACACTGCGCTCCAGAGAGCAAACTACCATAAGTTGAGCCAGGAGTTGTGGTTCATATCAGATATTCTGGGAAATAGGATATTTGAAACACCCTGCTGGTACTGTACAGGTTCGTTGAGGTCCGCGATCTGTTGCAGCATTTCTACTCTGCGCGATACTGAGGACAAGGGTGTTGCATTCATAATCAAGTCGACATGCCCTTTCCGCGGCGTCCCTGGCATGACCAGTCAGCGTCTCGGGACCCGGGTTCAACTTGAACTATTCTTGGCCAGTGCCATGGTTTCGACCATCCCCTATTTATTTTCGGGAGGTCCACAGCTTTCCCCTCCAAGCGAAACAAAACTTTTGAATGTCAGATCCACTGGTGCGCGTGGGGGAGGAGGGCGCGGAACGCACAACACCGGTGGAGGGTTCTTTTCTTGAAGCATGTGTGATGGCTTTAAATACTCTGATTCTGAATACTGGGCGGAAAGTAAACAGGATTGCACGCCCGTTGATTACAAGGAATGACAAGACGCTCCGTACATTGTTTGTTGAAATCCTGGTTTATACACGTAAATGATTTGAAAGAAACCTCCATTACTTCGCCTAATACTTCACTCTCCTAAACCTACACGCAAACGAACGTCTTCCCGTCGAAAACGCTCCGCATGGGGTATTTGCAGTGCGTGCGGACAGTGCCGTTCGCGCCAGACCCAATTATCGTGTCAGGCGCCACCCCGCCCTCGACCCAGTCCACCAGCGCCAGTAGAACGTTATGCGAGGACGCATTCACGACATTAGAGTCCGGAAAGATTCCCTGCCCGAACGAAGGCGCTCCGAGGCCCCCGAAGCAATGTCCCATCCCCGGAATGAGGAACAGGCGATAGAAGTCGTCGAGCGAGGGCTGCGCGAGCGTGTGCGATATCAGATCGTACACGCGCTTGGAATTCGTTGACGGAATGAGCTGGTGGGATGCATCATAATCAGCAGTCGCTCAGCGTGATTTGGAAGGAATCAACGTACGGGATCGCGCTGCCCGTGGTATGTGAGGAATTTCCCGCCGCGGTTGCGGAAGGCGGACATATCGCCGTCAAACGTGGCTATTCCGCCAGGATTGATTTTGTCGAAGAGCGCTATGTCTTTTAAGCCGAAATTCGTGAAATCATGCTCGGTGACGTTGAGAATCGTGTATCGTTCCCAGTCCTAGAAACTTCAGTAGAGCGCGAGAGCAAAGAAGCGGGAGCGACCTACTACTGTGAGCGGAAACATTGCGCCCCCAAATATTGCTCCTGCGGTCGGGTCGGCCTCTGCGCCAGGGGCGTAGCGCGGATATATTAATTTGCCGTGGGATCCAAGAAGGGGAGAATAGATGTTTTTCAACGCTTGAACCTGAGGTGGTGTCAGGCAGTTCGTAGTCTGGTTAGCGGTGCACGCGATGGCTTCGGGACGGAAGTGGCAATCATCTGGCTCCGTGATGATCCCGTCGACTACTCCGTCAAGAGCGTCGCACTGCCGAAGAATTTCCGCTGAGACCACAGCCCACAGGGCCGGGGGGATAAATTTCGGGGAGGTGTCGGGCACTGAATCGTTCCCCGCGCCGACGAAATGAGACAGCGAGCCGAACCAACCCAAAATATGGTTAAAATCGGTTGCGGGGGCCCCAGCCAGGATCCCGTCAAAATCCTTGGGGAATCTGAGAGCGGCCTGAGTGCCTTGGCGGCCGCCCGTCGAGCACCCCAGATAATATGATTTCGCGGCAGGTTTGCCGTAGTACGCCTCCATGATCTGCTTTCCGATGACTGCCTCCACGTGGATAGCGCGGAACGCAAAGTCGTTGATGACTTCTGGGTGGTCCAGGAATGGTAATCCACTCTCCCCATCGTGGCCGTTGTCTGAACCGACGGTAGCAAAATGGAGGGATGCCCCATAGTCAACGGCAATGTAGTCGATACCTGGAGGATATACGCCATCAGTCCCGGCTTATGTAGTCTGTTGAGCACGCACATCCGTTGAGGGCACCATTCCCTGTGGCCATGAATCGACCGAACCAAGTGTCCGGAAGCCACGCCTCTGCATGGACAGCGGAGGTTGAAGTCGTATTTATCACAAATTGAACGCGGCATAGAGGCGCGGAGGTGACGGGAGCGCTCGACTGACAGCTCCCAGGCGTCGTCACATTCGTCGGAGCAGAAACGTAGGTGACATCCAAAATGGTGGTGTTTTCGAGATTCAGGCCTTGTTGCAGGGACAGACACTTCGCAGCGGGGTCACCCGCGAAAACCGAGAGAGGAAGGAGGACGGCTGTGGTGAGGAATTTGCGGAGTCCGGCCATGATGGTCATCATCTTTGAGGTTAGTGCACGTCGTATATGTATGGCTAAGACTAATCTCGGCTCCAAATGTCACCATTGTTAGGATGTGGTCTCCGCGTTCCGACATCAGGCAGAGATTTTGATGGAAAAGATGCGCGGAGAGAACACACCCTAACGCACATTCCTGCGCTCGCGGGATATAAGCGGGGATCAGGCAGACGTTTTGATGAAAAAAGATGGCGGGAACGTGGCCTATAACGTCTGGTGCAACTCGTGTAGACAGGATGCGATCGCATCATGCTCTCCTACACTGGTGTCTCTTTCCGGACAATTCTGATCAGCAACCCCCCGCAGTGTACGGGGGTTGCTCCTATTTAACATCCCGCCAGCACGGAATGCTATTCAGCAGCCCCTGTTAAATCGGAGGCGCTGACGTGGGCGGCGGTGCGGCACGTCCCGCTGCGACAGCGGGTATGGTAACTTGCCAGGCTTCACCAAAGATGTTGAGATGCTCAGATGACACCTCCGAGTCGGGGGGAAAAAGATCTTGGCGCATTTCTGGTGATAGAATGACAAATGTACAACTACTACGGAGAGTCTAGGAGGCACTTCGGATCAATCTGGAGCGTAACGTTGTTGATCGCATCGCTCGCTCTTGCTCTGCACGCAGCATTGAGGCCCTTATCCTCAGTGCATTTCGAATCACACAGGCCCTGTTGCAACCAACCGCTGAAATGAACCAGAGTGAATTCAAGCAGCGGAAGAGAGTAAGCATGCCGTGTGGTAGACTTGCGTGAGGCGTTAGGTGCAAACAAATCCCGAGGGTGAGATGTGATGGATACAAAATACAGTATCCTCACGCGCAGAGGTTGCCGCGGCACCTGCCGGTCCATGCACATCTTGAAATGCTTGAAATGCTGTTCCGCCGCGGCCGGCAGCGATTGACGCCTGCACTCGAGAGCGCCAGCTTGGTTGAACGGTTGAAAGCTCCGTGACACGCCTCCACGTGACCGCATCCCTGATCTCAATTCAAGCTCCGCCCCAACTTCCCGAGCCAGATCAGGACCCCGGCTTATGCTGCAAGAGGTCCGATCAGAAAATCGAGATTCCGGCCGTTTCCGTACATCCATTTTTGGCTTGAATATGTACGCATGACGATCGGGTGCCCAAAATTTTGCCTCACTTCGTACGCCAAAGTGAACGGACCTCTGAGCGACGCACTGTCGTCAGCATGTGTGATCGGACCCGCTTGAAAGACACTTCCGTCCGCATTAAGTGTATATACTGTAAGTACGCCTTGTAAAGCACTAGAATCGTCCAGCCATCTCTGCGTCCTCCTGCTCCTCGACCTCCTCAACCTGGTCATCCATACCCGCCAGCAGACCATCATTAAGGCTCCAACCGTTTTTGTTTTCAAACGTTTATAAACGTTTGTAAACGGATTAATAATCCTTTTAGTTTACGGGCCGTGTTAAACATCTTGCAAACAGTTTACAAACGATTTAAACGGTAATATTTACAGGCATTTTCAACTGACTATGTACATTGATTCACTGTTCAGTTTCACTCAGAAACTATGTACCTATGCCTGAGAATTCAATTTGAACACAAATCCAAGCTGGTTCTGTGCCGCATATGGCCTCACGCTCGGTTCGATAGCAACTCCGGTCATCTCTGACTTCGGTTTCCCGAAGGCAGTACATCTACAGTGGGAGAGCCCGCTGATCTGTGCAGGCCAATATGCTGCTGAACTTATGCGTGGAATTCGCAAACAGTGAGGGACCCCCAGTTTCTTCATTGAAGTAAGAACTGCGGTCTTCCGCACCCAATAAATATATCATGTTAAATATTTGTTTTTAAACGGTTTACAAACATTTGTAAACGTTTTGGATTTTTTAACCGTTTAGTTTACGGGCCTTCGTAAACGAAAACTAAAAGGTTGGAGCCTTAACCATCATTGTTCTTCATCATTTGCGCGAGGTGGAGAACAGCGGCAGCTAGAGCCGTTTGGGACTGCCGCAACTTTTGCAGCAATTCCAGGGAACTGGGACAAAGAGTGGCGAGCATGTGTGATACCCCTCCGCCGTGGGGACAGCCTGCCGAGTGATCTTCGTGAAGGATGCAAGTGAAAAAAATATATGGGTCCGTGGGATCTGAAGCACCGTCGGACAAGACAGTATCCCACAGGCCATCGAGCTGAATATCGCGCCTGCGAACTGACGATAAACGGAAACATAAATGTAGGAAGGTGTGCCGACACTCGTGGCGGTCGGAATCCAGTCATGATTCGTGTTTTTTGTATACATCGTCATTACCGTCAAATATTTCAGTTGTAAAGGAAGAGGTAAGTGGGGAAAAATACGGACCTGTAGCGAGAAGGACTTGAGGAACGGTGCCGTTCTTTAAGACAATCACAAAGTCGTCGGGCTTGAGAGGGTTTTAGTCCGTGATATTTGCAAGATGCATGTTCTCGTGTATCCACTGGACGGCCGCAAAAGCCTTCGCTCGAGCCGTCGTGAATTTCTGGGGTGAAATGAGAACAAGATCTGGACCCGACTAACGGAGGACTCACCGACGCGGCAACACTCTTGACCGTTGCCTTGTTCTGAACCCGCATATTTGCTGGGACTCCCGAGCCTATTGACATTTACACATTATTTGGTCAACGAGGCGAATAGGTCTTGTCTCAACCTTGAATTGCAGCTCTATTTGGGACGATTCGAACGAACTACGCGTCTGACATCGCGTTCCCAAAAAGATGAGACGCGTCCTTGCTTAATGCGTCGCGCACGTACGCCGGATGGATCGGACATCGGATCCGACCGGCCATCTCCGTCCACAGCGTTGATCGGACGTAGTTTTTTTTTTGGGCCCGTTTGTACGCATTGTGATGAGACATTGGGGCCGTTTTGGGGCCGTTTCCGTCCGCCTGCTGATCGGACCTCTTGCAGCATAAGCCGGGGTCCTGCCAGATCGTGATTGCTTTGTCCTTCCTCGCCACAACGCGCTGGATGTCTCACTCTCCCTCGCTGGCCCAATCACACACTCGGCGACACTAGCTCCACTGTGCTATCCCTCTCTTTGTCTGCCAGCAATGAGCGAGCCCAGCCGATAAGCGCGCACTGGCACTGGAGGCAGACCCCGCCCCGCGTGCGCCCGCGACGACGTGCCCATGGTCAACAGCAAAAGTAACGGCTTAGCCACGTCTTCGTGAGCCCGGCTGTTGCTCAACCCCGCGCTAGACGCCGACTCGATCGTGTACGGGCTTCCCTCTCCGTCTTCCCTTCACAGTTGACGCCCTCGTCCTCCCAGCGATTCGCTAGCCCCCGTGCTCGTGCCCGTGCCCGCAAGGTACTCTTGTTATTGTACACCCGCATCCCAGTGGTACTGACTCCCCGTCCTCTTAGCGCGTCCGGCCGCAGCCACCGCGACACTCAGCCGTTTCCGGCCATCGGCACGGCCTTTCTGCCCATCGTTTCTATCGCGCGCCTCGACAGCGATAGGTACGTCTCCTCCTGCCCTTGTCGTTGCTCGGCTCACCACGGGATCAACGCACCAGAAGGAGAACGCACGCTCTCCGCCGTGCGCGTGCTTTTCCCCGCCGCACTAACCTGCACCTGCACCTACTCCCCAGAAACTCCAGCACCTGCGACCCCATGAGGACCCGCGCCTACACTTACTGTCTTACAAGCACAACCCGGCATCCTGAACCCCTTCCCCACCGCCCCCGCCCGCGCGCATGGCATCGTCGCGGCGGGAGTAGACGCGCATCCCATCATCGACACGGGCGCCCATCGAGTCGCCGAGGCGGACACGCAGATACCCCGTGACGGCCGCGGCTTGAGGGCCGACCCACATCCCAGCGTCGCCGCCACCGAGGAACACGAAATCGTTCGTGTGCTCCCCGCACGCTTTCGCCGGCACGCACGTGTACGGCGCGCAGGGCTTAGCCGCGGACTCGAACGCGCAGCGTGACAGCACCTTCGCGTACAACCCGCAAGTCCACGTCGCTGCCGAGTAGCGCGCCGACGTCTTCGTGTACACCCCGCATCTTGTCACTGCCATGAATGCGCGCGCAGCCCATCCCATCGTCGCGGCCACAGACAACAACGGCTTCATGTACAACCCGCACGTCTTCACCAGCACGGACGCCCAGCGAGCCACCCCACAGACGTATTGCGCGCATCGTATCGCCGACCACACCGATGACTTCACCAGCATGCGTGCGCAGCGCGACAACGGCTTCACATGTAGCCCGCACGACGCGCATCCCATCCCCGCAGCTACGAATGCGCAGCACGGGAACGAATTCGCGTGCAAATTGCACGCCTTTCCCGCGGCCTCGAATGCGCACCTCATCATCGCAATGGACGCCTACGCCGCACGTCCCATCGCTGAGCGCGCGCGCTGCGCACCCACGCTCGCGCGAGCGCAGCAGCAAGAGCAGCGTGGGAGAGGACGGCGAGGAGGCGGGGTACCCGCTTGTTCTCGTCGTGGACGCGGGTGACGTCGTGGCGTTGGACATCGACGCGGACGTGGGCAGCGCCATGGCGTGGGAGCAAGAAGGGCACGGCGATAGGGCGGAGTACCCACGGGTTCTCGTCGCCAGTGACAGAGACGGCTTCGCGGCGGGGTATGACGAGAGCGGCGGCGCAACAGCAGCCCTGTGGGACAGGCACGGCGACGGCGGGGAGGCCGAGTATCCGCTGGTCCTCATCGTTGGGGAGGGTAGCGTGGGGGAGCGCGGGGACGATGAATACACCGACTACGCACAGTATACAGATGATGAGATAGACGGCGCGGGCGGCTTCGCTGTCTGGGACGCAGAGGACTACGCCTCGATGGACGCCGACTCTACATTGGACGACATCGAGACACTGCAGGACTACGGCCACGATGAATAGGCGTCGTGGGAGAACGACAAGCAGGACACGGGGATGTGCGGCGTGTATCGCGCGGACGTCGACATGCATGACTCCGCTGCCGACGCCGATGCGCACAATTCCACGCCGCCGCACACTCCCGCTCCCACTCCCACTCTCCATTCCTGCCTCCCCTCCGATTTGATGAGGACTGCCTGCGCACGAGGAAGCGCAAGTTTGAAGCCGAGTTTGGCGCGGTTGTGAGTGGGACGACAAATACAAGCACGACCTCCATCCCACCGCGCAGCAGCAGGAGCGCGTCCCCGCTCACTCAGAGCACGACGCGCCCGCCGCCGCGCACCCTGTGCCTCGAGAGCACGATGCCCTTGTGCGCTCGCTAAACCGGGCCTGCCGTTGTCTCCTCCGTAAACCAAGAACGCGCCCTCGCCCCAGCGCGGGCAGTGGCACACTGGGACCTTTGCGTGCGCACGGGTGCAGGGGGTGAAGCGCGCGCGGGGTTGGGACGTGGGTGAAGACGAGGGGTCGGAGGCAGACTCCGCCGGGGTCTCTGAGGAGGGCGTCGCGGCGCAAGCGCGTGCGGCTCGAGGGAATGGGGAGCTGTGTGGAGGCGTATTTTATTTTATTTGTATCTATTCTTTCCTTTCCTTCTCTCTTGCTTTCGGTCTCGTTTCGTTTCGTCTCTGTTCGCGAACTAAATTACCGTATATCTGTAGTTATCTATACCTACCTTACCCTCTTGTAGCTCAGACTTGGATTCCGGACATTTGAGAGCCTGTAGAGCCGTGATGATCTCATCGGCAATTCTCTGTTTCCGACTACCATCTCAATCTTGATGCGCTCTTTCTATCTCTCAGACGACACTCAACGCAAAGCCGCCGCTTGTCCTACGAGCTCAGACTCGGACGCGCAGACGCTGAGTTGGGCTCGCGGTTCCCCTGGAGGGCCAAGGGAGGGACACAACAGGCTGGATTCTACCTGATTCTCGATTCTGGACTATGGGGTGCTTGTTCTGAGTATTCTGGGACTCCAGACTCAGGGGCCGCTTGATGCGTGCCGTGTCTCGGGAAGAAGGCTCCCTAGCCCACGGCGTTCCACGTCCAATTCTCATACGACGGTCAGAAACCACGCCTTGAACGATATACGGCTCCTCTGTCTGAATCCTGGTGGATCTATGGTTTGCTCAAGCGGAGGATTCATCATTCAGCATCCTGGAAGCCAGCGGAGCGGAAGGCGTCTGGGCGTGATCTACTGAAAATCGGACTCGATTTTATCCCTGCAGCTGGTTATGCTCACACGCTAGGATCTTGGATCTAATGTCATAATGCGAGGGGTGACGCCGACGAGTGCGCTCCCTGCTTGGGGATTTCCTCTGCTTAATTCGGCGGGGCTTCCATTTGCAAGAAAAAAGTAGAAATACAGGACGCAGGCTCGGAGAACGCAAAATCCGGAATTACTGTGAACAAGTAGGGAAACGGCTCCTGGGGATTACCTCGCCCATCGCTCACGGAACTGTGTGCTGGTACCGATGCTAACAATGAAGGGACCCGCCATCTGGAGGCTCGACATGGGTGTTCCAATTTAATCCTGACGAACGAATAACCGTCACTTGAAGGAGAACTGGCTCCGTTCAAAGCGTCTGGATTCTCGTGGTTGTATGAATTCGAACGCTACTGGAGGGCGTACTTGCGATTGCTTGAGGGTAGGATCCTGGAGCGGTAGCCGCCAATTGCGTAGCCGAACCTAGACGGACGCTCGAGCTCCTGAAAACCGGCTTGATACTTGTCTGTCTACCTCCAGCTGCTTGTACGCGCACGCTAGGGATCCATGATATACTGCCGCCGACACGGCCCGCCTTTCCGACGGGTTCGCCGGCATTCACAGGAAGCAGAATGCAGAAGGCAGTCGGATATAAAGTAGAAATAACGCCGCTACCTTGGGCTGGAAGCACGGCGATGGTCCTCGACCTCGAATCAGTCATCGACCTCGGACTAGAGATGTTCCGAAGACCAGCGGCAAGTTCCCTCGGCCGTGTTCCTAGTTGACGAAAGCTGATGTCTTCTGCGCAGGCAGTACACTGCTCCGACCGACGGCCAGCAGCTCGTTTCCAAGTGGAACCCATGCGAGCTCGGTATGTCGATGATTGACCCCATTTCTCGCGAACTAACCTGTTTAATTGGGTGATTCTACGCCGACGGCGTGGTCCACACGTTATTGGTCCATGACCGAAGACATCCACGCCCATCTCAATTTAATAACCACCACCATCTTCGTCTGAGAATCGTAGTGGCGCATTTCGTGCTTCCAGAAGGAGGGCTAGAACCAGATAGAGTTGAGCGCCTGGATCGGGAGACATGGTACGCACGGTCAATCCAAGACCCAGATTCGGCTGCTTTCCTGGTGGAGCGGGGTTGGAAAACTGATCATGAGGGCAACTGATTATTGGTCATGGAATGAGGGCAGAGAAACGGCGGTAGTGTCCAGCAAAAATCAACGCTTGCATCCTCGGAGACCGTAGAAGTGGTGCCGTTTCGGGTTACCGGGAGCGTAAGTAGGGCAGCTCGCATCATATTCCTTGGAAAACTCCAATGTTGAGCTCCAATTTGTTCTCCAGAGTCGCATGATAAGACGGCTTCTACTGCGCCTGATGACAACCTCCCAGACAGCTCGGGAACCACAATGTCTCATATGATCTGATAGTTGTCTGATAGTACCGCGGCTGCTGTTTTACGATCCTCTCATGTCAGTACAAGTGAATACCATGGGAGAACGGTGATTCGCAGCCATTCAGTATGCCCAATTTTGAACGTATTATAAGAGAATGACGCAGCTAGGGTGAGCTACACCGCCATTCGGGAAAAATATTGCTGAGATGTTTTTGGGCTGATGTCTAGATGCAATCGTTTGAGCATCAAATAATGTTTCCAACAACGTTGAAAAAACAAAAAGTGTCAAATTCCACAAGGCTTTCGTGACATGCTGTTGAACAAACATCCAGCTGAATGTTAGGTCAAGGTTTACTTCAACATCCCAGTACCACTGAATAGATATTCCGCCTTTTTGGGCCGGGGCCGATAGGACCATAAGGTGGATGCATAAGGAACGACAGGGTAGATTCTGGGGTGAGAGTGAGGGAATTCGTAACGGGCGGAACGATGTCGAGGTGTGAGGGGACAGGAAAAGAACGACCAGCCACGGTCCACCTTTGTTTGGTGATCAAAACAATGACGCAATGGCGCACGTGTCGCGGAGTTTCAAACGGACTTCGAGCTTAGATCTGCTTAGATTGCGACGGCTTGTGGGATCTGACTCACGACAGGATTGGTCTCCTCGGATAGCGACTTGAGGAAAATCTCCTGCAAAGTCATTTCACATATTTTTCAAGCTGATAGTCGGCTTCAGAGTGGGCCGCTCGGAAGACTTTATTTATTTATTCAATCAGCGCGCACATGAGCTGCTCCTTGTCTTGAAGCTTATCAGGACTTCAGAAGAGGTCGGCCGGTGGAGTGACAAAATGGGCTGCAAATATTTCGCTTAATGTATATTTCGTGTTGGACCGACACTACGACAACCTTGCAGTGATATTTTGCTAATGTTTTTCCTTCAACAGTTTCCACACCTCAAAACAGCCTTTCTGAAACATCTTCGAAAATATTGTGAAAAGTTGCAGCTTGAATGTTTGAGAAATTTAAATCTCGAATGGCGGTGTAGGGTGGCGTTGCCAGGTGTCAGCACGTGGTGGCGTTCCAGCACGGTTATACGTAAACTTCCTTAAATGGCAGCTGGTGGTTGTTGTCATTTGGTGCTCCACACTCTCTCGACGCCCATATTTTGGATTTCGGTCTTGGCTCACTCTTAACGTCAAATGTACCATGCCTCCAGCGACAGCCATGCCTTACCTCCATGGTTCGAGCAGATTGGAACTTGGGCCTGGGTTCACGAACCTACGGATACTATCAGCAACTGTTGAACATTTCTTCTTCTTCTTCATGCCCACGTAGTAGGAAGATCCTAATTTTAGGTTTATTTGCGGGATAAAAGCCTTGAGCACTTCTTGATTCACCAATCTGGCGGCGGTACTCCTACGACTCTGCAGCCACCCTCCCAGAGCGCACCTGCAAGGCGTTGTTGCGGTCGAGCCACTTCGTGATGAACGTCATCTCTCCGGCCGAGGAGCTCGAGCTCTTTCAATTAATTGCTGATGCACAAACCACAAACTATCTGGCGGGTGAGCCATTACAAAGGGTGAAAGGCGCTCAGCTTACACAGTCTTTCTGTGATGTAGCCGCCGGAATTACTCTCCTTCTGTGCGTATGAAACACTCCAATTGCTACATGTATTCTGACAGGACTTTCCAGTCTTGAACACATTTCAACATTCAAGCAAGAGGTTTACGATTTCAGAAAGCAATTTGAAGTGCTAAACTGATATTTGGGGAGGTTAAATTCGTCTGGCAAAGCCGTCTTAGCTTGTGGGGTGTGCTCTAGGTAAGATTTGAGCTTATTTCGCTCGACCGGAAATGCCAATCTCCCTAGGTGTGGGTCCGCTACGTCACTCTAATTGTCTTATGGTAAGCAAAATCGAGTGGCGCCCCCGATTATTTACTGACATGTTGTTTTGGTGAAGCGTGGATGTCTCCTGTGCGCGAAATTTCGACCTCAGAAGTATCTTTTTTAACAGTTTCACCAAGTCATGTTCCGAGAAATGGAGTCAACTAGTGTGAGTGGCTATCTTTCTGCTTATAAGACATAAATCATTTATTTTTATGTTCCCTCCATCGTAGCGGTAAGCATTGCCAACATTTGTGGCCGACGTTCCTCGTTCATATCAGATAGCTGCAAAGTCTTCCTAATGATATCGCAATTTTGTTCCCTTGTGAACTACGGCTAAGATAACATAGACAGAAATGGTTACCTGCACTCTAATGGCAATTGGAGTTGACTTGATTCTGGTCATGAGGTTAGCTGATCAGTTTTTGTGTTAATGTGGCCCTCACGTATTGGTCTTAGTCTGGATGTTGTACGGGAAGTCGCGAAGATTGCTATATATCCTCATACCGTTGCTCATAGGTGTTTACTCTCTGCTTCGGCGTCTTTCCCTTCTCACAAATTTTCGCAGCCGAGCTGGGAGCAATGTGCGAAATCTCATGCATCAACATAGAACATTTCATCTTAACTTTATTCGCAGGCTGACCTTTGGGTCACTCACCACACTCCCACGAAAGGTATGCTTTCAGAATTTGATGCCTTTTTTGAACTCATAGTGTTGGCAGAATGGCTGGATATCGGGCAAGCCACGCAGCTGGATCTTTACGGTCGCAACTAATGCCCACACAGGCCGATTGTACGAGGGTGCTACTCTTTAAGTAGGTTATTTTCCTCCACCAATAAGCGCCGGTCATATATGAAGATTTTTTGGAGCGGTTACCCGACTATTCACCTTTTATGCCGTCCCGTATTTTTTGATGGTACGTGCGACCAATGAGGGGAGAGATCTTGATTCTGAAATCCCGGACAGGCCGTTACCATGCTCTCGATGACTCTGTACAAATGCGGGCAGCATCTACACGCAACCGGCCTTAAACGGTCTCGAATGCCTGTGATTACCCTGTTTCTCAGGGATGGTGTCTTTCTATTTGCGACGATCTTGCGTAAGACACTCTTCCTCAACCTGCGAGTCTACAGGATTTGATCAGGTTGAAATACAGTGCTCGTAACGGTGGAAATTATACTCTGGCATAATGGGCGTCCGAGTCTGGCCGAGGTCCCTCCCGCGTGAGTGCTATGAGCAGTGACTTCCCAGCGTCCTACAACTCAAGTATTCCTCGATCTCCAGACCTGCCACGGCATTAGTATTTTCTCTCTTTCCTTCAAGATGATCTTCGACTGACGGATTCCCTTCAGATTAAACGCGGTCGTTGGGGCCAGGATTCTCCTTAACATCAAAAACCTCGTGAACGACTCGAACAACACGGCTCCTTCCATAGAGCTCAGCACCGGATCGGTTGGATTCAGGCATCCCCGGGTGGTCCAGAAAGGGCGCATACCATGGTACCTGCAGACCGGAGAACCATCGGGCATAGACTCGGCAAATTCAGGCGACTCTTGATTATATTGGTTTAGGTCGATTCGGGTTGGCCCCAAACTATGCAAGCACTTTTGAGGATTTACTCATGCATTTCGTGGGATGCATGAGTCATGAACAGGCCCAGGATTCGACAGTTCATCTACTCGAGAAATCAAACTGCAACATGGTTGTGCAATTATGTAAAACTTTATACCATACAGTACGTGTTGTATCAGGAGAACCGATTTAAGAAAGAAAGGTGGTCCTCGAATATTAATTACCTTCAGTCCATCCGGATACTTCGTACTACAGTATGCCGGTCCATGTCCCGCTGTGAGCCATCGCACTGTATTGAATCTTGATCGGAGGACGGGCTCCGGCTCATGAGGGTTGCCAACAACTGTGCATTCTTGAACTTATGATTATCTCTGAGGACTAGAGGTGAGGGATCAAGTGCTCTGAGGCCCACACAATGCACATTGATACCCCATTTAATGATTTAAAGGCTTGTAGGCTTTGTAGCGTTCAGTACTGTCGCGGAAAAGTCGACGTGGATGAGGCCGTGAGCATGCGGTGATTCAAGGATTTTGGATTGAATTGCCGTCAGACTTGGGGTACGACGTCCCGAGGTATAACGAGTGCCGCGGCGTAATCAATTGTTCTTGTGTATTGTGACTCCGCTTGTCGACGCCTAGGGCCAGGCGAGATTGACGCGACAATGCCTACGCCCGACTAAGTTACACAGGAGGCAAAACCCACGGCATGTCAGGTTGACATGCCGCAGGGGCAGTGCGCGGGCATGTTGCCGGGCACTTCATAGGGCATGTCGATTCAAACACTCCGCAACACTCTTTGTTCTATTATTTTGGCGTACCCTTGATGTTACCGATCCGGACGCGGAGATAATAAGGAGGGTATAATAAGCGAAAATAGCCCCAAGTTAGTCTCTCGTAGACAGATGCTCAAACAATAAAGCTCGTACCTCACTTGTCAGAGCCCCAAGCTAGGCGCTGTTCGGGATCCCCAGCTATTAGATCGAGCTGCAGCTATTTTCCTCCGATTGTCACACGTCATGGGATAAGGCCCGATGGTCCGATCAGTCAAACACCGAGCTCCGCACATCGTTGTCAGTCGTTGCCACAACACCCTCGCTCGCCATTGACAACGACGAACTCCAATGATCTCACCATCCTCTCCCATTCCGAAAGCAAGGCTTTCTTTAAATACTATCTGAGACCGGGTGCTCGGCCACCTTAGCAATTTTGGCCTCGGGCCCGCATACAGAGTGAGATAGATACACATAAATCTATCCTGAGACGAAGGCATACATCCTAGGAGTGATATAGAATATTTTACACGAATTTAAATTACGGTTACAAGCCTTAGCGAATTTCTTTTTCAGCGGTATCCCAAAAGGGCAATAAACGGGCTAGCGGGCCACCTGCCTCGACCGTTCGTTTCCCCTCGTTCTGTTCACCCCGGCGCATGCCAAATCTTCGACGGGATACAAATGAATTATTTTACACCCCCAAACTATACATCTGAGGCATATGAGGACCCTGACCATTTCTAGCAAAGGAGGATGGGCGGAATTGCCGCGTGGACTGAATGGCGCGCGCTACAAAGAATAGAGCATACTGGTGACTCAAATTGAGGCACATATGGATCCATAAGATGAATTAAGACATGCCTCATCACAAAAGATGGATCCCACATACCAAGAATCCCTCGAAGAAAATCCATCTTTTCGCGCGAATGAAATTGGGTGGTTTGGGGTAATGCCCCGCCGTGACCGAGAAGTCGCCCGGATAAATGTCCAATAAGGTTGTGACAATAGAGAGGTTGCGCAAAGCCGCATGCGGCTTTTTTTCGTTTCTCTGGTGGTCAAAAGAGGCTATTTGAGAGTCCCAGTGATGCTCCGAAGCAAAAAAAGGATATTACCGCGTGCGGCTTTTGCGCAACCTCTCTAATACAGGCCAAATGGTCTTGAATGCAACTGTGAAGTGCTAGCTCAGTAGTAGACGCCCATGGTTCGCTATAGAGGTGGCCGGATTGCACCACTCAAGATCAGGTCGTGATGCTCTTGGAGGGTCCACACTGTGGAACCCGGAGTTGGTGAAATTCACCCTAATGTTCACTAGGAAAATGGGAGAAATTCACCCTGAGAGTGCGTGAATATCACGGTCAAAAGGCGATTTTCACGTTACCCAAGTAGCTGACGGCCCGCTTCGCGGGCCGCCATCCCCTCTTACACGAAGGCGGGCATCGCAAACGCTGCAGCCAGACTACTCTTCATCCCAGTAAGCACCGGCTCATCAACCGTCACGCGGGATCGCTCACATTAGAGAGGTTGCGCAAAAGCCGCATGCGGCTTTCAAAGCCTCACGCGGTAATATCCTTTTTTTGCTTCGGAGCATCACTGGGACTCTCAAATTATGAGGGTTCCTTTGTACAAAAAATATTTTTGCACGCGCGAAAGAAGCTCAGCGCGCGCGAAAGAGTTTGTCTCGCGCGAAAGAGTCGTACGTCAGAAAGCACACGTCATCGAGCCGAGCGCAAGCCGAGTGGCTGTGCCCTCATCTTTTGCGTTCAATAGTTGATTCAACCTGCTTAGTTTGGTGGCGATTGCCCAGTGTTCGAGTCATCCGCTGCGCACACGGTCTCTAGATCTAGCTGTGATCAAAATTTACTTATCTTTAATGAATTATCGTGAGGCTGGCCTGCCAAAGTTCCCGTTCGAGATCAGTATGGGCGGTACCTGGAGCGCGCCCTGAATGACAGCACTCCAAGAAAACTCCAAGACCGATTAATTGAGTAACTCGTGCTCCAATCATCCATCATCGCCCCGGGCCGTTCTACTTAATTTTTCGATTTCACTACTTAGGCTTCGATTCTCCTATGATGTCCCTATGCTGCTGCACCACACTTTTCAAAAATTGCACTCCCGAGGCCAACCCGAGCCAGCCCCGCTTATGTCCTTCCTTACTTAAGATACATTTTATTGGAACTTTTTTACTGTAATTACAGCGTCCGAACTAATGAGACGATCATTTTTTTGGCCCGTGTTCCCCACAATGAAGATTCCACTAAATTCAGCATTTAGGTCATTCTGAGGTTTGTATGTATATACTGATGGCTTGGAAAGTGTTGAAGTAAAGTCAGAGCGCGGTGCGTGCGGCCGAAGAGATCCGATCAGCGGGCTAGGCACGTAATCGTCGGCTCTACCCGAGAACCGGGAACACGATTGGCGAAAAATAAAATACGCTTGATCACGGCGTGAAGAGCTGTAATTCAAGTCATTGCGAGTCGTGGAGGCCTCGGATACCCATTTTCCTACTCAATGAGAGTTTCAGTCTACCTTCCAAATTTAGCCTCTTTCGCGCGCGGGGAAAACTCTTTCGCGCGCGCCGAGTTTTTGTCGCGCGCGGGCATTGATTTTTTGTACAAAGGAACCCTCATACAAATAGCCTCTTTTGACCACCAGAGCAAAGAAAAAAAAAGCCGCATGCGGTGAGTTTGCGCACCAAAAAAGCCGCATGCGGCTTTGCGCAACCTCTCTATTGCCTCCAGGTCAAACTCAATCCATGGGTGTTCGAGGGCGCGCTTTCATGCACGCGCCGCTCACTCACGACTACCACGCGGCAAAGTGAACCCAGATATATCCGGCGCAGGTGCTCTTCAAGGCGCGCAACCCCCACGGACAGTACTTCACCCTGTTCGACTACACGCGCGGCAGCGTGCGGATAGAGGTGCTGCCCGTGATTGCGGTGCCATTCTATGGCGCGAATACGGACGTGGAATGGGGGGACGCCGTCCGGCGTATGGAACGTTCGCGCGGGAGGATGGAGCTGCATGTCATGGCAGTCGCAGCCGGCTGGTCAGGAAAAGTGCGGCATTTCTTAGTGCCTATGCGCACAGAGATATTCCGCGCTGAGGACGCGGTGGCACGCGTCGCGAGTCGAATGGGCATCGGCAGGAAAAACGGTCATTCCAAGGGCCGGATTTTGCCGGAACCGGTCACTGATTGCCCAGGGTTTTGGCGCTCGGCACGTTCGGTTTTAATCGGTCCTCATCACCCTTGGAATGGCGGGGTTGCCTGGCACGGAAAAACGGTCATTCCAAGGGCCGGATTTTGCCGGAACCGGTCGCTGATTGTCCAGGGTTTTGGCGCTCGGCACGTTCGGTTTTAATCGGTCCTCATCACCCTTGGAATGGCGGGGTTGCCTGGCACCTGTGGCAGAAGCCTCACGTGGCGTGCAGCAGTCCAGCGCGTGAAAAACGGGAGCGATCGGACGAGGTGCCGACGACGCAAAGAAGGGGGGGGTTCGGCGGAAACGATACGTACGCGCGCCGCAGCATCCCGCCCCGCCGCAGCGGAGGGACGTCCGGCCTTGGAACCCAATGCGACGACGACGCGTCGGATAGATGAGCTATACGCGCCCGCCGCAGCTCCAGCACATGGCGCTGCTGAGGCGCGCCTCGTCCGGCAGGAGGGTGATCGCTGGCCGCCAGTGGGGAGGGCGTAGCTGTCGGTGGCGCTCGGCGGTCGCGGAATGGGCGACGAAGTGCGTAGACTCGGGGCAGTGAGAGCCGCTCAACCCGCTCGACGACGGCGTCGGGAAGGAAGGAGCGGAGGAATACGAGGAGGGCGTGGAGGAGCGCGCCGACGTAGGGCCGCGCGTACAGAAGCGCGTGCCCGCGTGCGTGGGGTCGACGCCCATCTACTGGGACGGAGGAGGGAAGGGATGTAACCCCGTGAGTACGTGTCTCTGCGCGTGCCGTCGCGACTCGCCTCGCCGCTTCGCCCGTCCTCGTCGCTCTGTTTGCGTGCGCTGAGCCTCAAAACCCCGTCACGTTACCACCAAGCCGGTTCTGGATCACCTCGGCATCGCTGTAGTGCGACGGGCGTGGGGACGGAGGGATACGTACCGCGGGAGTACAGGTACCGCACTGTGCTGCGGCAACTCTGCTCCCCGCAACCGCGGTACGGTTATTCGTTGAGGGCCGAGGCTCCAGGAGATATGCTGACTTGGACAGGCGTCAATCTCGAGATCTCCGAATGATGTACCGATGATTCGATGACGGCGCCAAGACTTGCCTATATCTACCTTCGATGTTGCCCTCCTCGCCGTCGTTTTGCCACCTCGTGGATAGATCTGTATATTCGCCTACCTCGTTTGTTCTACTGATTCACTTGTTAGATTACCGCAAACGAAGTGGTTTTCTTTTTTGCCTTGCCCTATCACATCGAGATGCGATACCTCGACTCGGTGATTAAATGATTGATACTCATCTTATCTACGACACGACGCGATACAAGTGTTTAGGGCTGTGCCGGACAGCCGCCGGCGGTTCATCATGACAGGATTGTTTGCTTCTTTCTGCCAATGTATTTCCGGATCCGGTGCGTCTAGAAGATAACTCAAGTGGTGTTGATTGGATTACGACGAACTTGAGCACATCCTACATGAAGTCCAGTTCACAAGTTCCTTCACACGCTTGGCTAGTTCCCAGGAAAGTCTGTACTTGCAAATCGTAGCAGTCAACGTGTGCTTGATATCACACTGGCATGTGTGGCTCTGATGAGTGAGAGCTGTTAAAGACAGTCACACAGTTCTATGTGGCTGTCGACGTCCAAAATTGTCAGCGAATGACTGACAGTTCTCCCACCCCAAGACCCGTATAAGGGACGGTACGAACGACGAGGGTCGGTGTCTAAACAGAAAGATGCCCACCCCGTCTACTCTCACTCGAATCCGCCTCGACAACATTATTATTTGTCTCAATGCTGCTGTGACAACAGTGGAAGTCGTTTCCAGAGAACTCAACACACCGTTCTTGGGACCCATTGTAACCACTATGTGGTCGCTTTTGGCTGTTGTACAGGTAACCGTGGGTCATTCAGGCTTCAGGTTAACTTAAAATATTTGAATAGACAATAAAAAAGAACAAGGATGTGTGTGTAAAGATGCTAGAGCAAATTCACCAATTGCTGTATGCAATCATCCAAATACACATGCCTTCCAACACCGGAGGCGAATTGACGCCGAAGATGTTGAACAATTTGGGGCACTTTGCTGAGTAATCCTGTCATTTGTGCATCGTCGATGGAAACTAATCGCTACCTAGGACACTGCACAAGATCCACAGTTTTGTGGAAGCCCAGCAGGAAAAAATCGCATTCAAGATGTTCTTCCGCCAGGGCGAAATGACCACATTGCTGAAGGGCTGTACCGCCGGGCTAGATTACGCAGTTGATGCCTTCATGGTGAGTTTCTGTTCGGTTTCAGGTTGCGAGTTGAATAAAGGGCATCCAACAGGTGAATGGCGTCGATCTGATCAAGGATATCAACACAATGAAAGAATCGGCACAGCAGGTCCACCAGCAAGTGGTAGAATTGATCAAAGCGCTTTCGGATGACAGCAGTTCTGAAGGAGGATCCTTCGTCTGTAATTCTTTCAGTTTCCTTACAAGTCACTGATCATCTTCACACAGATCAGAAGTCTTACATCATCCAGCTCAAACTCCATGGGACTGTTGCCGTCTGAGCCCAAGATATTCCATGGTCGTGAATCAGAACTGTCTGCTATTGTCCAGTCTTTCACTCGCGAGGTGCCGAGAATTGCAATCTTGGGAGCCGGCGGAATGGGCAAGACCAGCCTCTCCAGGGCCGTTTTGCATCATCCGGAGTTGACTTCAAGATATGATCAGCATCGGGTTTTTGTCTCCTGTGATACTGTGTCAACCAGTATCCAACTTGCAGCTCTCATGGGAGCTCATCTAGGGTTGAAATCTGTGACAGATTTAACTGGGCCCGTTATCCGCCACTTCTCGGGCGGCCCACCTGCTCTGTTGATTTTGGACAATCTGGAGACCATCTGGGAGCCTGCAGAGTCTCGTGCAGCTGTTGAAAAATTACTCTCCCTCCTGACAGATGTGGAACACCTGGCAGTCATTGTGAGTACAGCACCAATGTATTCACCAGTTTGACTGATTACAATGCTAGATCACAATGCGAGGAGCAGAAAGACCTGCTAATGTGCGGTGGACTCGCCCCTTTCTGGAACCATTGAAGCCCTTGGGTCAGTGTGCTGCTCGTCAAACATTCATCGACATCACAGATGACATTCACGAGATGAAGGATATTGATAAGGTCCTCCTCTTGGCAGACAACATGCCTCTAGCCATTGACCTCATTGCACACCTGGTGGACTCCGAAGGCATAACTAGTGTGCTGAGTCGTTGGGAGACGCAGAGAACCTCCATTGTTTCTGAAGGCTATGATGCGACATCTAACTTGGAACTGTCAATTTCATTGTCTATCTCTGGCCCGAGGATAATATCTTCACCTCATGCACTTGATCTTTTGAGTTTGCTATCTATGCTGCCAGATGGGTTATCAGATGTAGAGCTCCTCCAGAGTCAATTTTCACTGGAGAATATCCGGGGCTGCAAGTCAACTCTACTCCGCACCTCTCTGGCCTACACTGATGGTCAGAAACGGCTCAAGGCATTGGTTCCAGTCCGAGAATATGTGCAAAAGAATCATCCACCCAACAACTATCTCATTCATCCCCTCTTGAAGCATTATCAAGACCTCCTGGAGCTTTATAGAAAGTATGCCGGAACTCTTTCCAATGCTGGAGTCATAGCAAGAGTGACATCAAACTTTGCAAATATTCAGAATGTTCTGCGACGGTGTCTGAGCTCTGCAAAGCCTGACATTGCTGAAATTGTCTACAGCTCACTAGACCTCAGTGCATACAGCCGAGTGACTGGTAGTGGAAATCTTCCACTCCTGGACCATATTCCACAGTTCCTTCCTCAGCCGACGGACCATAAACTTGAGGCATATTTGATTATACGACTACTGGACGGACGGCTTCACCGTACAGTCCAAAATGCAACACAGCTCATTCACCAAGCTCTGGATCATTTCAAGCATTTCAATGACCCTGATATGCAGTGTGAGTTGATTCCGGGTCTTTCCATTTGGTCTTTCAGTTCAACAGTCTTAGGTATGTTCTACAATACTACTGCTGGCTACCAGAGAGCCCAGAACGATCAGGTCACAGCCAGGAAGTTTTGTCAGTCTGGTCTGTCATTGGCCATTTCCATAGGAAGTGCGAAGAGGCAATCCCTGGCACTTCTAGAACTGGCATGGATCAAATTTGACTCTGGTCATTTCTTAGAAGCTAAAGAAGATGCTTCCGAGGCACAGAGAGTTGCTAAGATTACTGGAAATCTCTACGTAGAAGCTGGTGCACTCAATGTTGAAGCTATCTGCTGGAAATCCTTTGGGAGCTATAACCGCTGCATATCCTTGCTGGACAGGGCAACCCTTCTCCTGGATCTGTGTGGTTTGGCTGGTGGTGAATGGCATTCTCTCATCAGGAACGCTGAGGCAGATGTTCACTGTTGCAAATCAGAATATGTGGAAGCCCATAAAATTCAAACCCAAATCCTGCACGATAACTCAGTGGATCAAGTCCCATTTGTTCATGCCTGTGCCTTGCTCAACATTGCACATATTGACATTGAAATTGGTGGTCATGAGCTTGATGTGCAACAAAACCTGCACACAGCTGTCACACTATTCCAGAGACTGAACCATCCAGCTGCGCTTCACTTGTGTCACAGCCTTGAAGCAGCTCTGGAAGTTCAACAGGGCAATTTTTTAGCAGCGAGGAGGCTTTTCCAAAAATGCCTTCAATTTTCTTGGGGAGGAGAGGCAGAAGCTGTAACTTATTGTCTGGGAAAATTGGCATCAGTACAACAATGGTGTGCGACAGAGCACATTTTATTTTGCTGGCCTGTGATATTCCTTGTGCACAGTATCAAGTTGAAGCAGAGACTTGAGCTCCACAAGGCTCTCCAGTTTCTCGGCGATGTCTTCCGGGCCCAAGGAGATCAGGAGACGGCTATCAGCCTCTTTGCTGTTGCCCTGGCCGGATTCACTGAGATGGATGTGCATCGCAGCAGAGCAGAGTGTATGGTCCGACTCGGAGACATTTCAAAGCTGAATGGAGATGAGCTCAAGGCGGCGATACTCTGGCATACAGCTAGGCCTCTGTTTGAGCGATCATCACAAGGAAAGCAGCTCACTGATCTCGATGCAAAACTTGCCAGTCTAAGCCACAACTCGTCAACAAAGGTTCAGCAGGAAACCGCACGAACTGAGCATCCTCAACAGTTGTCTGGTGCAAAGAGTCCTAATTCCACCGTGATTGAAGAGATGGAGAATATGGCTTTGGAGGAGAAGGACAGCTCAGTGTTTCTGGAGACCTGATTCTGAGCACGATACATAGTTTCCCTCTTGTATCTGTGACTTGTACAGCTACAGTGAATATGATATTTATTTGATTCAGATGAATTGAAATTAAACACCGGTTGGCAGGTGAGCTACGCCCTCTTCAACTCACAGGCCTAGATGGGAGCCCCATTATCACTAATAGGGGCCAGAACACACTGTGGTTCGAGGCCGAGAGCTGGGAGAATGCGACTCCATTCAGAATGCCATTCAGGAGGATGGCAAGGTTTTCAGGTACTGAGTTCATGAACACGGGCATGAGCTCCCGCGGGGTGAGGCTTGAGTTTTGCGTTGAGTAAATTGAACTATGCTTTCAAGTACGGTATGGGGGCGAGTTTGGCGGAAATTTGGTGAATTGTGTGTTTGAGCCAAGTAATGATCAGTGCCGGACTGGTTGAAATCCACCGCTCGACTTGGCCCTCGTTGATCCGGTCATGAGGAGGACTACAACCCTAGTGATTTTGTCTGCAATTGAGTTCAAGGATATTGAGATCCACCGGTCTTTGCAGCCCGGGTCATTTGTGTCGGAGCAAGTTGGCATTTATATTCCCAGTATTCACGTTTGCGCACCGTCAAGGGTGTAGCGCTGCGCAACTTCAATATCTGACTACCCGACATCCTGCCACCTGGTTTGGCAACAAGACCCACATAGGGCGAAAGAACTACAAACACAGTTACTAGTACGAGCTTTGAGAAGAATTCTCTGATCCCTCCGGAGGAGAGATCTGGGGAGGACTGTGGCACTGAGGTGGAATCCTGAGGTATTGGTGCCGGAATATGTCCTTGAGGTTCATTTCTTTAGATCCGTGGCTCAAAGGATAAGAGAACGTGGAGCTGCAGAAATTGAATGGGGCAGATGCACAGCCTGGGTGCATACCAGAGCGTGGCGTGACATATTCATCACGATTTGGATGCTTAGCAAATGATGTTCAACAGGCCCTTCCAGTGGCGCATCACCTTCAAGTTCAGGCCACAGCCTTCCTCATTGGCTCACTCCGAGACCGCGCTCGTTTTCCGCGTCTTCAGGGAGCCGCTCTTCCTGAGCGCACCCCGCTGGAAGCCCGCCTTTCGGCCCCACTCTGTGCGAGACGCACCAAGCGCCTCACAGAATTACTTACCCTCGCCGCAGTCATTGGTGCCGATTACGTATGCTCCGTGTACCTCCCCGCGTTCAAATTGTCCACGCGCGCGTACGAGTTTCTCATCGTGTGGTGTACTGGACATGATTGGCCACGAGATCTCTCTCATTTTCAGACCGAATTCTCGTAGTAGCGCGTTCACACAATCATCTCCCATCGAAATCTAGCTCGAATTTATGCAGCGCAGCATTTGAAGTATACCCTTAAGTGTATGCCATCGGGACGGACATCCGATTGTACCGGTGTGCACCCTCTTCATCGCTGAAAACTGTCCAGATCACCACGCCAGGCGCAGAACGATCTGAACTGCAGGTTGCCTCGACTCGTGTCCACTACAATTTGAATTCAACTTCGCGTCATAGTTGCGAACCCTGTCGAGTAGACCTCCTTGCAGACGCCGGAGATCCGACTGGATCCGGGCACTTGTGGCTCTGAGGTGTGGCTACGATCGTTCAACAACTAGGTACTTCACCAGCCATGCGAGTCCTTACCTTTGTTCTTACTTCGTATTTTTATGGGCACATTCGTTAGATGACATGGCAAGAGCAAGATAAGTCCTACAGAACTTAGCCTGTGGCTGGCGTAGGAATTCCCTACAGTCTGGTTGCAGCACACCAGCGACGATGCACTTAGGTGTGAACTCACCACCCGTGCACCTACATCTGTGTCCGTAAGCAACTGTGAGGGGAACTATCATAGCGCACTTTTGAAATCGAATGGCCACTTTCCGAATCTCAAATTTAATCGGCAAAAACGTGCTGAATATCATAGAACAATCGTCAAGCTCGCCTGCCAGGCCCATTACAGTGGGACGGAGAGAGATTATGGGAAGATTCCGGATTTCCAAGCTTTCACAAGTCTCTGGCTGTGACCGCCAAAAAAGCCAGACTCGGGACAGCTATGATCAATGTCATAGAAACACGCCAGCTCAGAGGATAAACTCGACGCCTTCAAAGGAAAGGCCCAAAGCCTGACTTTGCTGTTGAAATTCACTAAAAGGCGGCGATTTATGATCATGGACTCTTACATGGGGAAACAAACAGGAGCTTTCTTCGGGAAACCCTGAAGGTAAAAGACCGTCTTTCCCCATATTTCTTCCATTCGAAAAAGCCCATCTTTTACCCTAGGGAAAAGAGGGAAAAAAAGGAACACCCTTTGTTCATCACTTTTTCCTTGGGAAAAATCCGGTCTTTGTCTTCACGAAAAACTGTGGGAAAAGATGGCTTTTCTCGGGAGATTTCTTTTGGTAAAGATCCTGTTTGTTTCTTTGTGAAAATTCACAGGAAACAGCCTGAATTTTACCTTCAATTTTCCCCAGGTAAAAGTTGGGCCAGGTAAATGAACAACACAGTTCTAGGCCCCTTTTATTCAAGTAATTCTTTTCGATCATCGCAGTGACCTCAGAGGTCGTCGGCGTTCTAAGTTGTCTGTTGTCACGTGTCAAAAGAAATCCAAGACGGACCAACTACTCTACACATCGTTACCAAGAATCATTACTGGTTTGGTAGAGTCTCCTCTCATGCTGCATGCCGAGGGAGAAATCTTTGTTATCCTTGCAGTGTGCGATATTGTCCGCTGCGATGCCGGCTGCATTCAGGCATGTAAATTGGTGGATTTGTGTACGCAGTGGGGTCTGTCCAATCGTGTATGGACAGACTAAACTGGAAAGGAAAAGAGTTGCAGATTGACAGAACTGAATGCAAGCCATCAATGGAGACAAAGTCCAGGAGCAGGAGAAAGTGCCAAGAATTCATGATCTTGAGAGCAAAGACTCCGCCAAGTCCAAGCCGAAGTCGATGCGATGCTAGCGCGCTCAATGGATTCAGATTATCGGCAAGCAGGTGTTTGTTTGTCAAGATCTGGGTCATGGAGCCATCCCTCTCTCTTCGATTTTACTTCACCTCGCGGGCCATCCACGTCTTGGATTACTTCCGACTTCTGCCGCGGGGGTCGCGATTGACGTGTGCACTCGAGGGCGGCAGCTCGGTTCGATAGTTGAAATTCTGTGACACGTCCCACGTGACCGCGTGTTCCCGCTTCCCAATTCAAGCTCCGCCCAACTTCCGTATCCTCGGAGTCCCTCTAACCGCAATGCTCGGACATCTAACAACACTCGATGACACCGCATCCATTGTACCCTCGCCTCCCTCTTTTGTCTAACAGCCAATGAACGTGCCTGTCTTGCGGGCAGCGCGCACTGGAGTGAATGGATGGCTATAACTATACTTGGGTTTGGGGGGCCACTGCTCTGCATGGCAATACAAGTCCTAGGGATATAAAAATTCGAGCCGCCTCGCCCCATTCTCGCGCCTGCGGCAAAGAAAATTTGGTGTCAGAATGGCTTGAATGCACGCGCCGCCTCGAACACGCCCACGGCAGAAAGAAATCGGGATTTTGCGGCTCAAGATGATGGTATAAATGTGCCTGCCGCAGAGAAGGGTTGGATGATTTGGC
The DNA here is from genome assembly GCA_029204335.1 of Mycena vulgaris. NCBI lineage: Eukaryota > Fungi > Basidiomycota > Agaricomycetes > Agaricales > Mycenaceae > Mycena > Mycena vulgaris. Next base: position 178,918 of record JARGYA010000088.1, read on the forward strand.
TCTTGAAATACGTCAGAATGCAGCCCAAAATGAAGAGGCTCTCCGCACCCGTTCCACAAGAAACTGCAGATTTTCAGCCCATTGAACGTGGAACTAACGCCGCGAGGCAGTGATGGAAGTTTAAATTTTGGGTCACTGAAACACGTCGGAGTGTTGAAATTAGGGGAGGAAACGGCCCTGTGGCGGACAAGAAATCGAAATTGGGCCTCTAAATATGTGTCAGAACACGCCTGTTGAATACGCCACAAATACGAGGTAAAGAAATTGGAATTAGCATTACGGAACATCCCAGGTGATCAGGCAGCACACCTCGAACTGGACGCACCATCCCGCTTGCGGGACCTCCAAAAAACCGAGTTGGAATGTTTGGGGGTGGTGCGCGGGGCCTGACGGGGGCTTGGGTGCGTCGGGTGAGTCGTTTACAGACATTGGGAGTGCGGTAGAATTGCGTTTGAAGCTGTAAGGGAGATATTACTGTTGCGGGAGACCGCTCGCGGGAATGCAAAGATAGAATGGGTGCCGCATCTGCGGCGCGTTGCGAGCCACATACCGTGTCATGATCGTGTCGCATTCACGATAGAATGTCACATATCTCGGCCGCGCCACCCCGCTCGCGGGGCTTCAACAATTCAAGTCGGGATTTCGGGGCTTCGGCGTGGTCGGGGGCCCGGTGGGTAAAAGTGTCAGGTTGGGTATTACTATTAGCTCAGTGAAGGCTGAGATGAGATGTGCGCACATTGAGGACACAAAAAATCGAGGAGTCAGTCTGTCAAAATAGTATAGCGCCCGCTAAACGAGAATGTAACAGAGCAGTGCTCGCGGGACTCCCATAACTCGAGTAAAAATTTCCACTGCCACCCTTCGCGAGAAACTGGAGGATGTATATCGTCAACGCGGACAAGACGTGTCTGGCTTCGCTCCGGCACGGGCGGCCAATCAATGTCCATTGCCCACATGAATAACCCCGCATTGTACTGGCTTCATCAGGAAACACAGTTTGGTTTGGTAGCGGCCTGCCAGACTTTGGGGATTCAGTAGCACTGGTAGTGATTATCCGCAGCCCAGTAGCGGCTGGTAGCACTGGTAGCTTTCCGGCCCATGATCCGTAGCGCGTGGTAGCACATCACTGTCGGATCAGTAGCGCTGATAGGCAACTGATAGGCGATGTTTCCAAATGTTTTCTAAAAAGGACGCGACAGTAACAGAGAAGCACCAGGCGTGCCAGATATCTTAATGTCACTCTATCATGGCCATTTCTGCAAAGCAGTTGTGACCAAGGTAGAACATGAATCGTCGAGAAATTGCTAAGTCCATTTCAAAGTCCGCCAGCACGTGCAGATTGCGTGATTGTTTGGACACCAAACAAGTGTTGGTCGATTCGTTTCTCTTTCTTTTCCCCCCATCTCCTCTGCCTCGTCTCCGCCGTTCTCATCTTCGAGCCTCTCAAATCTCCCCCACTCCTTCGATCCACCTTCCCATGGCAAGAAGATCAGCCCGTTGCTTTCTCAGCATCCACCCTTCAGCGCGCAGGCGCTTCAAGCGCTCGCATCTCTCGCGCCTGCCCCCTCTCGCACCTATCCATCTCAAGTCATCAAGTGTGCCCGCTTCAAGGCATCAAACATCCAAGCACTGTCCTCTTCTCGAGTTTTTGCTGTCGGAGAGCGCAAGATCATCCAAGCCTCAACCGCCGCCCACGCGCCACAAGGCATGTCGGCATCCCTCAAGCTCTCAAGCCTCAAGTCTGCTCGTGGGCCTTCCTCGCCCTCCAATTCACGTGCACGCCATTTTAGCCTCGGTACGCCTTTTCACAACAATGTATCCTTTAACTAACTAACCACCACTTCTCGCGCAGGACTCGTGTATGTGTACATCTGTGACAGTACGTCTTTCCCCGCACACACCTGAAATCCAATTCTGATTTTTACTGCCTAGCGGGATTCATGAACACGGTCGACGATGTTTTGCCGCAGCGCAACTCGTATACTTCTATATCTACCTATCTACTTGTATTACTCTTATGAATGCATTCACTTTTTTGGAGAATTATTTATTGTATCGGTCAAATACTGAGAACTACAAGAGATACTGTGCGCTACAATGAGCTACCAGAGCACTACTGAACACTACTGAGCTAACCTTCAAAACTACCAGCTGCTACCAGACTTTGGTGGCGCGCTACCAGCCGCTACCCACAGGGGGACTTGTCTCTTTTGCTACCACGGCTACTGACACTATGGGCTGCAACCAAGCCAAGTTCTTTTTTCCTGATGTTTACATCCAAACTGGTCTCCCTTGTCCGCATAGAGACTGATCATAGATCTTTGCTTCACTTCAGGGCGCTGCTTCGATAAAACCCCCATCGCGGTTGCCGTAAATTTGAGGATCCGCAAGGGAGAGCTGGAGTTTTAGATGAGGCTGCATTGGGATAGATCGTATCGAGCGAACACAAAGATTGACGGAAAAAATAACAGATGAATCCTGAGGTGGTTAGAATATTGGATCCGGGGCGGCCGTAACAGATAATCATATTCCGGGTAACATGATTGGGATGGGTGAATGCTTGCATTCAACAATGAATGTGGCGAACAGTGTGTTCACTGTTTGATGGGAAGCAAGGATGCGAGTAATGTTGCCGCGAACTCCGACTCGGTCGGGTGAAGTCGACTCCCGAGTCAACGACTGAGTTGAGTCGAGTCGACTTAATGAAGTCGACTCTCGCGGACTCCGGAGTCGACCGAGTCGACCTGAGGTGGACTTAGTTGACTTGAGTCGGATATTTTAAAGCTGTCGTATACTGAAAAATAATGAATGTCACAGCTTGGTTGCATCATAGCTTCTCGGACCTACATTTTCCAGGTTCTTATGAATCATAAAACGGTAAGATGCAATTAGGAATGTGTGCAGATATGTTTGTTAGGTGGCTCATGGCACAGAATCCTAGTAGGCAGAAAGCATTAGGGTGTTTCACAGTTAAGAATTTGGGCCCAACTTGAGCCCCAACTTGGTGTTCCAACGTGCCAAGTTGAGCATCAAGTTGGGGCACAAGTCGGGGCCCGAGTTGAGGCTCAAGTTGGGCTCAAAATCTTAACTGTGAAACACCCTATTAATTTAAAGTATAAATTCATTTGCTCAGTTGCATTCAGCTTCATTTAACAGCCCAAGAGAATTCAACGCCTGACAATTTCAAACTTGCAGTCATGCAAGGGTCAACAAAGGTCGGCTTCAAATAGAAAACCGCAGCTCATGGCACAAAATCCTAATACACAGAAAGCTTCAGTTTTGAGTATGGATTCATTCTCTTAGTTGTGTTTAGCTTCATTTAACAGCCCAAGAGATTTCAAAGCCTGACAATCTCGAACTTGCAGCCATATAAGGGTCAACAAAGGTCGGCTTCAACTAAAAAACCGTAGCTCATGGCTAGGGCATCAAACCGTGCGTAATACGCGCACAGGTGTGAAAACCACGCCTGTATTTGGCTTACAGGACGAACTAACTCATGCATAAGGAGGATCTCGGAGCTCTGAGACGGGACGGGATCCATGCGTATAGCCGTTTACCGGCGTAATCTACGGGCGGTTGGGTGACTGTGCCAGATCAATAAAATTAACTGAGTGATGGACAATATTCATAAAAAAACACTTTACTTACCACTCTGCCATGTACGAGCTAAATTCTATGATGCATAAAAGCCAGTTTTCGGCGTGTCGGCGTGAAGCCGGGTGCTTTCGCATACCTCCGGCGTACATCCCATAGTTTGCCAAGCGCTCGGGGGACTGCCAAGACTTGTAATAGACGACAGCCGACTCAAACGCCACCCATGCAAACGATTGGCCAGCACCAGCAAGCAGTCAGCCGCAAAAACTTGGCTCGGCAGGTTGTGATTTAACGACACCCGTAATTACGCGTAAACAAATGGTTACGGGGGGGCGTATTATGCCTCAACCCGTACGTAACCCGTCCCGTCTGTAGCTTTCCCAACAGCACAGACGGGATGGAACCGTAATTACGCCCCCCGTAAACCCATAAGTTTACGGGGATATACTCATGGCACAAAATCCCAGTAGGCAGAAAGCATCAATTTCAAGTATAGATTCATTCTCTTGGTTGTGATGCCATTTATTCAGCTGCCCAGGTGAGGCCGGGGACTTGGAAACCATGATGCTGCTTAAGTATAGAATGTATTGCTACTTATTAATGCCAATCTATGCTCCTGGGCTCTGGAGGAAGTAACTTCCGTAAAGTAAACACGAATCATGGAACTGGGTGGAGTGTGCTGATAGCCAACGAGGAAATTCCATACCAATCCGGAATTCAACAAAGTTTACCGAAGCGATCCCACAGCTACTTCCACCGCTCAAGGTCTGCTCTCGATCTATGAGACCTGCTTTTATGAGCCTTCCTCTTTTCTCTCTATCTTCAGCAATCAAGCAGACTAAGACTCACAACACCCACCTGTAATTAATGTTTAATCTCTGTGGGCGGTATGAAATTTGTCCAGGTGGTATTAAAGTCTGACAACTTAATGTTTTAAGTGGAATTATTCATGGTCTTTATCTAGCCACTCGGGTCATTTCCCATCAGGATGCCGTTCAGCAACTTGATCTGATCCCTATCTTATCGAGCCACGGGGGTGGTTGCCTTTGCGGCAACTTACTCTCCTTGCCTGTTGAACATAGATCCTTATCTTGGTTGAATTGCCTTGCTTCTCGCGTTCTGTTTTTAGCTCCAACGGCTGGCAGAAATACGGGCATTCATTGAAGTGTTGGATCCTATATGAACTCTGATTTTTATCTTATCTAGCTGGGTTGCTTGAATACCGGAGCAACTTGGCACTCCAACTCTCAGTCAGTGGTGCTTCCTGGTCAGATCATTACCTGAGCGCTCATATCCCAGCAGGCAGGAATCTTTCTATCATGCACGTGGTCCATTTCAATTGAATCTAGTTGGTGTAGCTCATTACTGCTATTTGCGGAACTTAGGGCATGCATCAATTCTTTTTTTTTTTTTGTCACTTCCAGTATAACAGCTGTAACTCATTCAATTCTCACTCAATTCTGATATTCTTCATATCCTTGAAACCGCATTAGAAATATGCAGGCGCCTGGATTCTCAGAATCGCAACACGCCGCGAAAATTACCAAATTGGGAAATTCACGGAGGAGATGTGATCATACTCATATCACTTACTTTGCTTCAAATTGACTCGGGCTTATGTTTTCGATCTCATGTGCGTAGTATAGCTATGTGTGATTGAGGTCATTGGGTCTAGATATTTGAACTTGAGCACTTTTAGCATCAGAAGGCACTAAGTCAAATTATGCAGTGATTCACTGGACAAACAACAATTATTTCGACTAGTACAGCCCTCTCTGAAGACTCAGGATCATACTACTGTGTGCTGAGACAATTTGGAAGAAAACCCACCAACTTCACCGACTCAAGTCAACCCAAAGTCGATCTGAGTCGAACCAGTTCGACTCGACTCGGAAATTACTGTAAGTCGAGTCGAGCAACTTTTATCGACTCGACTCGCAGACGACTCGACTTTGGAGTCGCGGCAACATTAGATGCGAGTTAGATCATATATGGCCCCAGAAGTAATCTCGGACCGGAGAACACAGGGGCAAACGAATACAGGATCAGGAGAGAACAACTGACGAGAAGAGGCACAGTTCATACTAAGGAAGAGAACACCTATGGATGGTTCGATTTGTCGGCCAATCAGGCATCTCAGCGGCACGATCACGTTATCGGGATTATCGGCCTTGTACAATCATTGTTCCTTGAACTCTACGTGGACACCTACAAATGGCCGCGACTCAGGCCTGACGAATACTGCGATAAATCGGTAGATGGGATATTATATGTATAAAGCATCCCACAGAATCCAACAGACCAGCTCGAGAGATAACTAGACATCTTGTGTAGTTGGGGCACTCGGCAGCGCTGCAGCCTTGTCGCCGATCGCGTAAATTATCGACTGAAGCGCAGGGTTAGAAATGAATATAACCAAATCAACGCCGAGAGCTACTCACCGGAGGATGCGAACTGGGCTGCGTGGGGATAATCGACCCATCTGCAACGAAGACATTGGGGGTTCCTGCGTTGCGCTCAGGTTACCTCGCTGCACGAGAAAAGACAGGGAAATGGACGCACCATAAACCCTCAGTTTCTGATCAACAGCACCTCCGTTAGATTTTTCACCAATAACTGCAGTTCCAAGGAGGTGGAACACCATAGAATCCTTAACAAATTAAGTGAATTGGTAATGGCGGCCTCGGGGGCGTTTTCAGCAGCGAGGAAGGTGTCATGGACGATTGGGTGGCGAGTCTACGTGATTGTTGGGCAGCCTTGTTGAGGATGTAGAGATCAAAAGTTAATTAACCGCTAGAGCGGAAGGCGAGTTCTTACACGACCGAATTGGAGAAAGGGACATACAGTGCAAGGACAAAGGAAGGCGCGGCGGTCGCATCAGTAGCGACGATGTGCTGTAAACGATCATTAGCTGCCAAACAAATCTAGACACTGTATCACTCACAGATGAGCCGCGAGACATGGGGTGCAGTAGGATGGTAGGAAAATAAGGTCATTGGGATTGAGGAAGCCCATAAACTCGGTGAGGGGAGAATCGGGTCAGGAACATAGCAGTTCAACCAACGTGTTGGCTTGCGGCAGAGTGGGAAGTTGAATGCGAATTAGGAAGTCCGAACTGCGGGTAAACATTGTTGAATCATGGGACTCGCCTGGTCAACTGTATTTCCCAAGTATGTCCGTAAGTCAGCAGCTCTCGGCTGAAGAAGAGCAGGGATTTCAGGGATAGTGGGAATCACTTGATGAAATGGATATAAACTTGAATTTTCAGAGCGGTGCATGTAGCCGAGAATAAGAACGAGAGGAGAGGGGGGGAGAAAAGAGATAGGTTGAATGGGGAAGAAGCCAAAGAGATATAAACAAAAGCCGAGGATATCCTTAAGAGAAGGGATAATGGGATGAGTTGAAGGACGAAAGACGTACCGAGCCGCTATGTTCAACCATCGTGCGGCGCGTCGGCGACCTCGGGTGGCGGAGGGGGGTCGGAGGCGCTGGACAATGGTGAAGGTTAGGGAGTGGGTTATGCACTTGGGAAGTGAGGTGGAACGGCGGCAGCGAGCCACAATGTTCAACTTGGTGGTGTCAAGGCAGTGGTGGAGGATGGCAGGCGAGAATGTGGTGCAAAGATTCGAGTTTCGAGGTTGCTTCGCGGTGGGGCATGGTGAGGGCAAGAGAAGAAGGTGGTGGAGGTTGGAGGCAAGAGCCTTTACGGCGGGGTGCCACATTGCATCTGTTTGCCCGTTCACAAAAAAAAAACAAGCGCGAAACGCGAACCGTGTGCACGAGAACCAACGTGAGCTAGTAATATGCCGTAGACTTAGTAGCCTCAGAAGACATCGGAATAGATTTGATTGACTTTCGGCAAATATGCCGAATTTAAAGTGCCGGTCTCGGATCAGTTTGCGACGGCTTCGGCATGCCTCACTATTTCCTTCATGTGCGAGAACGACACTTTAGAGCCCCAGCTCGAGGGCCGGGCGCACTCACTCCGCCTCCAACCTCCCGTGGCGGGACGGCACGGCCGATACCCGGAGTTAGGGCAAGCGAGGAGCTTGCCCTAACTCCTCGACAGCGGGGGATAAGAGTAGCCACCGGCGTGATTGAACTCAGTATTAATTCGATCGGAGTGTGAGATATGAATATATTACAGTAACCATGATCTAAAGTCCACCAAGTCTTTGAAAGTCCATGAGATCCGCGCTATCGCCCACTTTCTGACTCATGCTACCTCTGCACTTCAATCAAATTGCGCATACACTACTCATGGCTTCAACCATTGCATCAAAATCGCCATGTCTTCCACATTTTGGATAGTGTGTCTTGTTCCCAACTCTGGTGGATCTCCTCACCACTCGCCGTTTAAATTCAACCTCTGTCTTCAATGCAAATGATGCAATTGAACATCACATCACAGATTAAATTGGAGGCGATCACCATGGGGGTACGTATTGGTTCAAGTCCTAGCTCTGTAAATATTTCCCCAAGTCGCTCCATAAATTGCACGCCTCCTATAGCTCATCATGGCACCGCCTTCTCGGCCGCGACTCCCTTTATTTACGTGTCAACTTGATTGCGCGCAATGCGTTGCCCCACTGTTCCAACACCGTGACCCGCTGGAGCCTGAGCGATGAAACGCGCACACATCAACAGCGAGTCTCCGCCCCCCCCAGCTCGCCATCTCGAGCACTCAGCTTCACTCAAAATTATGTATCCTCAACACCATCATTTCAACATGTAGCTCTCTTTATGCAAGTCTGAAGTGTGTTCATGAACCATTTTTTTAAATTGAAACTCGGTGCATATTTCAGTGTAATAAAACGTCCTCATCAAGTCCAGCTCTCCTGTCAATGTTGTAAGATATTGATGATTCTTCATCAGAGTGGGCGGCATGATCTAGGGGAGCCTTCGGAGGGAGTCCGGAGTGCCAGTCTGCCAGAGTGGATGGACATAGGACGAATACAGCGGACAGGGCAGGAGAAGAATACAGTATTCAGGGAGCCCAGATGAACAGCAGAGTCTTGAGGATGTTCCCCGACAGATTGATCGAGCCAAACCATCGAGCAGGGAATACTGTAAATCAGGTCTAAGGGAGAGCCCGACGAAGAGATCGGAAGGAGGGTGGGGTCTTAATGCGAAAGAGAGGACTACGTGGCCACAGTTCCAGGAATAGAGAGTTGTGCCGCGGTGAGAAAATTATATGCTGTGAAGGATGTTTTCAACTGCAGACCACAGCTAGCCATGGGGCGTGCATCTTTCAGTCGATATCCCTTATCATTGCAGGATTAAGTAGATTACAATCGTGGTGACATCTGAATTCAACTGCGGGAGGAGCGGAAGTTGCGGGCACAGTCGGAATAACAGGATCAAATGGGGATGTTGTGAACTGTGCGAAGCGGTGTGTTTGAAATGTTGCTGCGCGTAGTCATTTGATGTCGAGGCTGAAGCGCTGAAGGACGAGGAGTGAGCGGAGGGAAAGGGGATATGCTGGATGGCGATTAAACGCAAGTCCTATAAATGAAAGCCGGGGATCTCGTTACTAGAACAAATAATGATTGATCCCACCACTTCCGATCGAGTACATACAATATTAGTATCACAGGCATTATTTTGATGCCTAAAACGATGGTTGATGCCTACTTTGATGGTTTTGATGCCTATTTTGATGCGCCTGATGCGCCGCTTCTGCACGGTTCCGCCCGGCCGGGTGGTAAGGAGTAAGTTTCAGTAGCATAGGTGTTCGGCCTGAGCCCCGAACACCTATTGATGGCATGCCCGTCTCCCCAGTGCCAGTGCACTCTGTTGCTCGGTCATCAATCATGCCGTTGCTCAACGATTTAGCACAAGTCCCTCCTTCAACAGCATAAAATATACCCTGAACCCTAACACTAACTGCTAGCCCAACCGCTAACTTCTAACCTCTAACCCGAGACCGCTAACCTAACTTCGACCCCGCCGCTTTGCGGCAATCTGCGGCACCACCGGCACGTAATGGGATGCGATCAAAACCTCGGCTCCAACCGGGTGGGAACGAATGGTGGTGGCGGGGCGCGCGGTGGGAGTGGAATAGGCATTTATTGCAAGAAATAGGCATCAATGTGTATAATAGGCATCAAAATAATGCCTATGATACTAAAGTTGTCGTGCCTCCTTCCGATTCTCCACCACCATCGAAATATCGATGCCCTGATTATGGGGTCCCTGGGAACCAGGGGTGGTCCCCATTCTATTGCTGCTGTTCAGCACATGTCTTCTGGCCATTGTGCAAGCTGCTCTGTGCCACTTCGACCCTGGGTGACTGTCGAGCCCATCCAGAGGAAATGCAGCGGGATCTGATCCGCTCGCTTTCCCGGGGCCTCTACACGACCAACCACTCGACGCACCGACCTCTCCGCATCTCCACCTCCATTCTTGAGCCGAAACGATGGGTTTTGGTCTTCCCTGCACTTGCTTGCGGGCTGTTGCGGGCTGCTGCGGGACGTCTCGGAGCGGTTTAACAATAAACCCGCTCTTTGGTCATCATCACGCCTTCTCCGCTCCATCGCACATCGCCTTCGGAATCACCCGGCATCTAGTATTCTGGATAGCTCTCAGTTCTTTATCGCAAGACCACGACTTGACACTTTATGAATTTTATTTGTAATTATAATCGTATTCCTCCGCCACGGCGTCCCCTGACGGAGTAAGCCAACACGGTCTCTAATGCTGTTAATACATACTGCATCCATCATCTCCTGCACCTCTTCCGAGGTTCGCCGGGCTGTATCTCTCGCAACTTTGCACACAAATATTGCTAAAGTTATGGGTGGCAGTTTTTTTTTTTGATTTCCTGACAATATGGATTTCCTCGAGGCACTAAGACACGTGCATCGGTTGTGCACGAAATCTTTCGGCTGCCGGGAATCCTCTGTTGAAGGAAACGACCCCGTGGAACTACTCTATGGTTTGATCTAATCGTGCTCTTGTGTCAAAATCGCGAGACGGCTGGGCTATTTACTGTGCGCTCTGCATACCGGCGGGTTATGTGATGAGGGGGGGGACTCCCCATGACTCCTGGTCTACGACGACTGGGTTTCCGTCGGTGTGCTGCCCATAGGTCTTCCCTAGAAGGGCCAGGAGTGTATGGTAGGTAGTGGTGGTTTGTTCACAACGGTGGCGGCATTTGGCATCCGTAGCGTACTTGTAGGCGTCACATGTGCGTAGTACGGCTACCTGCTGTTTCAATTTGGGACCGCGCAGGCAATCCTCCTCCTCCTCCTCCTCCTCCGATGTTTATCGCTGTTAAGTTGTTTGAATTTCTAGATGAGCCTCGCTACAATGGTATGTGACCTTCTCAGGTAGAGTAGATTTATCACCATTATACCTAGGGCAAGGTCCACTTAAAAAATAAGGCAAGTTGGGGACCTCGTAGCGATCAGATGTCAATGGAGTTACACGGCCATAGGACTTATGGAGCAATTCAGACAGTTGAACAGAGAATTGATTGACTGCCACCGGAAGATGAAACAGATGCTCCTGCACACTGGTAGGATGTAGGAATGAAAGCGAACAAGTCAAGTACGTAAAGTGGGCCGAAAAAAACCTCACCTTTGGTGTAGACTCGTAACCAACCCCTACGTTGAGTAACAGTAAGAGTAGTAGTGGTTTGCAAGTTATTTCAGACGAACTGGACAAAAATTGAGGAAGAAAAAAAAAACACGACCAAGGTTACTCGAACGTAGGGACTGGGAGAACTTAGTACGGAAAAGTGCCAATAAAAATCACGTGATGATTCATTCTGACTTAGTGCAATTTTCGAGAGTTACCAAGTTTTTGAATCTCATCCATTGTAAATCTGAGTCGGCCAAAAGTTTAAGATTCATCTTTGGACCAGCTGACACCTTTTTAAGTCATATTTCACCCTGTTTCCTGTGCGCAGTGAATAAAACAGTTGGATTGTGGTGATTTGATGTAAAGCTGCCATGCACCAGAATTGAATTTAAGAGGAGAATTTGGGGGCTCTAAGCGCATTATATACTCTCTTAGAAGACTTCTAGGGACTCAACTCTCACAGTCGGTGATATATAGAAAGGCTAGCGACATGGATAGTCAGATGAAAGTACCGTGCACCCTACCCGTCTGTCTAAAGGGAATAATATAAATGGAAGCCCGAAGAACACAACACATATTCTCTGATCATTTGGAGTATATGCCAGGGTCTCCGGTGCAAATGGACAAGGAGGATTCGAGCAACCAGGTGAAGTGCTCAGAGAGCGATGAGTGGCTGTGGGTGGCTGTGATCTCCGGTCCGTGCCGCCGATGCTGGTCCATCTTACTGTTTCCGCAATAGGGGAAGTAGGTTTAATAAATATAGGCGAGATTCAGGCTTCTGTAATGTCCCCGCAACTTTTGTACGAGTTGGAATTTAGATTGAGGAAGTTGAAAAATTCCGCAACTCGAAAATTTCACCAAGTCAGAATGAATCATCACGTGATTTCTATTGACCAATTCCCGTACTAAGTTCTCCCAGCCTCTGCGTTCGAGTAATCCCTTACGCCTTTTTTTTTTCTTCCTCAGTTTTGTCTGTTTGATCTGAAATTCATTGTCAACTACTACACATACTGATTACTCAACGCAGAGCTGGTTACGAGCCTACCTTTGGTGGAAGAAAATCTGAAAAACGAATCTAAAAATAAATTTTTAGGACTCGTAAACTAGCGAGGAACGAGCGTGAGTAGCGTTATAGCGTCTGTCTAGAGAGACTAGGCTATAACCAGGGCGTGTCGAGGGCCTTTCATTCATTCTTCCTCGACCCTCCATTAGCTGACTGTGATTGAAGACGCATCTCCCTGCTCTCTTCACGTCGATTGTCTAGTCTTCCCAGTGATACGCCTACCAATACCGCGCCGGCATGGTACACTTGTTATTTCGTCCACCAGCGTCGCAGCCGCGCTGACTGCCCGTCCTCTCAGCACGTCTGGCCGCAGCCTCCGCGACACCCAGCCGCTGCCCTCTATCGGCGCGGCTTTCCCGCTCGTTCCCCGCCTTGACAGTGATAGGTGCGTCTCCCTCCTTTCCCTCATCGTTAGTTGTCTAACCACGGTTCGCTTCAGAGCGCCGGATGGAGACCGCACGCTCCCCGCCGCATTCACGCGTGCTGCGCCTGCTATGACGCGAGGGCACTTCGCACCTCTAATCACCGCTGGTGATGCAGCGCCCTGCACCCTCCATCCCCCCGGCGACCCCCTTCCCACCGCCCCCGCACCCACCGCGCCCCGCTAGGCGGCCGGATTATGTGCATGTCTTCGCCTCCACCAATGCGCAGTGCGAGAACGCGCAGGTCCAAATTTGCACGACGCCGCTGCCTCAAAGCACCTTGACCTATAAACCTCCGCACGTCGTATTCCCTCGTGGCGCATGCTCGCTTCTGCTGCCCAAATTCCGCATTTGATTTGCATGTTCTACCGTGGAGTCCCTCGTGGAGACGATTCCGCGATCGGCGGTGGGAGCATTCTCAGGCTGGAGAGTACGTGGATGGACGCTGGAGGACGCATAACTCTCGTACGTGCACTCGTTTCCTCCACGATCTCATCGAATCCTCACCTACGTAGCAGATACGTGCGCGGTGCCCTACCCGGATCACGCACCTGACATTCCCGGAGCGCAGCGACCGTGCTCGGATTATCAGCAATCCACAGATGAAGGGCGGGGAGCAAGCGGGGAGGGTGCGTTTCCTTCTCCTTTCCCTCCAGACGTAGATCCTTATCGATCTGCAGCGAAGACCTCGTCGTCGGCAATCGAGTCTGGGCGCGGTCGCTTCTTGGAAATCCCGTGCAGATCGCGCGGATCGAGCGTGCACGGTGCTGCGGATGCGGGTGACGGTGTGGGTACGGGTGGGTTTGGGGCGGGGGCGTGCGACAGCGAGTTGCGAGTGGGCCAAGTGGCAAGCGAGGACGACGTGTCTGCGCGCTGGCAGGTACGTGCGCTTACCCGTGATGTCCTGGACGTCCTTCATCCGCGATCGCGTTCCTTCACCCACACGCACATGCGCCACAATGCCTCCTCGAGTACTCCCAGCTACTTCAAGTCATCCCCGCCCTCGGCGTTGGCGGGTCTGGTCTTCTCGTGAGCCTCCACCGTGTCGTCAACGTAGGAGTGCGTCATTGACGCAGCCCTCGCCTAGATCGCGGTGCATCATAGCGGTGTATCCTCTAGCTCGCGCGCCTCCCAATGGATGGCGTCCGCCCCTCCGAGGCGCTTGGGCGAGGTGCATGGCGCCCCTTGCTGGGCGGTGCACAGGGACGACTCCGACGCCCGTCGCGCCCACTTCGCTGGCAGTCCTGGAGCACGCCGCTACATGGACGAAACGAACAGAGAAATCTTACTAATCCTCTGAATAATTCGACTGCGCAAATGGCTTGAATATCAACAACGATTTGAAAACAATGGAAGGGTACATATGCACGGCCTGAATTACCGACCACCAAGTGCGCCCGTTCAAACGACTGCAAGTGGGGGGTCCCATGATCTTGGGTAGCGATCCACGAGAAACCCTGTCGCACATACGGCAGCGAATCGGTGCTCAACTTCGTCGGCGAAAGTGGCCCTGGGATAGTTCACAAAGTGAGGGTCCCCGCGGTAAAGGCACAGCCTGCGAAGGAGGGGGAATGCTGTAACTGGCTCTGCGACATGTTTGGCCAGATATTCCGCCGCGGTGGCGACAGTATTCCCGTCCAGGGCCTCGGTGACGGGGTGTATCTTCAGCGTCGTGAGCTGCGGCATGGTAAGAGCCGTCGCGGTCAAGTCGGCGGCGCGTCCGAGAAGCTCGAACAGTGCGTCCACGATGCAAGTGCACTTGTGGATGTCGAGCGTCCGGAGGGCGGGCATGACGCGCAGGAGTGAGAGGAGCTCGGACGGGGAGAGCTTCTGGTGCTCAAGCGAGAGATGCTCGAGGGCAAAGTGCGACCGTGCATGAAGCCCGAGAAGCACAGGTGTCGGACGATCCGGCGAAGAGATGGATAAGGATGTAAGCACAGGCAAGGAGAGTGCCTCAAGCAGCATATCGGCCCCGCTACCAGAAGCCCATGCAATGGTAAGTTGGTGCAAATTGTGCAGGGTGGCGCTTTCCGGCCGTGGGGGCACATCAAGTTCATCGTCATACTCGAAAAGGCGGTCAAATGTGGCGATTTCGAGGGACGTGCATTGAATCAAGATGGCGCGTGCGACATCAGTGGTGAGAGGAAGTGACAACTTCACGCTGGTCAACTGCCACCATGGAAAGGTGGCCTGAAGGATTTCGTCCGAACAATTGTCCACGGCTAGCTCTACGGATCGAAGTAAGGGGGCATGCTGGAATGATTCGAGGATTGCGACCAGATCCGGCTCATCGTTTCCGCAGATGGAGATTATTAACGAAGAAAGGGTGGGAAAGACCATGGGTCGAGGAAACATATTTGGTGTGTGATCGTCCGACGTGATATCCAGGGTAAAGGACGACAAGCGAAGGTGGGTATTCCAGACCACGTCGAGCCAACGATCATAGCAATCATTCGCACCGTCCCGGCACAGCCAGCTGCCGTCCGTGCAGTACATCGGAGGCGGAGTTTCGATACTGACGATCAACGGTAGATTGCAGGATTTATGGAGAATTTCCTCGATGAAAGTGTATCTGCCGTTGGCGAAAGCGGGCGTGAGGAGTTGGACATGGGTCCATAGTCTCGGTGTACCACGCGCGATCATACGCCACCGCGCGCAGACGTGGGTCAGCACCATAGGTGCATATTTGACATCGGTAATGGTGTACTCGGCGAGGGAAAGACCGTCATCCCGGCAGAAGATGAAGATGTGGCTGAGAATCTCGGGAGGAAAGCGTCGGATTGTGGATAACGATCCCCTGAGAATTGCCAGAAGTTGTCGGCGCCTATATGCCGAGACCGTGGAGTCGTGGGAGCGATTTTGATTGGTCTGTAACCGCTCTGAATCCAGTACGCGTCGAATCTGCAGGGCCTGCGTGTCGGTTGGGACACCGTTGCTCCGGAGAACGCCGAGCAGGGTAGGATCCATCTGCCTACAAACGACGATCAGACGTACTCTGTGTACGAATTTTTCGCCTTACCGCAGATATTCTTCGCGTCCCAAGGAGGTGGCAGAACAAAGAAAGAGTGTGTGTGACTGTGACATTTGTCACCTCTTCTCCGCACCCGGAGCTGAGACTAGCAAATCTTGCTGAAGTCCCCATTACATATAGAGTCCGTATTCCCTTTCCTGCAGATCACAGTTCTAATGAAACACCCAGAGATATGCATGCGCCGCTGCGAACGGCTCCCTGGCGGATTTCTTTGTCGTTCCTCGTCACTGGATCGCCCGGCGTCTTCGCTGGCCCAACCACACACACCACGACACCGCTTCGGTTGTACTCTCGCTAGCCAACGACTGGCCTTTGTCTTCGAGCCAATGAGCGCACCCGTTTCGCCGGCAGCCAGTGCGCGCAAAATGAGCGCGCATTGTAGTGAATGGATGGCCGGTATTGCTGCTATTTAAGCAGGTGTGTATAGAGGGCATTCATTCCTTCTTCCGTTGACCTCCCTCCCCTGGCTAACTGTGCTTGAAGAAGCAGGATGCGCGAACACCTCACCCAGCTGCAATTAGAACAAGATCCAGACGCCCTTGTCCAGCCAGTGACCTCGCCCCGAATGCGCTCGTACGGCCGCGACGACGTGCCCGGGTTCGACAGCAACAGCGACTCCCCGCCCTCGCGCTCCCGCTTGTCACTCGCGCGCATCCTCAACCCCGCGGTGGACGCCGCCTCGCCGTACGTCCCTCTCTCTCGTTCCGTTCTGCGTAGCTGACGCCCTAGTCCTCCCAGTGGTCCGCCGACCAACTCCGCGCCCGCACTCGGACGGTACGTACACTTGTTTTCTTGTCGCAGCAGCGCTGACCCCCACCCAGCGCGCCGTCCTCCGGCCGCAGCCTCTGCGGCACCCCTGCCGTCCATCGGCGCGGATTTTCCGCCCGTGCCCCCCTTCGACAGCGATAGGTGTGTCTCCCGCTCCCCTCCCCGCTCTCGTCGTTACTCACCCCGCGTGCAGCCCATTGAATGGAGAACGCACACTCCCCACCGTGCGCGCGCTGCACCCCTACCTGATCTCGAGCACACTCCCTCCCCTTACAAGGTGGAGTACCCACGCCCCGCTCGTGCCCCGCATCCTCCACCCCAAGACCCCTTCCCCAGCGCCACCACCTCTGCCGTGCGCGCCGGCCTGCGGCCACTCTCATTTGGGCTGCGTGCAAGGGGCGCGTGGCTTCGCTGGCGGCGTGCATGGGCAAGCCGTCGCCGCCGCATATAATCCGTACGCCTTAGCCGCTGCGGAGGTGCGCGGCCAGCCTCACCGCCCGCAAGCCCTCATCGCCGCCATCGCCGACCACGAGAACGTATTCGTGCACAACCGTATCCTGACCCACATACCCTCGCCAGCGCGGTCGCACACGACGCACGCACCTTGACCGGAGTGCGCACCACAACAGCGGCTTCGTGTACAGTCGCTGGCACCGACGCGCAAGTCCCCAAGCCTACTACCGGCATGCCCAGCGTCTTCGCCGCATCCCATCGGGGGCCGCCGACGCGCAGCGCCCCCGCGCGCTGCGTGGGGAGAGGACGGCGAGTCGGCGTACCACGCGTACCACGCGTATTCCGCGCATCCCATCGCCGACCACACGAACGGCTTCGTTGGCATCCGTGCGCAACGCCCCCCACTCCGACGCAGGAGCAGCGTGGACGGAAGACGGCGAGGGCGAAGGGCCGGGTTACCCGCCGGTTGTCGTCGCGGGGCGCCACGACGAAGATATAGACGACGAATGCGCATGCGACGAGGACGCCGAGTACGGCGGCTATGTGGACGAATTCGAGGGCTCGGACGCCGGCATGGGTTACGGTTTCGCGGCGTGGGGGGATCATGAAGACCAAGACCGCGATATGAACGAGTACGCCGACTCCGCCCCTTAGACGACATCTCCCTGGACGACATCGACGCCTCCGACGACTACGACGCCGATTCTACATCTGACTCCACCTCCCAGACGCTCCACTCCTTCAAATACGACTACACCTACGAGTACGACGAGGCGGATGCGCGGCCCTTCGCGGGGATGTGCAGCGTGTATCGCGTGTATCGCGCGGACGACTACGCACATGACGCCGAAGACGCCGAATACGGCACCCATTCCACGCCGGCCGCTCACTCCCACTCCTACGCCCAATCTCCATTCCTATCCCCCGCCCGATTCGATGCGGCTGACCCCGCGGCGCCGCGGGACGACGCGTGCGGAGGCTGGCTTGAGGCAGAGTTTGGGGCTGTTGTGGAAGCGGTCGAGAGGCACAGAGTCGGGCTCACGTTCTGACGGTCCAGGTGTCGGGGTCGGAGACAGGTCCGGGCACGGAGTCCGACAGCGAGAGAGGAGGGGGAGTTGGGAACCGCAGCGTAAGCGCGTGCCGTTCGAGCTGTAAGGGGTTTGGGCGCAGAGGAAGGGATGATGCGGTGCGGCGTGCGGACTGGTATTTTATTTGTATATATTCCTTTCGATTCCCTCATCTCCCGTTTCATTTTCTCCCGTCTCTTCTCCGTTTCCTCGTTGTCGATTCGTGCTAATTCTAGAGCGGACTAGCATATACCACGCCCGTACCTATCTATACCTACCTTACCCTCCTGTAGCTTGGATTTGAAATTCGGACTCGCATGTATTTACCTCGGAGGATGATTATGTCATCGGTAATTCTCCGCTCCGACCGCCATCTCGATGTGCTCGCTATCCCTCAACCAGCGCTGGAGCCTGATGTCTCGTTCCACCGCGGCCGCTACTGTGGTCCTCCATGATAAGCGCTCCCTTCGAGGGCGAGGCAGGAACGGAACTTGAGGCTGCGCTCTATCGATTCTGGATTCTGGAAAACTCTGGGTGCTTATTTCGCGCCTCTGTGAGGCTCGGCACCGCCCGCAGCCTTGGATTGCCCTACCAATGATGGTTCCTAGTCCAAATCTGATATGTCGGAGAAACCGTGGCTTAAAGAAGGAGAAACGGCTCCACTCTATTTGGACTCTGAATTCTGGTGGGTGTATGACTTCGAGCGCTACTCGAAGGCGTACTTACGATTGCTCAAGATCAAAGATTCGGCAATTCTCGAGTGGCCGGTGTCTGCCTGCTGGATAGATGTTCCAAGAGAATTGGACTCGATATCTCTCCAACAGTGGCTTATGCTAGAACGCTGGGATATACCAATACCAATGAGAACCCGCAAACCCCTGGTTATCTAGGCCCTTCCTTTATGAGCTCGCCGCGCCCACTACAGTTGAAGGAACGACCGACGACCCAACTTCAAGGAGAAGAGAGGCGCGGCTTCGGCTCCGGCTCCACTCTGTCTGAATTCTGATCTGCGTACGACATGCAGATGAGGCTCTGAGGTTCTGGACGCGAGGGTGACGCTACACGTATACTTATACCCACCTCGTCTCGATTTAGCAAGCTGTGGCGCTGGGGAGTCAAACTCGTTTTATCCGAGCCGTTCAGATTTGCCTTGCTGGAGCCTCGACGCGTCAGCAATCTCTGCGACTTCCTGTGGCTCTTTGCTCTGGCGACTTTTTTAAAAAAATTGTACTCACGATTATAGAGCACCGCGAGCGCACCGTGCGCAGGTCCAGGGAACCGACGTAACTCCCAAGGCTGCTCGCTGCCTTTGAATTCCACGCCGATGACTACGCACTGGCTACCCTTTTAAATTTCAGGCTTCGGTCTTCTGCGCAGGGAATGAGAGCGCGCAACACGGACACGGTTCAGTTATTGTCACCTTTTTTGGCATCTGCACTCGTACCGCGCGCTGATTTATACGGGGCGCTGATGCATACGGGGCGTTTATCACACTGTGCGTTGTCTTGTTGGCTTTTCGATCACTCCCCCGATTGCTCTTTGTTGTTATATACTCCAATTGCAGAAATGGTCGAAGGAATCTTTAGACAGCGATACAGTCTGTAGCCGCAATTCACATTCCACACCCACCGAGCATTCGTACATTAGGATCGACTCCCCAAAATGAGAAGCTCACGCGCGCTGGGACGATGTTGGGGATACGGGGTTCAGAGGCCGGACAATGTCATTCATAATGCTACAATCACAGGAGCAGGTATCACTATCGCTATCGCCAATTTCAGACCCCCATCTTTCCTCACCTCTTCACCTCTTCAACTGTCTCTGGACACCGCCACTTGATTCCCGTCCTTCCTCCCTGTGCGCTCAAATAATAGCCCCGCTGTTTCGTGAAGGTCTTTAGCGTTCGAAAGATGTCCCCTATGGTTTGCGAGATCTCCGAGCCTCATCATGCACTCGGCTTTGCTGCGATGAACATCCATATGGATGAATCCTTCCAGTGCGACGAGGAAAAGGTTCTCGGCCGTTTCGACATCCACTTTAGACAGAAAGAAGTCGCCCAAGAATTGCAGAGCCTTGTGAAGTGATAATTTCTGTTGGGACCTCTGTGCGTAGCCCAAGTAGATGACCGCCCAGGTGGCTGACCAGTCCATGTCCGTTGCATTCCAGCGACTGGCATTGCTCAGTCTCTCCAGACAGTAGGATGTCGCCTCGTCGTCCTTGCCCCAGGACGACCGGATGGATTTCTCCAATATAATCTTGGCAGCGGGAATGTTTCCTTCCCGAAGCATGAGGTCTGCTGAAAGAATTTCACAGTATTCCAATTCTCCCTGATAGTGAAAGGTGTTGAATATTGCTGTGGCCTTGTCCAGAGTTTTCCGGACATCATGTCCGTCTGCCCCCATTAATATCCCAATCTCTGCGATATTGACCAGCGAGAATCCGTGATTCACTGGGCGCTCCTCGGCAGAGATCGTTTGAACAACTCGATTGTGAATATCTAAGGCCTCGGCATACTCTGATTTCAGCAAATGAAGCTGTGCCCTCTGGGTTTTGATTTGGAGGTTGAGGTTCCCCTCAGACATACCACAGAGCTCTAGAAGTGTTTGTGCTCTGGATAACAATGGGATCGATGTTTTGTAGTCGCCACGAGATGTTCGGCATGTAGCCTCAGTTCGGAGTGCCCTTGATTCCTCGTATAAATCTGCGCACAGTGCGGCAAGCCTGCCTGCCTCGGAAGCATACTTCTGGGCTGCAACATAGTCTCCAGTCTTGTGGGTGATGACAGCAACATTATTCAAAATGGTAGATTGCTGAACAAAGTTCTCGGCAGATTGTGCCAATACAAGTCCCTTGTGAAGGAATTTCAGGGCTGTAGATGGGTCCTTCCTATGATAGTAATAGTAGTTTCCAACTGGAAGATAAAATTCGCCTAGTACAAATAGCTTGATTAGGACGTAGAAAGGCAGGTGAGAAATACAAGAGGAACTCACATTCAAGAAAAGGGTCATCAATGTGACTCAGGTGAGATGCACCTTGAGAAATAAGCAGTTCCGGAGTGGAAATGGGTCGCACAATTCTCGATTTGAACACCTCCGTGACGAACATGATCTCTAGTCTGTGGTTGGTGGGCTGAGGCAGCACAGCAGGAATCTCATCCATCAATAGAAGATGTCCGTGTCCAGCCAGCCTGCTGAATGAATTCAGAGAAATTATGCAGTTTATGGTGTCTGCAAGATCAGGATTATCTTGGTTCAATCCGAGCATCAGCAACTGTTGGAGATTTCCGCGATTTGAGCGTATTTCTTTGACCACTTGCTCCATCTTCCCGCTATTATAGCCTCGGTACAACTCCAGAAGCATGTGGAAATGCTTGCGGAGCGGCTGCATCAGGCCAGGCGAAGGAGGGTGGAAATGCTGCACATGTTCTCGAATAGGTACCAGTGACTTCAATCGCTTCTCGTCATCCATATACGCCAGTGATGTACGGAGCAAAGCTGTCTTGCACACTGGTATATTTAGGATGGGGAGATTGCTTTGGAGAAGCTCAACATCTGAGAGTCCATCCGGGAGAATTGACAGTAGACTCAAAAGTTCCTTGGCCCCAGCCATCGATTGAATGCGGGGACTTGACAGTGAAATTACAATAGACACATCCAAATTTGATCCTTTATCGTGGCCAGCAGAGAGCAGCGCAGTCTTCTCTGTCTTCCAGCGATCCAAAATGCTGGCACAGCTTTCATCGTCGGCCAGATGAGCGATGAGATCTATAGCGAGAGGCATGTTATCTGTGAGACGAAGCAGTTGCTTGACATCTTTGGTTTCGTGAACATCATCTGTAATGGAAATGAAGACCTGGTGTGCAGCAGCATCTGATAATGGTATTAAAGGTGCCAGAAATGGGTGAGTCCAGCGGACTTTGGTGGGCCGTTCTGCACCGCGCATGGTGACCTATCAATACATCATCAACATGAATCATCGAAAAATAATAAAAGACACTCACTAATAGTGCCAGGTGTGGTACATCAGTGAGAAGAGAAAGAAAATCCTCGACACCACTCCGGGATTCAATTGGCTCCCATACTGTCTCCAGATTATCCAAGACCAACAGACATAGCGGCCCCTTAGAAAAATGCTGGACAACTGATTTTGTGAGGTCTTTTCCTGGCTCCAATCCGAGATGCGACCCAACGAGTGCGGCGACATCAATCCTAGTAGTAGCCGAATCACAGGGAACAAAGAACCGCTGTGCATATTTCGTGGCAATGTCAGGGTGATGGAGAGCAGCTCTTGCAAGGCTCGTTTTCCCCATCCCACCTGCTCCGAGAATCGCGACTCTTGGTGAATCCTGGGCGAGGTTCTGCAAAATAGTTTCGAGTTCTGTTTCCCGACCATAGAATATCTTGGGCTTGGCGGGTAGCATGGAAAATGACCTGGAACTTATCACGGCCATGATGAAAATGAGTATGGCAAGGAAATGAAAGATCATACTCACCTGTTGTTGAACTTTTCATACATCTAATTTACAAATGAGTACCGTTCGACGGACATAAATCACGTACGTACAGAAGATGCGCCGTCGGACGTTTCCCAATCCGAAAAATTCGCAATCAATTCTAGGAGTTCGTTTTGTATCTCTTGTGTCTTCTTCTCCATTTCACGAACGCTGCTAAAATTCCGAATAGCGGTCTCAATCTACGTGACAACGCTAATGAGGGATATCCCACCGCTCTAGAACTGTATACACTCACCTTGAACACTTCTTGGGCCTGCTGTACGTCTCTTTGACACTCCTTGAGCAACGCGGTCATCTCGCTCTGGCGGAAAAAGTTCTTTATCTTGCTTCCGTCGCGTTGAGCCTCGACGAATGTATGTATTTTGTGAATTGTTCTATCGAATTTTACTCGATAACGCGTTGACAGCAAAAGGGACATACTCTGTGAATCGTCCGATGTGTGTCAACATCACTGGCGGTAGGATCCCCGTGGTGCCGGATTGTATATGCACATTGGCGATGGCATACAGCAGGCCATGGACGCTTTCCAGCAGCTGGATACATTCAACCTTGTTCCTCCTCGCGTTCTGCAGCCCCAAGTTAGCGAGCTTTAGGTTTTCATATACTGAGAATTTATTGCGCACCTGCACTTCTGCGATCAAAGCGAGAGGCGTGCTCGAAATCGCCGGTATGAAAGGAGTGCCAAACGAGTCGTTGAGCATGTTCAGCATTCCTACAGCCGGCTTTAAACACGCTATGATGTTGTTCAGCCGGATCTCAGTGACACTTGGCTGGAGGGGCATTTTGGGAGGGAGAGCGCAAGGGAAGCGACATGGGTACTTTGCTCTTATTATATACGCTTTCATATGTTGCGGCCTTGGCGGCCTTGGTGACCGCAACGCAGAAGAAGTCTAGATCTTGGTGATAGGTATCTGCACGTGTAGTGATACTCCAACCCGATACTCGGCCCTCTCTCATTTTTTATACCGGAGAAGAAATACATTTAATGTTAGCCCGTTAGCACCAGTAGGAGAGAGTGAGACACGGGTGGTAAACTGGCCAAAATTGGCTTTGGAAAAAAAATCTGAGTCATTCCCTGTTGCGAAGCCAACTACGCGGTGAAATCAATTCACTGCCGTAAGATGAAGATACCGGATCTCTCCCGTACGTCCAATCCCACAACAATCCGCAGGCGACGGAACGGATAATTATAAATGCGACCCTACGTCACCGTACTCTCTAAAGCCTTTTAAGCTCCGATTTTGGTCCATCACGCCCAGGACTTTGTAAGACGAGTGTCACTTGACCTCACCTATGACCCATGTGCCGGAAAAACGCCGGACCTGCCCTCAATATAATTCTCGCCGTCGATCAACAGTTTCAAACGAAGCGAGAGCGAGTGCATTGGGACTCTATTCAACGGTAAGTGCAAGGTAAGCTCCACTTCATCGCGCTTATTTACACTCGGTTTAAATTTGAAGAAAACTTTTAACCTCAAATGAAGTGAGCATGCGCTGGGACTCCATTCAACAATTAGCGCAAGATAAACTCCGCTTCAACACACCCATTTATTGATCCCCCAAAAGTCAGTTTCAAATGGACAGCGTGCGCATAAACTACTTGCTATTTTGTACTTCACGCAGGGCTGGGCCCTTCACGCTCCAACGTGCTGTTTCTCTTTCTAAAAGTATGTCCAACATGTAAAGTGAACCCCAACTTTTAATAAGTACATGTAAACAGTTTATACTGTTGTTCTTCAAAAAAAAAAAAGCCTGACCCAAGCTGACCCGGTCTCTTTTCCGTGCTATGATTTGAGAGTTCCCTGCTTCAAGATATTCAAGTGAAGTGGTGGGGCGCGGGCCGCGCGGCGCGGAGCGCCCCACCGCGCTCTTGTAGGCTTTTCAAATTCGTCCCCGCGTCGTATTTTTCCTCCAGAAAGAACGGTATATATGCGCGGGAAGCCACGACGGCGCTCGCATTGAGGTACCCCTACATTTCTGCTCTCCATTTTCCAGCGGTTGTCAACCCGACTGCGATGGAATGAGGTTAAATCCTCAGCTCATCAATAGCTCATGTCGAAAATTCATGGACCTAGGTAAGATGTTGTTATTTTTCCCGGAGTTTACTAGCAATTATTGAAGCACATATTGCTCAGCAGAAACGCCCCGAAAATATCAGTGATATATCCCGCCGTTATATCAACCACCATCAAATTGTGCTCGCCAATCAGAATGTTGTTGATTAGAACTATTCCAATCTGAGAGTCGTCTCGGCATCGCATATCGTCAGCTCTACCGCACATCAACCAGCTCCCCCTCTCTGACCACATTCTCCTCGGTTCCCTCCTCGCCCTCAGCCTCTGTTTCGGTTTCGGTCTCAGTTATCTCCTCCTCCTCGTCCTCCTCCGTTACATCCTCGAGGGAGACCGTATCCGACAAACTCGCGAGCGACGTGCGATATATATTGCCGCCATACGCGTGTGCGATCTGCGTCGAGCCCGCCTCGGTGTGCGCGTACGGAACGTTCAACTCGGGCGACAACAACGACGCGTCTCCGCCTGTGTTTCCGTTTCCGTTCGTGTTGATCGCAGTGGCGGCGCTTTGGTTTTGATTTTGCGCGGAAGTCGAGGAGGAAGAGGACGCCGGTCCCAAGACGCTTGGTTTCGGCGGGAACCACGCGTTGAGGCAGGGTGTCTTTTTGAGGCATTGGATGTCCTGCCGAATGATGTCGCGGCAGAACATGTCGAGGTCGAGGTCGTTGTCGTCATAGCCTGTGTGTGAATGAGCATTTGTCGGCAAAGGTGAGGGGGTGCTCGCAGGGCGTCAAGAGTAGCTTCCAGAGGAAGCGAACAGCAAATACCGCAATCAAGAAAAGGGGAAAATAAATATAGAGAAAGCAACGACACACCGAATGGCTGCTCTATCTCTTCTCCTGCGGCGACGAACCCGAGGTACACGAACGCCCCGACGGAAACCTGCATCAGAAAAACAAAGCTATCAGTATCACGGTGGAATTCAGCGATTACAACGAGAAGACGAGACAAGAACGGAAGACCCGAAATAGCCAGGACGCCCGGCCGAGGACAAGGCGATTGTGTAGAGCACCACAGACTGATGTGAGCGCAGTGCGCTACTCCAGCATGCCCAAGAAACCGCAGAGAGAATTCCCCTCACCAATCGGTGGAAATAAACTCGACGGAGCCCGAAGAAATATGGAACTAAAACCACAGAATATAAAACCACACCGAATTGAAACACGCACCGCCGGAACCGTATGCCACTGAAAGTCGCTTACAAGCTGAAGCGGCAGGAGGAAGAGGTACAGCCAGACGACGCTACAGGTGAATCATTTAATCAGCGTGTTCCTACGATGGGGTTTGTAGATTGTAGATGGATGGCTTACTGGCTGTGTCGCAGAGGTGGAAAGAAGATTACGGAATAAAGCAACGCGAACCGTTAGGACGTCGATACGATTGACGCGTGGGAAGTACATACCGGATGTGCACAGAGTACACACTGTGTGATCATGAAAATCTGGACGCGGTATGGATGGGGAAGGGGGAAGGAGACGTACAAAGGCAGCGGCGTAGTGAGGATGTGTTCCAGTGCTGTGGGAATAGAGGAGGGCGATCAATATCGTTAAAAGCGATTAAAAATGAAGGGGGACGCTGCACAGAATGAGATCTGCGAATAAAACAGCAGGAGGAAGCAAACCGAATCGCCGGGCGCCTGGCAGACAGCCACATCCGAGAATTCCGGTTTAAAGAAACCACACTCACTCGTCAGGCTCATTTCAAATGACTGGATACCACCAAGGATGGCTCCGAGGCTCGCCCCAGGGACGGTGGCGCGCGCCTCGAGTACGCTGATCCACTCGGAGAGGCAGCGGAGAACCTGGGCGATATCGTCAGCCAAAATGGTCGGGGTAAAAGCGGAGGAAGAGTGAAAAAGACGCTGAGGAAAATAGACGGAAAAATGGTGAGCGTCGACGGGGAGGCTATGTAAATATTTCGAAGCACGGACAGGAGGGAGCGCAAGAAACCCGAGCGGACTTATACAAGATATAGTCAACAGCGGAATTGTGAGGATATGAATGCCGCAACGGTAACGTAGGGCGATATAATTCCCCCAGAAAAATCCCCACGGTACAATCCCGCAGAACAATCCGCAGTAAAGGAAGACCACACACACCTCCTCCGGCAAATTCTCCCCCTTCTCATACTCCCCCGGCTGCGCGAGGCCCTGCGGGTGGATCGGCCCGCTCCACGCGCGCATCCGGCTCGACCGGTCGCGTTTACGATGACCGTCGAGGTCTTCCTGTGAAAAAAAGAGTCAGCGTGCATCAAGGGCGCATTGCAGACATTCAATGCAGAAGGATCGAAATACATGGGGCCTCGAACGCCGCCCACGGGTCCATGCGACGCCGACGCCGTGCATGAAGCCGATGTCGCGCAGCATATTTTTGAAAGGGAAGGTTCAGAGTATACAACTGAAACCACCAACCCACCTTATGTGCCCCCCTCAAACCTTTCAGCCACCCTCCCACCCCCGCAAATACGCCCGCAAACGGGATCACGTCCGGGCTCACACGCCGCAGCACGCCTTCCTCCGGCGAGGGATTCGACGCGGGCAGTAGGGGCCGGTGGAGCGAGGTCGTCGAAGCGGAGGCGACGTGGGAAGCGGCGGGGCGTTTCAAGTTCGCGCCGCTGGCAGAGGTCGGAGTGGAAGTTGCGTCTGCAGTAGGACGCTTCGCAGCGTGCGTCGTCGTCTTGAGGGTCCCATTCGAGCTGGATGAGGACGTGAATACGCCCGAGGACGAGGCGGCCGGAGGCGCCAGAGAGGAAGATGCAACAGGAGCTGGGGACGGGAGCGCAGAGGCGACGGTGGGGTGCGGGTTTGCGGGGTTGGTAAACTGTGGGTACGGTAAGTTGAGGTACAAAGAGACAAGTAAACGCACGTCATGCAATGGCCGAATCAAATCATACAGGTCCTCGTAGTAGATACCCAGCTCGCCGCGCAGGTGGTGTTTTAGCGCGACTGCGAATCTACAGAACAATGAGTTAAAATCGGTAGACGAAGGTATGCATTAGAAGGGTAGAGGAGGAACGCTGTGATGGATTGAATGAAGACGAAAAATATGGACGGACAATAAATACAATAAAATCGGCGCCGAGTAACAAAATAATAAAAACACCGACGCACGAAAAGGATGGAAGTCGCACAGCGCTATGAAATCGGCACCGAGGAACAAAATAGTAATAATGAGATGTGACGTACGCCTCCACCAAATCAAGGGCCATGCGCTTCTCCACCATCACTTTTGCTAGCTCTTGCGTCGTGGGCGCGTTCGCATTCACATTCCCAGTGCCTGTAGACGCGCTTGCCATCTGGGGCATCGGCCCGGGTGTTAATCTCGGTGGGACGTGGTACCAAATCAGTCGCCCCATGGTGCGCGCATTACGGATCACGTCGGACCATGCGGTGCGGCCCATCCAGTAGCGGTCGTAGCTGTGTGAGATGTTAGACGACTTCAAATGCCACCAGGGATGAAAGAGGAAGGAAGAGAGAGAACACGCACCCGCTAATCGCGCGGTAGGATATTACAAAGCCGATAACGACCCCTAGCGAGACCATGAGTTATAAAAATGGGGTACGTGGAGGAAACTGGACACGCACCCATAACCGTGAGCATCACGTTGGGAATCTCGAGCATCCGCCCGGTGAAACCCCACGTATAGACGACCGCCGCTGCAAATAGCGTGTGTAGCCTGTCAAGATTCCCAATTTCGAAAAAAAAAAAAAAATCGAGAGGCGCGGTTAATATACTATGCCATCGAAGTGTATAGAGAGGTACGACGTACAGCACCGCGGGCCAGATCTTCCATATCTACATCCATCGGGTCTGCGTCAGCGTACGTTTCGACGACAAGAGGTGACACGCACCACACTCCCTCTCCCGAAAGTCCACTTCAAAAACGTGTATGTGGGGACCTTGGGGATGAAAGACGCGGTCATGGGCCGCATTGCTGGGAGGAGGGGGTGATTCCCCGTGGAGGAGCGCTTGCCGTGGACTTTGCGGGTGCTCATCGTGTCGTATTGGGCGTCGAGGGGTGAGGCGCTCTTGTGGGACGTGTGAGGAGCCTTTGGACCGCTATAAGGGCGTTTGTAAGAGCCTGGTATGGGTTGTGTTAAAGTTCGCGTTGACTTTCGTGTTGCTTTCGTGGTTAGCGTATGCCGGGACGTAGGGCGGGCGAGGAAGAAAGCGAGAAGCAAGGAGTGACAGATCACAGTGGCTGTGCTTCATCGGTGACCTGTCGGGATCGACGAAATCCGGCGCACTCACCCGATTGGGAAAGGCGGCCCTCCCACTCAAACGCGGCACATGCACCCCCATCCGCGGCACTTCGTCAGCCAAACACGGCACATGGGCCGCGTTTGAGATTAGAAGGGCCGTGCTCGAGGCAAAGCACGGCCCATGATCCGCAGAGAAGTTTGGCTCATTCCAAGGTCATTCTTCCTAAGTAGTTGAAGGGAAATAAATTGCAGCAATTTATACGACGAAAGATGCGAACTACGAAGGGGACTGAAATATTTAAGGTCCGACTGTAACGCCGCTGGCACATGAATATTGGAGAACTCATCTCGTATTCACCATCGGATCAAACGCGCGCATCTGGATTTCAAACACTAACCCAGAATTATTCGTCTTTCGCACGACCGCCGACGAGGTATGCACGGGCTGCCGTTCCTGGCGCACGTCAACTCCCCACCGGTGTTGTTTCAACGTAACCTCGCGGCTCTGCACGTCTTGACCTTCGGAGATCGGCCGTTCAACCATGCGGGCCGCAATAGCAGCTACAAAGAGTAATAATGGATGACAGTTCGACCAGGGGCGGGTGGGTGCATACTGCGTGAGCCGTTATGATCCGAAAAGATTCGGCGGCCTCAAATATTTATTGTTCCTCCTTCCCATTCCATTCGAATTCCTGGCATGAATCCCCCGCACGATTGTGCGCCTGGATTCCTCTTCTCCTCCCCACTACTACCCACTCCGGAGTAAAAGGATGCCCTCCGCACCATTCTTCGCTCAAACTACCTCCCTTTGAATGGTCTCATTTTGAATCCGTGATCTTGTTAGCTCCAGCCAACATTGCCCGCTACGATGCAGCTGTCGCGACGCTTCATGATCATGATCCGAAACTCCTGATCCAACTCGTCGCCGATCACGCAGCACTCGAGGAGTACGGCGCCGGATGTCGCAGTGCTCTGGCACCAGTGCGCCGTCGTCCGGCGGAGATTCGGGAGGATATTTCTCGATTTGTGCTCCCGAACCATGGCCGCTCTTCTACTTCTGGAACCGGAAGAGTCCCCGCGAGCCCCGCGCTTATATAGAGCGAGTGGCTCAATTGCATCTGATGCGATTGTCGCAGGTACCCTTGCCTGACTTACCCTAAGCTTCGTCGCATCTAATTCCCTCCTCCTGTGATACAGGTCTGCTTCAGCTGGTTTACAGCGGTCGCAGGCACTCCTGCGCTGTGTGCGACCGTCGACCTGGGTTTATCCCGGGTGACATGCTCCACATCGCCAGACACCTGGCCCTTTCGCTCCAATGATCCGCAGATCACCCGTTAACCATCCACGTCCGCGCAGATAAGGGTTCGGTTGGGCCAACGTGGTTTCCTGGGGTTCGTCCTCTTGCGGCTGGTCCCCGGGCGCATCGACACCGACGAGCCGTTTGTGGAAGTTCAGAGGTATGTAGATTGGCAAAGTAAGATTGGGTATCTACAGGAGAAAGACACTCCTCTTATATACTACTGGCTATATCTGGAATGGCACTGTTCAATGTAGGGCACAAAAAACACACAGAATTATTGTTCATGCATGCTCCCAAAAGTGAGAGATTGCATAGATCAGTGTTGTTGAATTGAATTTTGGGATTGTTGGACCCAGTCCCGAGTTACCATGATTGAACATAAGATTATTTGTGAGATGCCAGAGCAGTCTAGGGGCATGCCGCACGATGGAGAAAAACATTAACATTTTCTGAGGCTCCACAAAAGGGAAGGGCCTAGACCAGGGTCTCAGATCACAGGATCACAGATAATGTGATATCTGACTTTGGGAATTTTTGGACATAGACCTGGTCCCTAAATTGGTACCAGGAAAAGTTTGTCCATAGTAATACCAGGGTAATAAAAAAATAGCAGTGTCTGTTCCATGCAACATCACACCGAGTGTCATTTGTGTTCCACTCAGTTCAGACTCAGTCCCTACGGCAGAAGCAGCCACCTTGCCAACAGCTTCGGAAAGTTTGGCGTTCCCAGTCCTGTGGCGGGATCGAAGCCCTCTACCGCCGGGAACCCGTCCGTCCCGCACCCGGGGTTGATCCCAGCAGTGATGTCGTTGAAGGCGCCCGCGAATGCCGCGGAATAGATCTATATGAGGCGCACGGTAAGGACGGGATGTGTGGGGTTTGCCGGACGGGTGGACGCACGACAGGGTTTATAAACCCGACAGGGCTCTTTCCAACCGCGAGGCGGGCGTCGTTCACCATAGTGATGATCGCGCCGAAGATGGGGGACGACGCGGATGTACCGGAGACAGGGATAAACCGCCCCTCCGCCTAGATATGTCCGTGTCAGTCGGAGACGCGGACGGGTAAAGGTAGGACGAACAGCCACGATCACGTTGACGCTGAGGCGTGGACGGTGAGCGACTAGAAAATGGGAAGAGAAATCAAGGGGATGTACCCGTTCGCCGAGACATCCGGGTACGCGCGGCTCTGAACACAAGTTTCAATATCATGTACCCAGCTGAGAGGGAAGAACGAACCCCGGTCGCGTTGTAGATTGTGGATGGGTATGGCGGGGGGTTAGCTGCGAGGTAACGTGACACTGCAGCTTTCTGATAGTCTGTCGACCCGTGAATGAACGTGCATGGCGGGAGATGCGGCAGACGGCGCACCAGGCATGACGAAATAATTGCTGAATCCGCCGGCGCTGTTAGTGAACTCGGGATCCGCCGCGCTTTCGGGGTCCGTGACTTTAGCACCGGGGTTGATTTGCGTGGCGCCCACCGCGGTGATGAAGGGGCAGGTGCCGGGGAAGATCGGGTTGAAGATTTTGCCGTCGGCCGTCTGTGATCCATCGGGATTCAGACAAAGATCGTCAGTTCCTATGTGCGCAGGGAGTTGAGAAAATAGAGACGCGTTAGACATGAGGAGACGGACCGCCTACGCCCTATTCGAGCGAAAGGAGCTGGGTGAGACTGGGTTTAGAACAGAGATGAACTTGGGACAAACATTATCTCCTGAACTGTAAAGCACCGTGACGCCCATGAGTCCGAGCTGGCAGTAGTTGGACTCAGGAAATCGAGCAGAGTGAGCTGTTCGTCTACCTTGGCATATTCGGCGCACTGGCGAGCCGCGTACGCAGGAGAAAAATTGGCCTCGCTATCTGCATACGAAGTGCTAATTACATTCGCAGGCTTGACGGTCCCACAGTCGTGGCCTGAAAAAGTATGAGTCTGAGGAGAGTACTGATTTGATGCACGCCTACCCATGTAGCCGCCAGGAAGAGTGTCAGGGTAGGTGGGATCCCACTCAGTATAGCGGGTATCGTCCGCGGGCTCATCGCCGCCTTCGAACGTGCAAAAGGAGGCATCGAACGCGTCGAGGAGGTCGTTGAATGATCCCCCTGGGGCGACATTCAGGACGCGTGAAGCCCGAGAATAGTGAGTTTCGCACCTAGGTTGATATCCCCGACCTGGAATAATGTAACGTTTTGGTGGCGGGTAACCAGATTCATGGCCCACTGGAGGTCGAAGTTCGACTCGACGTTGAATGGGAACCCCACATCGATGTCCTGAACGACCCCTGAATTGGGATCAATCCCCCGAAGATAAAAAGGTCGAGGTAGGGAAACACGTACCGCCATCGACGGATTCGAGTACCGGGCGGGCCCCCACCAAACTTGGGCCAATGGACGAGAAGTTTGTTGCGAACAAGTCGAGATCTGCGGCCCGGTACGCCTGAGGAGTGTATTCAACGATACCAAAAGAGTTTTTGTGTGCGGCCCTCGGCGTGTAGTACAGTCCGTACAGAGCGCGAGCGCAGGCGGGGGTAATTACCTGGTCGCAGTTGGAGAGATCGTTAGCTGGAGCAAGCATCGCTGGCTTGGCAGCAAGCTTCAAGCCCGCCCTAGGCCGCCCCAGCGACGGGCGAATGGAGCGTTTCCTGAGTACGGCGTTGAAGTCGATGGAGGGCGTGACCAGGGCGACGTGGGGGACGATATGTGCGGGGAGATGATACATGTCGCACGCTGCAGGGATTGGGTATGCGCCGGAAAGAGAAGATAGGACGGGAACACTCACCGACGTGCACTGTGCCCGAGGCTTCGTGCATGTAGAGGTTGCACTCCGTCATCAACAATTTCTCCGTCTCGGCCACGGTTGCATTGACCATCACCCACCCCTTGGTCTTGCTGATACGCACGCGCTCCTTCGGAAATCCACTCGCTGTGATCCAGGACGTGACGACACGGACGGATTCATCGCTGGGAGCGAAATGGGTCGCAACGCGGGCGGGCGTCCAGTGCATGCCATAGTTGGGCGATTCGGGATGCGAAACGTCATTGAGAAGCCCTTCGAGCGTGCCTGTGTCGACGTTAGGCTGCGCCAAGCCGAAGCGCAAGGGGAGGACAGCATCGTGTGTGTGACGGCGCACACGAGCCCAGCCGGCAGGAAGACCATCACGCTTCGCATGCATAACAGACGGGGAGATGCTCTGTGCCGCGGCCGCAGCAGCCAAAGCAAGGGAGAATACGGCGAGCATCATGGAGGAAACTCACATCGTCGATTCGTCAACGGTGGTACTAAGTATGAGCCAGGATGGGGTAATCGTTCTTGGATTTCACATGTTCCCAGGCGTCGTCAGGTCGTTTGTCGCAGTGGTCACTTCCCCAGAAGAGATTACATGATTGGTAGTTACCACAAGTGGCGTCCGTTATTACAGAAGCATCCGTTTTGGGAAAGCACGTGCACCATCCCAAGGACACGACTTGACGCGTTGGCCGCAGTCCAGCCATCGAATCAGGCTCAGCACCAATCTGTGGATCCCAGTGGGCCATCCGGAACCCTCCCCCCGCGGACTTTCAGAAACAATGGGTGAAATGAATAAAGTTGGGAGTTCTGGTGCGAATTTCGAAACTGTCAGTCCAACAATTCATGTAAAATGCAGCTTTGATCCAAAAAATATCCGTAATTACATTCGGAACTCCTGGGCTCAAATTTACTCAAAATTCACGTCGAACGACTCAAGATGGCGCACAGACGCGTGAAATAAATGGGTTGTTTGCATCCTTCATCATTATATAATAACGCAGGACGCCGCTTATCAGGCGCGGTAAATATTTGGTAACTAACAGACTATAACGAGCGCGGAACGAGCTGGAATCGGTTTAGCGTCTGTCTAGAGAGACTAATAGTTGCTCGCGATATATGTAGTGCTTCGATTCCCCTCCCTCCCTCTTTGGGGACGCAACCAAATTGTATCCATTTTTTTCGGGATTATCTTGATTCCATAGGGAGACGGGCAGTCCGAGAAATTCCCCGGCGAGTTTGCGGCGAGTCGGTCTTAACCGAGATCTTTTTTCGTTCCTGCATTTTGGAGGAGGAGGAGGAAGAGGTAAATTATACTGACGCGGTCCCACAATTAGAACTGCCAGTTTATTATGTAGAACATGGTATTTGGTGATGACCCTCACGCCGCCGAGTTTCATCTGCATCACAGACTTGCCACCGAGCCGTGTGAAGATCTGCACACTAGAGCCGATGTGAGGATAATTCTAATCAGCAACTATCAGCAACCGCTAGCAACCCCAGGACCCCGGAAAATCCCTTTCGAGGCTAGGTCCCGACAGGCAACCCCCCGTAGTCTCGGCAAGGGGATTGCTGCTATTCAGCAACCCTCTGATTTATCATCTCAGATCTGATGGCGGGCGTGGCGGGGTGCGCTCGGGGCGCTTTTGAAGGGTAACAATTCGTCCAGAAATCCTGTTGCACTAGTGGATACAGAAACACTCGAGCTGGAATAAGTACAGAACAACGTTGCGGCGTTGGGGAGGTCGTCGGGAAATATTTGGCTGTTGATGAGTGTGTTTCCAGCAGTGTCCACCGCCGAACAGGTCAACGCTCTGGCGAAAGCGTTCGAGAGAATGAGGCACGCCCATAGCGGCCATCCGTCGGTCGCAGAGATATATCTTGGCATTTCGGTTTGGGCGCCCTAGGAGCTCTACAGAAACCCCAGCCTCGATAAGTACGAACTCGACGAGTGAGCAGTAGACGGCGAAACCGGCCGACAGTCGCTGGCGGTGGGTGGGCAATGAGCGGAATGTGGGAAGGGACGTGAGTATGCCCTTGCTCATCGGTACGTGCATTGCTGCCGACGGGCTTCGACGGACTTCGTGATAGATGTTGATGAAATCTTCACCACAGAAACCTTCCGGCGTTTAAATGATGTTCCAAGGATACTGTAGTTTGCGATGGAGGATCTTGAGGACGTGCGAGCAGCATTGGTTCCCAACGCGGCGTTTGTGAGTACTTACATAGATCTACTCCTTCGATGCCGTGTGTGATAGAAATGGAGTGAACACAGATTCACTGAATTTGGTTGGGTATGAAATTCACCCCACAGCAGCCCACAGCGCAGCTACCGTGAAGCAAACTGTGAGTCGTTCGGGGCTGGCGTGGACAGGATCCTCCAAGAGCCAGGAGACGCCGGGAGATTACACCGTTCGCATTCCTGGTCGGAACAAAGTGACGTGTCCAAGCGTCCATAAAGCTCTCGAAACGATTCCCC
This sequence comes from Mycena vulgaris, assembly GCA_029204335.1. NCBI lineage: Eukaryota > Fungi > Basidiomycota > Agaricomycetes > Agaricales > Mycenaceae > Mycena > Mycena vulgaris. The sequence goes on from JARGYA010000088.1 coordinate 214,247, forward strand.
ACTGCACCATCGATGATGATGATCTCGCTGCGCCCCAACCAAATCATGCTGACCTTGTTATCAACTGGGCTCGGAGACATGGAAACGCCTCCCCATCGCGTCAAGATCGCAGATACGCCACAAGACTGGGAAAGTCGTCCATTGAAATCCATCGCATCTTCCTTGCGCAGTGTGCTAACTGCTTCAAACCTTGATCCCCGTGCTCAGCGCTCATCAACAGATTTCCATTTAAATACTCCTCAGGACCTAGCACCGGGCCTCCACTCCGGCTTCTGTTATGTCAACCAAGCGCCAACGCGGTCACGGGGCGTGTTGTCGTGTGGAATCGGGCGCGTGCGCGGGTCACGCGAAGATGTGAACGAAGCAACAACGAAGGGTCTTCATACGATATAGAGGCAGGCTTGACTTGTCATCTTGCTCGCCCGCCCCCACTCTTGGATTCGATAATGGGTCTCAAAGCCATTGCTGCTGCAGTGGCACTGCTATTGTATCCGCGGGCATTCGCGCAGACGCAGAAAGCCGTGTATGCCCATTTCATGGTAGGTCGTCTAGACTACTGCCAGTCGCATCAATGCGCTGATGCAAGCCTGAAGGTCGGCATCGTCGAGAACTACACCGTTGATGACTGGAAGGCGGACATGGCGGATGCGCAAGCCATTGGCATCGACGGCTTCGCGCTCAACTGCGCACCGCCTCGGGTTGATTCATATACGCCGAAGCAGCTTGCGAACGCATACCAGGCCGCGGGGGAGATGGGATTCAAGGTCTTCATCTCGTTCGACTTTGCCTATTGGCAAAACGGTACATGCAGGTTCTGAGCCGGCTCGCTCGTAGCTGATTCCTAGTGACCAGACGACACTGCTCTCATCACACAGGCGCTGCAGAACTACAGCTCTCTCCCCGGGCAAGCCAAATATGCCGGCAGCGCTATTGCCAGCACCTTCGTGGGGGAATTCTTTGACTGGGCTCCCGTCAAGGCGGTGCTCCCCGTGACCGCGCTGCCCAATATGGAGGACCCGATCCAGGCGACAACCCTCCACACGAGCTTCGACGGTGGTTTCAGCTGGTTGCCGTGGCCCACGGATGGCGGAAACAGCATCATCCCCGGGCCCATCACCACCGTCTGGGACGACAAGTTTTTCCAGTTTCTCGCTGGCCGCCCATACATGGTATGTATCGAACGTTATCTTCCCCCCAACGACATTGATTCCCTGGGCTTTGATCAGATGCCCGTGTCCCCGTGGTTCTCCACACACTTCAATAGCAAGAACTGGGTCTTCATCTGCGAAGAGCTCATCACAGATCGCTGGAGGCAGGTGCTCGCGCTCAAACCTCAGCTCGTCGAGATCATCTCGTGGAATGATTTCGGTATGTTTCGATCGCCGCGTGCGTATATAGCATGCATCCTCGGCTGATGCGAGTTGCTGGAAACAGGAGAAAGCCACTATATCTCCGGCCCCCAGCCGCACCACTCTGACGACGGCTCGTCGCAGTGGGCCGCGGGCATGCCGCACGACGCGTGGCGCCGCATCATGAAGCCGTACATCGCTGCCTACAAAGCCGGCGCCTCCGAGCCCACCGTCGTCGCCGACGGGCTCGTGTACTGGTACCGTCCCACGCCGAAGGGCATCCGGTGCACCAACGACACCCTGCCCGCGCCAAACGGGATCACCCTGCTCGCCGACATCGTCTTCGCCACGACGATGCTGACTGCACCCTCGACGCTGACGGTCACCAGCGGATCGCAGCCCCCGGTCAGCGTGAGCGTCGCCGCGGGCATCGTAACAAGCAACTTCACGATGGGCGTGGGTACGCAGACGTTTACCGTCACTCGGAATGGCGTAAAGATCCTCGGCGGCGACGGAGGATTGAAGATCGCGGCTGTTTGCTCGACCTACAACTTCAACGCGTACGTGGGAGGATTTTGATTGGTGTGCGCAGTTTTTGGCGAAATGTTGTATGCTAAGATGAGGTTGAACTGAAATTATATTTGTTGTACCGGGACGCCATCAATAGTTCGGTATCTAATCCCAATAGGCCCTCGGCATATACAGCTGTATGTTCGGTCCATTTTGGTGGGTTTTTGCCGTTTCCGTACCTCGAATTTCTCCCCAGATCCGTACGCATCAGGATCGGGTAGCTCATTTGCAGGACGAAACAGTATGCCCACAAATTCATGGATTAATTCACGGGTGTCAGGATAATCTACTACGTAATTCAAGTTCAACACCAATCAGATCTAGAGGCTATGTACTTCCTTGATGGTCTGCCAGTGATGACCCGGCCACAGACCATTCGCACTCCCAGCGGCCTCGCTTCCCGATCCGTCCCTTTTATTCGGCTCGTCCCACCCCGTGCTACCCGCTCCGGTCTCAAAGAGAGTCAACAAGTCCGTTCGCATCTCGGCATCCTTCCCCGTGAAACTCTCGACGCGCTCTACAGAGGCCTTGAATAATTTGGCGACGTCATTCCAGCTCGCTCGATCGCCCTCGAGCCGCAAGATGCGGTTCTCAAGCTGCGCAGAGGGCACGGTGGTCAATACGTATGCGACGAACCCTAAAATATCCTGCGTATCAGCGACGAACCGACGCGGTGACTTGCAACATAAACGCACCAGCAATGTCTGCCAAAGAGGTGTACGATATTGGGGCGTCGCCCTTGCCGATGATAGTAATCTTTCCATCCGCATAGCTGGCAATGAACGGGAGGAATTCCGTGAAACATCCAGTCTGTTAGGGGGCGTGAGGTTTGAGATTTTGTTCCGAAATTCATTAACAACGCACATAGATTCTAGTGGAGGGAATTCCAAGCGACCTCAGGTGCGCTAGGTGCAAGCTTGGTGAGGTTCACCCGGAATGAGGGACGCTTTATTGATGCATCTTACCAGCGATATCATTCTTCGCCTTGTACGCCTCCACCGTATGACCGTGGGTGGGTGCTCCAAATTCTGACGGCACAAAGAGTTTCACGGCCGCGAGCTTCGCCGCGTCCGCCAGCGACTTCTGCATTCCGGCTCCCTCGTGGCCCAAGGTGGAGAGCACAACGTCCACCTTGTGCTCCTTGAACACGCTGGAAACTGCGTTGACGTCGGTATAGTCGACAGGGACGACGAGAACACCAGGTGGTACGGTTTTGGAAGAGCCAGGACGCGAAAGGAGGATGACCGAAATCTTCTCTGTGGCAGCGAGGGCACTAAGGATGCGCGCACCCAGTCGGCCGGCTCCGACGACAGCGACAGACTTGTAAGAGGACATTTTAATCTGATAGATGGATGAGTTATTGGTTCGGCAAGATGTCTCGGTGACCTTTTATGAGGAGTCTATCCCGATTCTCTTCGGAAGATCAACACGTCTAGGGGCGGAACTTTCGCCGTAATGATTAAGCCTCAATCTTTTTAGATGTTGTGTGTCATCCGTTCCGCACTTCCGCTTTGCCGTCTGAATCATCCAAGTTTCTTCATAGTAATGAACTGGAATCCAGCGAGAAAATAGAACCAGAACCCCAAGCCATTTCACGTAATATCGCTGTGGCAACCTGTCGACGGGGGTATGGCGACGTTGATATTTTCGGCTGACACAACTACAGCGTAACAATTAGTTTCTTTGAGTCACCACTTCGCATTCTACTTTTGATAGACGTTCTGATAACGAATAGCTCGTCAAGTAGGGTAGTTGGGTCCAAGGCGAAGGCGCGAGAGGCCTTGTGCGCGTTGGGATACTCTTGGGCACACAGTGTTCAGAGGCTGGACCATGCTGTGGATAATTCTATCACTATCACCAATGCCGATGACATCGGTATTTCTTCCAAATCGCCGGGTTCACGGATCAACGGCCATGCAGTGTTTATTATCTGAGCAAATACCGACGCCATCGGTATTTCGTCCAAATCGCCGGGTTCACGGATGAACGGCCATGCAGTGTTCGACGGATCTAGATTGCATAATCTGCAATCGGGTGTACTGATGCAATATTCAACAATTTTTGGTTGTATGATTCAAGTAATTGTATTTAGGACTTAAATTATGACTGTACATGTATTGTGCCAACCACAGACTCAGTTGCACCCTCAATTGCTACAGCTACAAGCGAGATGCTGAGCCTTCAGCGATTACACCTTACAACCACAAAACGCAAACGTATTCTCGAGGCACGTCTCGCACAGCTCGAGGCAGAGGCGCAGCAGCATTTACCGCCGCCGCATCCCTCTCCAGGGGCAGTGGCGGCGGGGAAGATTTTCATCTGTGTGACGGCTTCGAGTTCAAATATCTATATACCACACATAGCACTCGAAAGTAATTCTTGAAGACTCTGGTTCCCCCTCAAAGATGGGAGTGTAGCGCACGTTGCGATTGCGAAACTCCATTTACTTAACCTTTTAAATGATGCTCGCATCCAGCGACCACATTCGTCCGCAATTTGGATCGGACGTCGGCGGTTTTCCCTCGGAAAATGTCCGCATTCTGATGAAACATACAGGCCATTTTTTGGGCAGATCCATCAGCGCCCGGATCGGACATACAGCCGCACATGCCGAGTGTAGAAATTTGTCCCCGTGGAGGTACGAGCCAGCTCCGAGCCCATGAGCCACTGGATTAGATGTACGTATATATAGGATAAATCTATTTAACAACCCCCCTTGTTGGGACCAACCGTGTTGCCGGGTTTTTGAATAGAAAGTTTCTATTCAGCAACCCCATCCTATTTCAACCGAGTGTTTACCATATGTCACGCGCTATCATAAGTGTGGGGTTGGGCCCCTTCCGATTGAGCCGCGTGATGCTTGTCCTTGTTTGGTCTCAATTGGGCCCGAATCAGGACGGCACACACACCGTTTTTCCAACTACGGCGGGGCAAACATATATTCTACAAATCCTAGGCAGCCGTTTTAACTATAGTGGTCGTAGATGTGTTCTTACGAATTTTCTTCTTCTTCCCTTATCTTTTCGTTCAGATCGGTGTTCAATCGAAATACCTCTGTGTTGTTACACGTGAGAATGGTATTTTCATTAGTATGTCTCGTGCAGGCCAGGTAGAGTAAAATCTAGCAGACAGAACTCAATTAGTTTACCTGATCTGTGTTTTGTTGTAAGGATTTTTGAATTGAGCCCGTTTTCAACTCGCACCGGCGGAAACTTCTATTCTGCCCGCTTGTTTCGGCAGCGGATCAGCATTTTCGATATTGTGCGGGGTTCTATTGAGCTGTTGAAAAACTGAATAGACAGTTAAATTCAAAGTAATTGCATCTGTGTTTTGTTGTAACAGATTGTCCTCAAGTCCATTTTTGCGCACGAAACACCCGGGAGTAGGCCAACACCAAAGGAGAAAAAAATGATATTCCTCAATTTAGCTGCAGTTTTTTGAGAATAATGGAGCTTCTGATTGATATTGCTCACAGAACTTTTTACTAGGTGCCAGAACACGCAGTTCAATTGTGGTGCAACGTCGAGCGGAACCGCGCTGAACACCATCAGTCACTGAGTGACTTGTCACGCGCGCTTATCAGATCTGCGCGACGCGTCGTCTGCACGGTTCCCTGGTGGTATTGGATGCTACAGGTGGCCGCTGAAGCCTTTCCCTAGGTGAGCTCGAGGGTCTGTGTGCTTCTTTGGCCCGAAATAGCTCACCGTGTGCACGTTAGACTACACATACTCTGGCCGGCGGGAACGAGCAGAAAGACACTCTTCCGCGACCGGAAGTGTGTTTCTGTGCTTTTCTTGAATCTGTGGCGGGATTCAACTAATACATGGCCTCCCAGATATCCCCTAATTTCTATCAATACTCTCTGGCCTACTCCGGCACCACTCTATTCTGTGCTTGTCGACTTGCACCACCTCTGTCACTTGCTCTCGCCCCTACTCCACCTCAGCTGTATAATCTTTTTCCTGTCCCATGCCTAAAGCTAGATCAGTCAAAAAACGGCCCCATAATAAGCGTAGCGCCGCTCAAATTCAAAATTTCGCATCTAATCACGTACATAAACCTTTCGACCCATTCACTCCGCTATCCAACGCCTCGTCGAAATCCAAAGCCCTCGGTCCCTCTTTTTCAACTCGCAATCACCCAGTAGATAATTCAGCACTCCAATCCCTCCTAAATGAAGCGACACAGCTACTCGACAGGACACTTGACGAGCTCGCGGACAAAACTCATGAAGTTGACGACCTAGAAAATGAACTGCATTTGCAAGAGTACCAAACATCGGAACTAGAGAGGATCCGCGCAGATTTGACCACTAAATTCAACAGTCTAATCAAAAACACCAACCACGAAATCCGCGATCTGGCCAACGAAGTCGTGCATCAGGAACAAGAAATTCATACACTCCGAAAGGAGCTGTCCTTCGCGCAACGCAGAAATGCTCAACTTTCTGCATCTTTAGATCGCGCCGAAACTCAAGTTAAATCTAACTACGCCCTACTTCGCAATGAACGTCGCAAAACATCTCGCGGCACTACGACAGCTAAAGCTTCTCAAGCCCTACAACATCTTCAGCAGCTGGACCTGCGGAAGGCTAAGAACCAAACGGAACGTCTAGAATCTGCTAATTCCGCGTTGGAGCAGGCTCTATCCGCTCTAGAATCAACGAATATCAACGAAAAACAGAAAATCTTCGACTTGCACGCCCAGTGTCAACAGTTGCGCCAGAAAATCAAAAAACTTCAGATGCGCGTCCTTCGTATCCCCACTGTGAAGTCCAACGCCGTCGCTCGAGCGAAATCGAAGGCTATGGTTTTCAAACTAACCAATGGTGGAACGTACTCGCCGCAGGTCCGAGCGCTTGCGCGAAAGCTTCACAAGCACGGTTGCTCCCAGGAGTTCATTGGTTCTGTTATCGAAGATGTCTGCAAAACTGTTGGAGTTACCGTGAAGCGGCGAATCTCACGACGCACAGTGGCCCGCTGTATCGGTGAAGGAGCTGTTGCTGCCAAGATTCAGATTGTGCACGAAATGGCACATTCCTCGGGTGCGTTCCAAGTATGATTTAACTCGAGAATGACTGCTTATCCCTGCGGTAGGCTTCACTGCGAGCAGTGACTGCACGTCTCATCGAAACAACGAATACATCGGCCGCCATATGGCTGTCCCGGCCCCCAATTACCTCGATGATTCCCCCACAGTCCCCCGTGTACGCCTCCTCCTCATCGATTCCGATACCGACCACTCGAGCGAAACTCAAGTCCGCGGCTGGGTTGATACCATCACCGCATACTCCTCCATCTACAATCGCTGCCCTCCTTTGGAGCAAGAACGACTCTACTTCCGCCTCACCGATTTCTTCGCCAAGCTCATGGGGATGAACGGCGATCACGCCGCCGATGGAAAGAAGACCTTCCGCTTGATGACCGAGCTCAAGACCGAGTTCGGGCTGCTCGACTTCGGAACCCGTCAACTCCTCGCCACGTCTCCGGATGAACTCAAGTTGATTATTGACAAGGCAAACGAAGGCAAGATCGAGGGCGCCGGAGGCATGGAGGAATGGGACTTGCTGTCGCGCGAGGAGAAGGAAGAGCATGACCTACAGACGATGAAGGATTTGCAGCTTGCATTCGGCCAAGACGTCTACGATGCTCTGTCGGAGGAGGAGACAAGGCGGTTCGAATTGATGCTCTGGGGCGGATGTTGCATGCATAAGGACTTGAATGCAACGAAGGGAGGGGCAGATGGGATGAAGGCGTGGTGGAAGGCAAACCCTCACCTCCAAGGCCCGGTCTTACTTGCGAACAAGGACAACGCCGCGACGCTAGCCGATGCATCCACGATCGCCGCGGAAACGAACCCGTCTCAGCGACGTGCACTCGCAGCGAGCGAATCCGGCGGCGTGAAGACTACATTACTTGCCGGGGCATTATTCAACCACGCCAACGACAAAAAAGGCCTTCAAGACACGCATGTTACCTACTTCGAGGCAATCAAGCCTGGTCACTCCAACCGATTCCCAGGGACAAGTACCACCCGATACGGCTCAAATCTCGATGCCGCAGCCGAACTCATCACCTATCTGAAGCATTACATTCGCCTTTTGGAGGAAGTCCGGGACAAGAAGGAAAAAATGGCTTTCAATCACCTCGAGGAAAACATCTACAAGGCTCTTCATGATATCCCAACACTGACGGAGTTGTGCGCAATGATTTTATATGCCCTGGCTATTTCGTATCCTTACGCTGTTCGTGTTCGCGGCCCTGGGACGGAAGCCGTCAACCTCCTCGATCTCGGGCCGTTTCATCAAGAAGTAAAGGCACATGTATCCGCTATAATCGGAAATCCCGACCTCATCCTCGCCGAAAACGCTTCCTTTGAACTCGGAACACTCGATCGTCAGCCGTGGCGCCGCCCCGATGCTCTTGAAGCCGTCCGCAAGCTGGCATCGAGCCTTCCTCATCTCCGAGAGGTCACTGTCGCATTCTTCGAGAGCAGCCTCCCGGCTTGGGAGCGTTTCACAGAGGAATTTGACGAGGACGGTCTCATCGCGGGAATGTCGGAAGAGGAGAAGGCGAACACGTTCATGCCCACAACGAACGACGCGAACGAGGGTATTTTGGGCCAGATGCGTGGTGACAAGCGGAGCAAAGTAAACTCAACGACGCACGCATTTAACGCTCGTGCGATGTTCAGCCGGAACAACACACAGGCATTCATGGACGCGAACTTCAGCACCGAGCACCACAAGTTCATTTTGGATGAGCACCGTCGATTTGACGCAAGTGGGATTGTCAAGAAGAAGAAAACTGCCTCGCGAGAACACATTACCAAGACCGTCACCACTCGGCGAAAGAAAAAGAAGGCCCGTGTCGACAAGCGCGACGCCATCGCCAGCCATGCGGCAGAAGTCGTGATTGTCACCGACAAAGCTAAACTGAAGGGCTACAGCAAAGTTCAGCTCGAAGATCAACTTGCCGCTCACCGATTGCTCGACACAGTGCCTAAACAAATTCCAGCAAAGTCAAACCTCAAGAATAACACCCAACGCTTAGAGCATCTCCTTTTAGCTGTCGGACGCTACCTGGATGACGCCGAAGAGGACGATGATGATGAGTAACCTCTTACCTTTACTGTTTGTACATTTTACAATGTACTTGAACCATAATTTGAACAACCATAAATACGGGGCTAGGAAAATTACGGAAGTACTTAGAACAACTCGGAGACACTTTAACCATGTTCTGGGACAATCTCGGGACCTGCATCTCCCGGAGCACTCGAAATTCCCGTTCCGAATCCCGGTTTCACGCCGCAAATGGTAAAGCTGACCCTGGGCAGGTGGTGATATAGAAAAATATTTAGGAACGGGGCAGACGATTCATTGATGTATCAAGAGTCATAATCCAAAAATTTAGCCCGAGTACTTATGAATTGAACTCGCAGGAGTACGAGGAAGTCGTGTGTCGCGTGAAATCAACGTTATTTGAGAATAAACAGGTGCAAATAGTCACGCGGCTCAATTGGAGGAGGCCCAACCCCAATAAGTGTTCATTTTCCCAAGTGTTCAGATTGCGACCTGAGCTGTCACCTATTGCCCAAGTGTTCATTTTTCCCCAAGCGGCATTCCGAGCCTATCCGGAATGAGAGAAGGTGATGGTACCGCATGCAAACCCGCCTTTGCACCTGCTTTCACTTATCCAAAACACTACGGGAGAGCACGAGTAAATCTTACGGTCGCTTAGCTTCCTACTGTTAAGTTCACTGCAGAGCCGACAGAGTATAACAGAGCGGCTATCAGCCAAGGCTAGCTTGCGCCAAGCTCGCTCCATTTTCTTGCGCAGAATACAATGTACATGAACAAATGATTTTCCTTGAAAAGCGCTTCGTACCCCTTCATTCGACTGCAACGAGACACAGTTCAATATATCCCACTGGATTGCCCAAGGTAAGATAATGGCCTCCGCGCCGCCGAGGGTCCACAGGATGGCAAAAGAGGAGTTCGAGCTCCCCCAAGCTTACCACTGGCACTACGAACGTCTTCCATCAAAAATCATCAGCCTTGCCAAAATGCTGGAACTCACTGTGCCTCTCCAATCCCCCAACAGCATCCCGCAGCCCATTCAGTACTTCAGCAAATCAGGCCCCGATATATTTCCCCTCCGAAAGAATGAGCGCTAGGAGTCCGAAATCTACAAGAAAAGGCATATAGTTATTGTGGTACACGTATAAATATATGTTGTGTGGTACGTCGCCCCCGATAAAGGGGAGGTAAACAAGGAAGAGAGAAAGAATCGGAGTCTGAAAGCAATAAGCAAGACAGAAGGAAAGCGAGGAAAAGTGAATAGATACAAATAAAATAGCAGCTGCGAGTCCGCGCGCCTTTGAGCGACCCTCCATACCCCATTCTTACTCATTGCTAGCGCGACGCGCGCGCTTCCGTGCCCGGCGGAGACGGGGAAAAAAGGACGTGCTCGTCATTCGGCTGCTCCCGCTCTCGGGCGTTCAGACCGTCCCGCCCACGCCAGCGCCAAATTCAGCCCCAAACGTGAACCCCGCCTCGACCGGGCACGCCCACACGCCGCACATCGCGAACTGCGCCATATCGACGCCGTCGTAGTCGCAGGACGCGTAGTCGTCGATGGCGCCGGACGTGGAGTCCTCGGAGGCGCACTCGTCGTACGTGGCGGCGGCGTCGGAGTGGGGGTCATCCATGTCGGCGTATTCCGAATCGTCTCCCCAGACAGCGAAACCGTCCATCTCGTCGCCCGTAGGTTCATATGTATACTGCGCGTATTCCGCGTGCTCGTCGGATGCATATCGCGCGTCATATTCATCGCCGCGGTCACGCTGCGCATCCGTGTCCGCCGCGATGGGATACGCGCGGTACACCTCCTCGCCACTCTCCGTCCACCTAGCGCGCGCGCGCTGCGCGTCGGCCTCGTCGCTGCAGTATCCCGCAGCGCACATGCCGGCGAAGCCGGTCACGGGGAAGGCGTGCGGGTTGTACACGAAGCCGTTGTCGCGTTGCGCGACCGCGAAACGGCTCGTGTGGTGGGCGATGGTGTGCGGGTTGTAGACGAAGGCGTTGTCGCGCTCCATGCCGGCAGAGGCGTGCGGGTTATACGCAAAGCCGCTGTCGTGCTCATAGGAGGTGACGCGGGCTTGTGGGCGGTGAGGCTGGGCGTGCGTGTCCGCGGCAGCGAGCATTTCCGTGTCCACGAACGCGGCAGTGGCGGCGGCACGAGCCGGGTGCGCGGCGAGGAGGCCATGCGGGTCGTACGACCTCTGCAACATCTGCGCACGCGTGTAATCCGGCCGCCGCTCCGCGCGCGGTGGCCGTGCCCACCGACCCCTTGCACGCAGCCCCGCGGGGAGGGGTCGCAGGCGCGCGCGCACAGCGGAGGTTGGCGCGGTGGGGAAGGGGTCGGCGGGGGGAGGGAGGATGCGGGGTTGTGCTCGTGCTGTGATAGCGGGTGCACGCGCCGCATCTCGCACGGTAGGAGGCGCGAGTCCTTGCAGGGTAGCAGGTACAGGTGCAGCGCGCGCGAATATGGCAGGGAAGAGCGCGCGTATGGCGGGGAGTGTGCGTTCTCCGTCCACTTCGGTTGCTCTATAAAAACGGAGAGTTAGTCCGGTTACGCCGCAGAGGGAGGGGGCGACGCACCTGTGGCTGTCGAGGCGCGCAATAGCAGCTATGGGCGGGAACGCCGCGCCGATAGACGGCAGAGGCTGCGTATCGCGGAGGCTGCGCCCGGACGCGCTGGGAGGACTGGCAATCAGCGCGGCTGCTATACGGGTACAATATAACCAGCGTACCTTGAAGGCGCGGGCGCGGAGTGGGGCTTCTGACCGCTGGGAGGACGACGACGTCAGCTGTGAAGAAAGTAACGAGAGCTCGAGTGCGTACGTCGAGTCGGCGTCCACCGCAGGGTTGAGGACACTTGGAAGCCAGAGGCGGGAGCGAGAGGGCGCGACGGTGCTGTTGCTGCTGCCAATTGGCACGTCGTCGCGGCCGCACGGGGGCACACGGGGCGGGGTCTGCGACTGGACGAGCGCGTCTTGTTCGAGCTGCATCCTGCTTCTTCAAGCACGGTTCTTCAGCTGGAGGTCAACGCAGGAAAGATGAATGAAAGGCCACACACAGACCCCGTATTAAATAGCTGCTCCCGTGAATGGCCCTGCCATCGCCCACTCCGCCCGCTCATTGGCTGCCAGCAAGACGGGCGCGTTCATTGGTTCTTAGACAAAGAGGAACGGATGGCCCGGTGAGAGTACAATCGAAGCGGTGTGTGGTTGGGCCAGCGGAGTGAGAGAGGGACAAAGCAATCATGATCCGGAGCCAATTGGGCGGAGTTTGAATTGGGGCGGCAGGACACGGTCACGTGTGAGGCGTCCATTTAAAAAAAAATGTAAATAAAATTCGGCCACGCAGGACAAATTCAGACTCATAGGGCACAATAGTACCTCCTGTTGGTCAAGTTTCTTGACTGACCCTGACAAAACTGCTCGATAGTGCTTCACGCAGTAACCGCTCCGAGCGCTGAGGCCGACCACGAGATAGCAGCGTTGACTCCTATTCCCTCAAATCTCGCCTAGTGCCGTTCGTCGACCGCTCCATTCAACAGAGAATAGAAGATATCAAAATAACTCCCGACCTCCACCGACACCCGTACTTTGCTTCAAGCCCGGAACGGCCACCCATGATGACACAAATCCCGGAAGCTAGAAAACGGCTTAGTTCTCCGCTTCCTCCCGATATATGCGGCTCCGCGCCCTACCGTTTCCTACTTCCTCTCCGAATCGGCAGGCAGGATTCGAAAGCCCGGATCCATTTCATGGAGACCCTCCAATTCCCCAAGGAGCGGGCGGGATTCTGTGAGAGAAATGGGTATCGCGTGCTATGCGATCACCGTGGGACGGATTGGTGTTACTGTATGTAATACCTTTCCAAGAGAAAATGACATATACTCGGGTTCAAATACTGGAACCTTTATATAATCAGTCAACACAGCTTTCACCAAAGAAGTCTTAGATTTAAACCAGAGCTAGCGTCGTAGTTCAAATATGTAAGGCTGCTATCAACTAATAATGCAAGTGCAGGACTTTGCACCAAGTTGACGATTAAGCTAAATAAGGATGAGCACTGGTGGCCCGGCTTGAGAATCACGCAGGTAGCGGAGAGTGAAGTTTCACAGTAGTAGATTGCAAAGTAAGGATGATGTAGATTGGTTTCTTACAGGAGGAGGACAGGCCTCTTATATACTGCTAGCTATTGAGTGAGTCATAATTCACTGACTCACACTGACTCAAACTAACTCAAACTGACTCTAACTGACTCTAACCTGCACAGCAAAGTACTGGAAATGCAAGGTCAGGACTGAGTCACAAGGCAGTGTTCAACCGTGAGAAATAAATATTAAATACGAGGCATGTAGGCTCGAATATTGGCCTACCTGCACAAGATGCCAAGATCCATCACATAGCCCCCCCAGCCTACATGTCTCGGATGAGGAGGTGTGCAAAGGATTGGTAGAATAGTGAAAAAAGTAACATGAAGGGCCGAAATCAGTCAACGTAAATCGGTCATCTGATGCCAGTCAGATTGCGGGTGCAAGCCTTCGTGGTGGTATCGTAAAAAACGCCACCGAAGCATTGAAAATCCGTGAAAAGAGAACTAACCGATTCCTTGAGCCACCCGGAGGCGAGAACGTCGTTGAATCCATCGCGATTGTTCCAGCCTCTGCCAAGCACAAACTCTATGCCGAACGGAGGTAATTCCCGAGATAAGCCGACCAACCGCTAGATTCCGAGGTTTTGTCCTGATAGAAAACATAACAGGGCTCAAGACAGGTGGACCTAGTGCTGGAACATTGGCGGAATCCTGAAATATTTGCACCAATGGATGGCAAACCTGAAGATCAGTTTCCAGCTCCGTTTCAACGCATTCTACCGCACGAGCCGTGTCAGGATTTTGAATCGTGTCCAAGTGATGTGAAAGGGCTCCCAGAGGTACAGGATCCGGACTTCGTACTTGAACATGTTCAATAACCTCGGTTTCGGTGTTTATTGGTCCAACACTTTCACCAGTGCGTGCGGAGCAGGTTGAGAGTTCAGGTTCAGGAAGCCATGCACGTCGTGTATCGTATTCGTGAGTCGGCTCTACAAGGTGGTGCCAGGCTGTGTCGGAAGCGCGCAATTTCGGCTCAATATTCCGAGGAGCTTGAAGGGGTCTGCGTCGGCTGAAGTCCCAGACCCGATGCAGCTGAACGAAGAACTGTTCAACTTCTACTCTGAAGCAAAGTGCCAGGCGCTCGAAATCACTCAGCGTGTAAAACTCATCCGGATTATAGCAATGGCCCCAGGATGGAAGACCAGGCGGCTTTCTGCCATTACAACGAAAGCCGTCCATAGCTCTCTCTCTATGAAGCGTAAGGTTCCGTATAAGAGTGTTGTAGCTCTTGGATTCGATCCGGAATCCATCTGAGCCTGCTCCAATGCGAGTCTCGACACGAGTCAGAACAGTGTCAAGGAGCTCCCACTCAAAAGAGCATGCCCGCAATGCTGAACGTGAACGAGGGACCAGGCCTGTTGCCAGAAGATGCGACTTGCCGATCGAGGAAAGCCCGTCTGAAGAGGCGGCAATACCCGGGTTCAGAGAATGTGAAACTACAGTTGGAAATTTCACAGAATTCTCAGATATTTGCGAGGCCTGAGGGCAAACCTGAACATTGGTGTCGATCTCTGTCCCAAGAATCACAGCAGGGGCACTGTCAGAAGAGAGTGGAATAATACCGGTGCCCGGATTTCCGCATTCAACATTGTCAACAGTGCTTGCGGAGCGGTTTGACAGATCAGGAAGCCGATTACGCCGTGGGTTAGAGTCTTGAAGGCGCTCTGCGGTTCCCAACCTAGCTGTGTCCGGAGTGCGCAATCTCAGATTACTGCTCCGAGGAACCACGACTGGCCTTCCCCGGCTGAAGCTGTAAAAATGCTGAAGCTGTGAGAGGAAATATTCAACTTCAATTCGGAAACAGACCCCGAGGATCTCGAAGTCTGTGAGCGTGTAGAACGCATCGAGCGCAAAGCCATCGCCCCAGAACGGGATAGGCGGCGGCCTTCTTCCATTCAGAATAAAGCCATCTCGAGCGAAACATCTACGGGATGTAAGATCCCGGATGAGCTGGTTGTAGCTCTTGGTATCGACTCGAAATCCACTTGAGCGTGCACCGATGCGAGGGCGTGTCTCAACACAAGTGAGAACACTCTCAAGGAGCTTCAACTCGCAAGAGAACGGTAGCTGTAGTGCTGCACGGGAAACGGGGCCTATCTCGAGAAGATGAGGCTTCTTAATAGCATAAAGGCCCTTGCGTATGCAGGAACTATATCGATCAAGAATTTGCGGCTCGTTGGAGACGCTCGCATCCGCTTGAGTCGTGGCGAGGCGCAGGTAAGATCCATAGACTGGCGCATTCAGCGCGAACAAAGCGGGATGCAGCGGGCCGGAGAAAGATCGCACGGGGCGCGAAACATCGATCGAGACAGCGCGGCGACAAGGATTCAGAGTACCAGAGGAGGAAACGGTTCGACGCGATGAAACTGTGGAAGTAATTGAAGGCCGCGGTGTTGTAGTCGTGTTCGGTGACCTCATCAGAGGAGGGGATAGGGGAGCTCGATCCGCAGAGGAAGTACGGCCTCCAGGGTCGAAGGATGTGCAAGAGGAGTGCAGGCGCGACTGCCTGGCGTCCTCCATCGAGTTGCCGTAGGACGAATGTCGACCAGATTCAGAGGCAAAAGCAGTGAGGACCATTAAAGCAAAAGGTTCCCAATGTGTCCACCAATGTGAGAGAAATGGGTATCGCGTGCTATGCGATCACCGTGGGACGGATTGGTGTTACTGTATGTAATACCTTTCCAAGAGAAAATGACATATACTCGGGTTCAAATACTGGAACCTTTATATAATCAGTCAACACAGCTTTCACCAAAGAAGTCTTAGATTTAAACCAGAGCTAGCGTCGTAGTTCAAATATGTAAGGCTGCTATCAACTAATAATGCAAGTGCAGGACTTTGCACCAAGTTGACGATTAAGCTAAATAAGGATGAGCACTGGTGGCCCGGCTTGAGAATCACGCAGGTAGCGGAGAGTGAAGTTTCACAGTAGTAGATTGCAAAGTAAGGATGATGTAGATTGATTTCTTACAGGAGGAGGACAGGCCTCTTATATACTGCTAGCTATTGAGTGAGTCATAATTCACTGACTCACACTGACTCAAACTAGCTCAAACTGACTCTAACTGACTCTAACCTGCACAGCAAAGTACTGGAAATGCAAGGTCAGGACTGAGTCACAAGGCAGTGTTCAACCGTGAGAAATAAATATTAAATACGAGGCATGTAGGCTCGAATATTGGCCTACCTGCACAAGATGCCAAGATCCATCACAGATTCTGGTGCTGCCAAGCGTCTCGAAGAGCCGCATTGGGGTGTGCTTCAAGCCCGATTTCGAAATGTACTACGACCTTGAAAGATTGACGGATGATTTGGCATTGCCTACTGGCCGCGCAGCGCCGGTGAAACTCATCCTTTTCCGCCGCTGGGTCGACGCAGAAGCACTTTCCGCGCAGCTGGGCTTCCCTTGCGCCGAGCTGGAGTTGCCCTGGGAGGAGACGCGATGACGTTCTCTAATGAAGACACGTCAATTCGTGTGGGTTCTCGATAGAGATATAGAAGACATAGACGGCGGTGCCTATGGACATTCAATGATACTAGCAGTAACCTGTGCTACGCTACAGATTGAAATGTGTACTATCCAGAGGGCATTGAAGGTCAGCCAGATTGGAATTTTACGCAAGTGTACCAGACACTGAAGACGCTGCTTGTCATCAACCTTCGGTTGACTCCTCGCGGGCGGTTAAATTTGATATTTACTCACAGTTATCCTTCACCATCCCATAATCCATACTTTCAGTGAAAGTATGGATATTGAAAAAGCCGGGGAATCCGCCGGGATCAGGGCCGGCGGCAGGAAGTTGCCGTAGCGGAGCTTGAAAGCCTCTTTGGGAACTGGCCCCTGTCTTCAGTGTTGCAAGCCGGAAAACTTTGTACATCTATTGCAACCTCTGTAGATTGAGTGTAACACAGCACAACCATAAACATACTGAGATAGTCCGACCTATTCAGGACCCAGGAAGGACACTGGAAGATTCTGAGATGATGGAATCGATAAGCCCACTCACGTCTCCTCTGCCAACAACAGGGGCATAAATACTGGGTCCCATAGATGATCGTGGCATATTAATGTGTCCTAAGAGCTGTGCTGGGGCAACCGGGGCAGAAAGGAATTTTCAGAATGGCGGCCGCTGCCCAAATAGGTTCAAATTGACTTTGAAAATGATGAAAAAATTGTTTCCTTGTCAAATACTGTGAATTAATGCCAGTGCGAACACGACTTGATGCGCACGAGCTTGGCGCGATGCGGCGGGCGAACGGCGGGCTGTTGTTCATTGTTATTGATGGATTGTGCCGAGGTGCCGCCGGCACCTTACAAAATCCCCGGCGCTTTTCCCGTCAGGCACCCCGGCTACGATCGCCGGCTTTCCCATAATCCATTTGTTCTCTACTTTCACGCATCCTGAACCCAAAACCATTTCAATTTGGGTGAACCAAAACATGGATGTGGTCGTCTTTCTGAGCAGACTTGTCTGACGGGCTTGGCAAAACGGCTTGCCCCGCTTAGCGGAGTTTGAAATTGGCTGTGCGGGCTTGTGCGGCTTGGGCTTGGACGGGCTTGGGCATGTCCTCGGCTACACTATACATTCCCCCTGTAGTAAATATCTCCATTTCCGTCCTCTCTCACCCTAGCTTAACACCTAACATGCATTGCCGTTGTCAGAACCTCTCGGCCGTCAACGCCGACGTGATTGATGGCGTCTCCGAGGCCAACAAAGTTGAAGACTGCTGTGTGGGCTTGGACGTTACTCAGACCTAGTGCCCGAGGCATCCCCGCAGATTCCCGCCGTCACCATCATCGATCAAAACTGTTTCTTAATGTACACATCAACAAAATACCCGCTGACATGACTTGCAACGCGCGAAACCCAAACACACTGGCCGCTCAGTCAGATTCTCCGATACACCTATGGCAATTTCTGCAGCAAGTAATGAAGGAACTAACCGTATTTAATTCTCCCGCCACGGCGACTGTGGGTTTTTATACAATTCAACTCACACCGGAAAAGGTCGGGCCTCGGCTCCAGTCGGGCGAAGAGGCCTTATGCCTTACCTGACGACGACCGGACTGGCTTTGTCTTGTCTTGAAGCCCGGGCTTCAGTGAAACTCTTTCGCCGCTGTGACATGTGCTGCAGATGCCTCACCCAATATACTTAATTAAATCATCATGTGCAGCTCTGAAGACATACATAGAATAGTTTTCGGTCATCGACAGCTTATCCCTATCTATGCAACATTGCGACTTTGACGGGGACTCAATTTTTCAACCACCCCATTCCCAAGCAAATTTTAACGAACACAAAGGAAATCGAGCCAAGCCGCACAAGCTCAAGCCTGCTGTATTCTCAGGTAGTCCGAATTCACTGTTCAATTCTCCTTCCCAGTGAGTTCACAACTAATGCAGTCAACACAAGCCAAGTCAAGCCTCTAATCCCAAGCCCAAGGCCACTGTTCGAAGCAAGTTCGAGTCATTTTGCCAAGTCCGTCCAAGCCACATTGGAGAATTTACCTAATTGACTTTCATGAATTATTCCGGGTGGAATGGTCAGCGTTAACTGTTGAAATATCAACGAGATAGTGAATGATATTATAAGCCGGGCGCAAGCCCATTTGCTTGTTGGCGGCATTTGAAACAAGTCACTCTGCTCGGGCCCAAGCCCGACCGACGCCCACAACCAAATGATTTGCCATTCATGCATACAGCATTATATGCATGTTAAAGATAGTCATGAGAGCCATGAGTACAATGTATTGGGTTGAGTTGATTTTCATTTCCTCTGCGATGAATAGGATGGCATTGCCTTACTTCAACCCCAGTACCCTTAAAGGATGCGGAGCGAAGAAACATTCCATTTGATCCATGATAAGGCTGTTGAAACGGGCGAGTAATGAATGGAATAGTTCCCGCCGCTGGAGGATGTCCAACCTGACCTTATGGGTATGTCTGGGCGCTATTCTTGGATTAGTAGCGGATCCATGTGGTGCTTTCTATTGGATTCATGCTCGGTAACTGCTTTGCCCAAATTCACAAGCTCGAACAAGCCCGTTTGCGCGGGCGCTGTAGAAGAATGGGTTGTTCCGGGCTTGGAACTGGGGGAGCTGGTTGTGCGGAGGCCTGTGGAGGAGCCGTAGTATAGATTTAGGGAGGTTTTAGACAGAAATGAACTCAGCTGTGGTGTAGATAGATGCCTCGCAACTCGCCTCCTCGTCGTCCACTCGTTGGACGCTCGCAACTCGATGTAGGCTCAGGACTCAGAGAGGGAAGATGGGGGGGGGAAGCAAGAGGAAGTCCCCTTTCTGTCACATTTGGCAGCTTAAATACAGGATTGGGGTGGCTGTACGCGTACTCGTGCGTCACCAGAGCCCTGTAACAACGCAACGAAAGGAAATACAAACGGCATATAAATAAGGTGTCCGTGATATAGCGTCGAGCTAATGACACCGTCCGAACTGCCAGTTGACCAGGAAATGCGCAAAGACGTGATAGGGAGACGCGAAGCCCCCGAACAACGCTGCGGAGAGGTGGACCAAACCATCTCGGCGAGTCAATCCCCAGCGCACTCCGGGTCAACCGCGTTCTTCAGGCATGGCGTCGCCGTCGGCCTAAGTGCAGAGGAATTGGTTGAGTGGATATGAAAGATAGAGATGGGAATGTGATATGGGATGAATGAGGGACTTAATAGATAGCTCAGAGAGTGTTGACGCCCCGGACCAACGCGCGATGCGCCTCCACCAACGCGTTTGAGACGCGACGCGTTAATTGATACGCGGTCACGAGACTTGATCGTGCGCGCTTCGATGCGTCGTAAGTGCGGTATTGGAGGCCTCGAGTAAGCGTAAACCTGGCGACAGGGAAATAGTGATGGGAGAGAGGATGGTGAGTAGTAATGGAATAGATGAGAGGAGGAGGAATTGGTGGTTGATAACGCCTGGGTGGGAACCCGTGCTCGATACGTGGGAATTGCACGAGCGATGAGCGTGCCTAGTGGCACTTCCACAGCGCAAGCCCGTTTTGCAAGTGGGAAATGTCGCTCTCTTGCGCAACTGAACCAAAATACAATACAAAAGGTCACAAGCATTAATCCAATTGAAAAATACCAGCATTCCTCCAAAAAACAACTAAACTATCCACAAGCTTGTTTGTCCGATGGCATCAGACAAACGGGCTTGTGTTCAACTTGTCATTCAATATCAACAAGATTTTCAAGCCTATGCACTGAAATTCTGTATCAGATCTCTTTGAGTCAACTAACACATGATTTTGAGTAATACATGATGCTCCTGACGCTCGTTCTCGGTATGAACATTATCGCGGCCAAGATCAAGCCCAAGCCCGTTTGTCTGATGCCATCAGACAAACAGGCTTGTGTTCAACTATGACATCACACAGTCGGGCTTGCACGTTTATCAACTCAAGAATTTATTGCCTACACCCGAGCAGCCTCCAAATCACGTGTGGTACCGGCCTTTGAGTATTCCTGCTCAAAGATGGCTCAGAAAGAGTTTGGAACTGCAATATGTTCTGTGTTCAGTCCGTGTTTCCTCTGCTGAAATCGCTTGGAGACAGCAGAAGCATATCTCTCCATGATGGTATAGTAGAGCCTCGCTGATGATTCCATTGGGAGTCGACATTGGCGTGATAGAATAATTTTAAGTCATTTCAACAACTTATATTAACATGTCACAGAAAAATTGGATCCAGTAGACCAGGAATTCGAGTTGTGACAAACCCTTTGCTTGCAAGGGATCGGTAAATACAATGGGACTACACTGAATGTGACAAGCCCGTGATTTGGAAGTGAATTGACACTGTTGCCCTATGTCGTCCACGGCGGTGACAGTGTATCATCACATCAGTGAGCAGAATACTATAAAAAATCGCAAGCCCTAGAAGTATGTACTTACTGCACAAGGTCTATGCACTCAGATTGAGAAACTATTCCGACGGGGACGAGAAATACACACAAGCCCGTTTCTCGGCTAAGCGAGCAAACGGGCTTGCCAAGCCGACAAACGGGCTTGCAAGCCGATCTGCCGGGCTTGGGCTTTGATCTACACCCAAATCCAAGCCCAAGCCCAAACAAGCCCGTTGGCGCGGGCGCAAGCCCGTTTGGCAAGCCGAAAAGTGAACTCTCTCTTTCTGAGTACTTTCAGGCTGTGGTCACCATTTTTTGATATGGTCTGAATCTGCAGACTCGATTTGTTAGAAAACCCCTAATTATTTAATTTCGGGATGAAGGAACATAATTTGCACAGGGAGAACCAGGAAGGAACTCCTGAAATTGCTCCAACCTCATGCGAGAATTTTATTTGAAGAGATTCGACCCAGAAATGGGCCCGAACCGCCGCGTGCATTATTTTTCGCCGCCACTGTAGTTTGGTATACCACTCCGGTAGTACTAAATCCCCGCACGTGTCATCGTTTCTGCGATTTACAGCAGTCCAAACCCGCGGGATCGCAAAAAGAACAGAGACTCGGAGAATTGAGGTATGCCAGGAGGCTGACAAATATCTTTTTTTTTTTTGGCCCAAAAAAAAGTATTCTGCATTTAGTACCCGTGTCTTGAGACCTTAACGTTGACCTGGTTTGACCTAATCGACCCTTCCATCGTCGCCTTCAACCTCTGCATGCCTCTCGCCCTGAAAGTAATCACCACAGTCCCGTCCACCCCAGTCGTCTCCCCATCCACCGTGGCACCCTCAACCGGCTCCACAGTCATCCCATCAGTAACGACAAACGTCGCCGGTACACCTTCCTTCGCCTTCGTCGGCCCCTCAAGCTTCAAGAAATGTTGCGCATTAAACGCGTCGAACGCCCAGAGGATGTCGCCGTTCTTGTTGACTTCTTGCTGGCACCCACCAACAGGCGTCAACTGGAAGTTGAGGAGGAGTCCCCAGAATTGTGTGGCAGTCTCGGTGGTGTCGCCGATGGAGGTGATAAAGTAGTCGTCGAATTCGGTGAAGAACGTCGCATCCCACTGGAACCCGTTCGCCGCCGCCGCATCCGCCAGCGCTGACGTGCACGTCGGGCCCGGGAACTCGTTTTCGCCGTTGTTTGTACCGTCGCAGTGGTTCGTCCCGCCCGAAGCCGTGGTGACGTTGTGTCCCCTCGTGACGACGGTGCCCTCGAAGATCGTGTCGTTGGCGCCCTCGATGCGGAGGTTCACCGGTGTGGGGTGGTTTTTGGCCGGGATGGCACGCGCCGCGTGTGGGAGGAGCGCGGAGACGCAGAGGAGTGCGGTGATGAGGGAGAACATGTTGCCAACGCTGGACGTAATGGAGATGGGCCCTGTATAAATGCGGGGTAGACATCCTGGTTCAGGAACGGGCATTTGACAGGCGTCAAGCTGTCGTCGGCACGCAAGATTGGACGTGATGACCAGTGTTGAGTCCAGTTGAGTCTGTTAGAACTCCCATCAGATCCTGCCCCATTTAGATCACCGTTTGGCACCCAAGGTTTGACTGCGGGCGTTTCTCATGCGCGCAGTTCTGCGTTGCACTGGTAGTTATCCCTCCAGACATTTCAGAAAATGAAAGACATCAATTGTCAACGTAAATCACGAGGAACAAATTGGAAAAGATGCTAAACTGGGAAAATCCCGGACACTTCGAGCCCATAAGTCGGTGCACTGATGTGGATATTACGTTGCTTTTGTGTTGTTTCTTATGTATCTTGTCCATTTCCCTCCAAGACTGGCGTGAAAATTAAATCTCAAGAAGTCATCAAATATAAGAGAAAATTAGATGCGGCTGAGCGAACCGGATGAGAGCGAACCGATGAGATGGGGATTCTGCATTCAAATTCACAACCACGTCCAGGCTCCTTCCGTGAAAGAATTCAGCTAGGACCCCGTCTATCTAGATGGTCTTCATCTCCACGAAAATTGCTTTGTAGGAAATGTCCGCCAGAGCATAATTCGAGATGTGCCATGATACATCGGAATCTCTCGCGAGAGATGCGGCATGATATATCAAGGAGAAATGCAGACGTTTTGGGTAAATTGCCCGAGCGTGCCTGTCCGCTCGCTGCCGTCCGCCGCGCGTTGGCGCGTGACAGTGCTCCCTTCGCTCAAAGAGCGATTCCCGCCGGGCTCGTGCACCCTAATCTAACCGTATAAAATGTTTAACATTGATATAAGACACTTGCCTTCGTGTTTACATCCATTGAAAGCGCCAAGCGCCCTCGCAGATTCGCGCGCGACAGGGGATTTATCGAGGGCGGGTGAAGCACTTTTTCCCGACAATTGGGACATATCCACAGGGCAGAGAATGAGAATTCAAGGGGAACTGTGGTAAAACATAGCCTTGGTCGCCCCGAGCCAGGGTCAGACAGCGATTTCGTGGAACAAAGAAAGACAAGATGGGGATGTTTGGTCTCGACTGTTGGCGTTTGATCTGGCAATCGGGCTTCGGGTCGCGTACCTTTTCCTCACACTCCCACACCGACCGATCAGTCAGTTCTCCTTGCGCCCTGGATCGGGATATGACATCTCCCGGCGGTCTCAGAAAAATCTCACAGCTCCCATTAATCCGTATACGACCGGTACCAAAATCCGTGCTTTCCCATCTTTTCTTTTCGCCAATTGCGGCGCACGGTGCCGGACAAATGAGGTGCATGGCCAACGGGTACAGGTGCTCAGACATGTTGGTGCGCCCATGCTCGCCCTGGTGATGCGCCGAATATAGCCGGTGTGAGCGCCTGCCTGTACTGCGATCTGTCCCGGGAGTTGACGCGCGGGACGGGACTTCAAACTTGATTCACAGAAGGCGTGGACAGTAGTGGAAATGAACGAGGCCTGACCCGAAATAGTTTGTACATACCGTAAATTGACTCCGCGGCCTCGTTAACTCGTGACAGCGTTCAGGAATAGTCCTGTACATTCCAGCACCGGCAGTAGAAACTCAGCTGTCGTGCGGGGAATGCGGGTGTGATTTCCATCTAGGCACGACGCCGATCTGGCCCCTAGTCTGTACATATGCACCACGGGCATCTTTCCGCACGCGGGAAGGCTCGCCGCCGCCGTCAGTCCTATGAATACCGATTTGAACCACGTCCCGTCGAAGTGAATGACCACTACCGCAGCGCCGACGGGGATCCAGGATTGACGTTCATTCCCATTCTTGCCTTCCTGCATTGACAGGCATCTTTCCCAATCGTCTGAAACAGCCGCGTCCCGACGCATAAAAACCTGTGGTTGCGGCACCCGACATCAAAACACTTCCCCCCACCACAATGAAGTCCTCCTTCCAGTTCACCGCTCTCCTCATCTCGTTTATCGCTGCCGTAGTAGCCAGCATGCGCATCATTATTTTACATTGCTCCAACAACATCTCCAACTAACGCTTACTCATATAGCCCGCGGATGTCATCCCTCGCGAATCCGCGCTCGACGCCCGCGTGAGCCGTTTCCTCATTTTCTTTACTCTGTATTGATACTCAGATATGTTCTCTTCTTAGGGCTGCACACTCACCTTGGTCTGCGACGGCGGCATCAAGCAGGCCGCAATTTGCACCAAGCAGGGATACGGTTGCCCCGACTCGGCCAGTGCGTACAACGCAACGTGCGCGGCGGACTGCGTATCTCCTACCGTGTGGGTTCTTGAATCGTCGAGGCAAGGGGAAGGGGGAAGAGGGGACTACATACGTGTTGACTGGTCTATCTATGAGTGGTTCAAATTGTCTTGTGAACATATGCGTTATTGGTGTACACTGCAATACATTCGGGAATCATCGCTCCGAGTTCGGTTCAACCTCCCTCCGCGTGTGCATGTGAACCGCTGCATCGAATGGGAGACTGGCTGTCTATTCGATAACCGTGAAACAATGCGGACAATGTGATCATCCGTACGTGTCTGCAAGTAAAAACACACATCTTCCACACTAGTCATGCACCCTCGGCCGTCAAAAAAGAATGTGGTCAACCTGGAGTCGAACCAGGACGTCCCACAGAGAAATTCGCCCGTCATCACGGACTGTGTGTGCAGTACCTGTATTCCGCTATCAGGTCTTCCTGATGCAAACTTGAGCCTGATTAAATGCGAGACTTCTGCTCACCTACAAGGCCAACCGCGATCTGGGACGAAATTGGTAAGAGGTCACTCTCAAGTCCGCACCCCGGGTTATCTCTAAAAAAGATTCATCCACGGTTACCCTTGCATGATCGGACCTGGATGCGAACCATGCCGTCCCGCAGAAAAATTGCCATTGTACCGGATTGTGGGCGCGGTACCGTCTGCGATCCGCGCGTACTGCTACGCAAAGTGGACCTAGTCAAATATGAGTTCCATTCGCGCAAAATAGAGATAGACAGATTTGAATTACCACCGGCGGTTCAGTCCAGTTTGAAGTTGTGGTCGAGGCTGCTTGAACGCCTTTCACCCCGAGACGAATTTGCACCGAAATTCCCGACCTACGTCAAGGTTAGCTCGTGGACGGCCGGTAAAAAGACAAGGGAATGAGCAGAAATGTGCATTCCGGAGCTGTCAACGTTCGCCGAGGTTAGCTTGCAGATGGTAGGCAAAGAAAAAAGAACGTGCACAGAGCTACTTCATGATCCGACCTGGCGTCGGACTCTCCGGATCCCGCAGCGAGATTGCTGTGATACTGGGTGAGGCCGATTAAATGCTCGTTCCCACCAAGTAGAGGGAACGCAGACGAATTCGAATTGACAGCGGCGATTGACGCAGGGCTCATTGATCACCTGTCCCGCCCAGAGACGGATTTGCATCGAAATTTCCAATCTGCGTAGGTGTTAGCTCGTGGAGGGCGGAAGCGGTGCCAGTACCATCAAGCAATCTATCTCGCTGAATGGAGCGCGATCCCGACGGGAGAGTTGTAGCGCGGTGCGCACGGTAAACGACGGCACGGTGATGACTAGGATGGGTGAAGTTGAAGCCCACTCAAGTTGGGCGCGACCAGCTACTCTGTTGTCTATGCGAACGGCCAGATGGATTTATGGCCAGACGGAAGGCCATTTCACCCCCTCGAGTCATTTGAGGATACTGGGACGTTGCTGGATGTCGCACAGATTCGCAGCAGTCGTATAACTTTTGAGGCAAGACAAAGGCGAAGCTCGAGGTGATCAAACACAGATCCAGTAGGGTACCGAATGAGCCGGTGTATTACAGGGCCAAGAGGGCTGGCCGCAGGCGGATGCGGACAGCGGAGGTGGGTGTGGTGGGGAAGGGGTCGGCGGTTGGGGGAGGATGCGGAGCACCTCATGTGTTCTCGTGGGCTGGCGGGAGCTGCCTCTCGAGTTCGAGTCGGCGTGGTTCCTTGCTGGATAGCAGGTGGCCAGCGTGCGAATGCGACTGGGGAGGGTGCGCGTACGGCGGGGAGCGTACGATCTTCGCCTCCGTCCGTTGCTCTACAAACACCCGGTGGTCAGTCCGGCTATACCGCCGCGGGAGAAAGAAGACGCACCCGTAGTCTAGACGCGCAGTGGCGGCGACGGGCGGGAAGGCGGCGCCTATGGAGGGCAGCGGCTGCATGTCGCGGAGGCTGCGGCCGGGCGTGCTGGGAGGAGGGGAAGTCAGCGCTGCGAGGCGGGGTATACAAACCAAGGATACTTTGCGGGCGCGGGCGCGGAATGGGTGTACTTATCCCTGGAACGACGAAAACGTCAGCCGCAAAGGAAGGAAGGAGAGGAAGAGACGTGCGTCGACTCGGCGTCCAGCGCAGGATTGAGGATGCGTGCAAGCCAGAACCGGGAGCGCGAGGGCGGGACATTGGCGCTGCTGTTGCTGTTCATCATGGGCACGTCGTTGGGGGTGCCCGGACGCATTCGGGGCGGAGTCATTGGTTAGAATCGCGCGTCGTGCTCGAGCCGCATCTAGGTGAGGTGTTCGCGCATCCTCTTTCTTTACGTAAGCACAGTTCTTCACCTAAACATCAGGCTTTTGACAAAAAACTTGTGACCTTTTTGGGCTTGTGAGCTTGCTGACAAGCTTACAAGGTCAAAAAGGGTCAGAAGTGAAAAAACACCCTTCGTGAAATCGGCAATTGATGCCATGACGATCCTTGAAAAAAAAAATTTTGAAGAAAATTTTGACCTTGTGGAAATTGGGACATAGTTTGTGGCCTTGCGAGCTTGCGACGTTTTTGGTGAAGCTTGTGACCTTGTTTGGCCTTGTACAAGGTCACAAGTTATTTGTCAAAAGTCTGATGAAGGGAGGGATGTCAACGCAGGAAGGTTAAATAGCAGCCACCGCAGTGAATGGGCCTGGCATCCATCCACTCCAGTGCGCGCTCATTGGCTCTTAGACAAAGAAGGAGGGAGGGTACCATGGAAGCGGGTGTGGTCGATCGCGAGTATGTGGTGGGTTGGGCCAGCGGGAGAGACAAAGCAATCACGATCCGGATCGGGCGGAGCTTGAATTGGGGCAGGACGGCACAGTCACGTGGAACGCATCAACGAGTTTCAGCCGTTGAAGTTGAACCAGCCTAGCGCCCTCGAGTCCACGCGTCATTCGCGGCCCCCCGCGGCCTAAATGAACAGTTAAAGATATATATGTACCCTGGAGCGCTGCGCTCCGAGGATGTGGCCGGAGAGTTCTCCATGATGCAGGAGTACATGTAGTGCATGATCTCAGTATGCACCGCCCGATTACCGCCGATGCTGTTAGGTAATGAACTAATTTGAACCACAATTCTCGAAGTGAAATAAATATTTCTCTGAACCGGGGTGAAGCTTGGGACGGGAGGTTTATCGTGCGGGTCCGGCGTCCGAGGTCGGAACATAACCATATTGAAGGGACCAAAGATGTTCTCTTCTCAGAAAATTTGCGAACGAAGCAGACAAGGCCGTTGGGATCTTACAATAAGTACTCACCGATGTCTTTGCATTTAGTCAATCACAGGCTGACTACACTGGGTACAAGATTCCCATTGAACTTGCGGGCCAGAAATTATATAGGTTGCGGTGGTCGCTGATCGACTCGTAATGCATGACCATAGTCGTAGTCGTTCATGGTTCCGTTGCGATCCACAAGCAATAAATTCAGTATAGGCATCAGAAATATGGTGTAAATCCCCGCTAGAGATCTCTCCATCCCTTCTACGCTCAGACATTATCATATCAAGCGATGACACAGTAACTGTTAACACCCGCGTCTTCGTTGTTGTTCTCTCTGGCCTCGATGTCAATCTAAAGAATTCCGAGGAAATATTAGGTCAGTGGTGGAAACAGCGAGTACTGAGGGCGGCCTACCAGCTCGACGTTGGCGACATCGATCGGTTGGAGCAGGTCGCCAGCGGATTCGGCGACCCGAATTATCGGGTCCTGGATGCAGTTCAGTAATCTGGCTTGCCGAGGGCATAGCACGAAGACATGCCTTTCGGTCGATGGACCCTGCGGACGCAGCAGGCTGCGCCTCGGGAAGTGGTGCGCCATACGCAGCCAACACAAGGGCACAGGAGACATAAAGCGCAGAGATGAAGTGCATAATTGGCGACTGTGTGTGACGGATGAGGGTGAACGGAAAAGATGCTCGATTCTCTGGTTGCACTCTGAATTTATAGGGCTGCTTATCAAGCCAACACCATATGCTTCTCGCCGTATCTGAGTGCAAAACTGGGAGTTTAAGGACGAGGAACACGAATAAGGCTTAGTTTGCGGGATCGGCAAGGGGTCACTTGGGGCGGTGGATGGAAACCCGGAGACCGGCGCATCCGGAGCAGATAGGTAGTTTGGAAACTCGGATCTCCACCCGCTCCATATTCTTCCCATAGCTCTCCGGATTTCGCTGGATGCAGGGTAACCAAGTTCATCCTTCATATTCCCGCGACCCGGAAAGCACCGGCCTCGACAAATTACCGCCCGCCTCCGGACCTCCCGCATGCTCGCCGTGGACATGTAAAGTAAACGCTTCACGGTATCGGAGCAAACTACTTACTGTTACGCCGGCATTAAAACATAAAACCTTTCAGCGTTGTCAGGACCGCGCAGAGCAAATTCGTATGCTAATATCACCAATGCCGCCAACGTGCGGCGACGTGGCTGGAATTTAACTGGATATGCGGGGCCCAGGCGCGGCAACGGTATAACTATAGTATGTTGGAGATGAGCAATCCAGCACATGCCCGAGGCGTAGCCCGAGGATACTGACTGATATGGAACAGAATGGAACTTGCCGAAACATCCGGGCCAGGAGAAAATACCGCGGCCGCCGCGCACTGCCGCTGCACTCCCAAAGCTCGACTAAGCCCAACTAAGTGACTTGGGAAGACTTAAACTCTGAGATCTACTGTTGAATTAGGTCTGAAACATGCCCTGGACTCTTGTAAGAGCTCAAATAGAATGTTCTCAGTGTAATATCACTCAAATGTGGTGAGGTTAAATTTGACTTCGACCACGATTATGACACAGGCAAGACATCATGTCACGTCGCTGCGCGGCAACGCCTCGTCAGTACCGTGGCAGCGCTGCGTCAATGCGCGACAGTGCCGCGCACACTCTAGCTCTTCATGCGGCCCTTGTGGGGTGTGATGGAGCTCCCCCAAGGTTTTATACCATCAGTGTGTTCTTTCAGTGCACAAAGACTGCATCAAAAGATCGGCGGCTTTGTTATAACCCGATAGAGGGAATCATGAATTGAACCATCTGGGAAATTTGACATGCCTTGTTCAGCTGCCGCCGTCGTGGTTGATTCGAATGCGATAATTTTGTCTTGCGGTCAAAACCAGGTACTTTGCGGCCCCAATTCAACGAATACCTACTCGAAGAAAACAATATTTGGGTGTGGTACTATGCGGACAGTATCCGAGGTCTAGCCTTGTAGCGTCGCATCGAATTTGCTGCAGCTTTCAATTTCATACCAATGAAGTGCGGGAACCACGAGAATTGAGTTTAGAAGTTATTGGAGACGAGGTTCAGGGTACTAGTCTGACTAAATGGTCTTCACCTATTTGACACGCTGAAGGTGTGCAGTACGCGGCAGTGCAAGTTGGTAGCAATGTAGGATCTGAAACCTGCCTTCAAGCCCGCAGCATGTTTGACATGGCAGCGCCCATCGATCCATCGCGAGCGTGGGGGACTGGTGAGAGGGCGGCGATCCCACAGGAGAGAAAGGGATCCGCCGTGACAGCCGCGGAAGACGAGTGCGAGGTCGAATAGGCAGAGTTCAAATCTCTCGGAGCAAAGGGCAAATGGTGTCTTAGAACTTGCAAAAATGAAGACACCTGTTGCGCGCATCAAGGGCAGTAGCGTAGGAAGCCACGGCTGCTGCGAGATGGCGGCGCTTGATTGGACTTGCGCGGGGGCGTCCAGGCGGGGCGGGGCGGGCGGGGCAGTCGCAAGGATGCTCGAGACGAGCAGTAACCACAGTTTTTAGTTAATTAATAGCAGACTTAGTGTCTTCGTCATGTGACAGCCCCGCCGCGACCGCGTCAGCGGGCCGCCCCCTGCCCGCCGGTGATAAACTTGTATGTTTCACGCGCAATGTAGACCGCAGAGCGACGATTTGGGTACTATTCGGGAGCGAATTACCACAGGAATCCATATCTGACTTTGTAGGATGGTCGGTGATCTCTGCGCGAGTGAAGGTTCAATTTTAGTAGGTTTTCTACACCGGCCAGAGATTCACGTGACCTGGGTTCAATTTTGGGGGGCACGGGATGAGATTTCGAGGAGGAGGAGAGGTTATCATACCGGGCAAGCTTAGAATAGAAGTTTAGGTGGAAAGGGACGAGCAAGATCTTGTTTCTGGGGTGCAACGGGACGTGGCAGCCGAATTGTGTCCCGTCAGAGAATAATCACCCCGTGGTGAGGACGGGGTGTACAGGGTTGAAATTAGGGTCCACAGAACCGCAGAAAGAAATGACCTTGAGTCTCGGTATAACACAGGATGGATTTCTCAATCACTTTCCATACGTGGCAGGTGTGTGTATCGAAGCTCCGAAATATCTCTGGCATATCCTAGGTTCATTCCATCCCGAACATGCGAAATTCACAATGCATTATCGGTTTGTATCGTCCCTGTAAAATTGGTACACAGAATGTCACCTCAAGAAATCCGCGGCCCGAGAAGAACCTGGAAGTTTTAATGGAGTTGCAACGCCCACAACAGTTGCTGTAGCGCAGGGGAATCACGCGTTTGTGTTCCTTGCCCGCCACCTCATCATCCTCCCTCTGGCGCTGCATCAACGTGCTTGGGAATTTTCCGTCTCCTCCAGTCGTAAACCCATATCCACATCCACCCGTATCCTCGTATCCGCGTGTACTCCCTCTCTTCCTCGATATAAGCACACCCGCGCGCCGAGAATCTGAGATGCTGCAACACGCGGCGCAATTGACTGCCCAACAGTGGGAAGACGAGCAAGTGAGCCCATTCTTCCGCGGCGGCGATACGGAACGTGTCGTCGAGCGCGCAGTGCGTATCATGTCGTCCTGCATTGGCCAACGCGGATGAGAGCGGAGGGCTAGGTCAGGCGCACATGCGCGCACCGGAGGTTCCGCGGTACGTTTCTTTCTTTCATCCATTCTCCTACCTATCCTCCATATCCCACTTGGCATGGGCACACCTAGCTCATTCCATCGGTCGCCTACACATTCCCATTCCCAAATGCCATCTCTGCCCCATCCTCCCCTCCGCTCTTTCCGATTCCACCAGCTCTCCCCAAAAACTGACATCGCCCACCTCACAGACCCCCACTCCTCCGCGCCCTGGAAGCCGTCACCTCCACCGCCACGTCCGTCTACGCCGCGTCGCCCTCGTCTACGCGGCCTCGAGCGGGCGAAGGGCGTCGATGCACCATCCGCTTGCTGGGGGAGGAAGTGGAGAGAGAAGAAAAAGGGAGGAAGAATTGGGAATGGGGAAGGGAGGGGGGGAGGAGGAGCAGGGTAGGATTGTCCAGGCGCGGTGGGGCGAGATGCGTGGGGGGGGGGAGGTACGTTCCTTCTCTTTCCTCGCTTTCGCTCGTTGTTTCTTTGCGCTCCTGCTCGCTCTCTTCTCTTGGGAGGAGCTCCGTTTGCGCCCTGCGCACATCAGTTACGGCCGGCCGTGCCCGTCCCCACCCGCTTGCGGGCACCAAGTCTCTTCCGTCAGGGGATGAGGGGCGCATCGAGTACGCGCGATCTCTGCCCGTCCCCGCCCGCTTTTGGCGGCTACGTCTACATGACGCCGTGTCCATTTTTGGGCCCCAAGTCCGTTTTTGGAGAGATGAGGCGCGGGACGACGCGTCTTTTTTGTGACGTCTTTGGGCGAGGATTCGCACTGGTGTAGCGGGAGTGCAGCAGAGGCGTCCGTTTTAGGAAGGGCGCGCGACTTACGCTAGACTTGGATGGGCGCTGCGGTCTCTCCGAGGCATGGGCGGGATGTACGTTCTCGCCGCGCACCCTTGTGGATTTGTGGGTGTTGCGCTGCTTGTTCGGGGGGTGGATCGTATCCCAGGGATTTGTACCCGGCAGGTAGCCTGCTAAAACTGGTATCATGCTATTCAAATAAAATGCACCTCCGCAACACGAAGCTTTTCTCATTGATCCTGACCGCCAACGTCTCACTTTTCCTCTGTCGATATCCGGTGAATTTCCGCTCAAGAGATGTAGCTCTTACGTTTATCTCCCACAACGGAGTTAAGGCGTTGTCAAAATGGACACCTGACCCGGGTATATAAACATAGTGAGATAAATGCCACCGTCTTTGGCCACCTCGCTCTCACTCGAGATGCTTCTACTGCTGTCGATTCTTGCTGCTCATGTACTCGGTACATTGGCATTGGGGAAGTATTGCACCTCCTCCGACCCATGCTGGCCCTCTTCGCACCTCTGGGCCACCTTAAACGCTTCTGTTAACGGGAACCTTATTGCCGCCAGACCTACCGCCGCGCCTTGCCACCCCACTGATCCCCTGTTCAATGCAGCTACATGCGCAACAGTGAACGCTTCATGGACAAGTATGTTCTTCCGGGTGGACCAGCCCGGGGCGACGCAAGAGTATGTGTCCTTCATTCCAGATTTCAAGTAGTCATTAATATAACACTAAATGCTATCAGCACCTACTGGGAAAACGGCAACTCCTCGTGCTACATCGACTTCCAGCTCAGCAATCCATGCGAGCAAGGCCTAGTGCCCACCATCGTTCTCGACGCACACAGCGTTGCGCACGTCCAGCAAGGCGTGAACTTTGCCCGCACCCATCGTCTCCGACTTCGCATCAAAGCCTCTGGGCACGATTTCATCGGCCGTGCAAGTGGGGAAGACGCTTTCCTCATCTGGACGCGGAATCTGCGAAGCCTTGCCCTCGTTCTAGATTTCAAAGCCGCGGGGACCCCGGTTGGAGTACGTTCTGTGAGGGTTATCAAGAGCGGGCCGGGTGATGGATGGCAGAGTGTGTATGAGCTTGCGAATAGGTCGGATGTTACAGTGGTTGGCCGGACGGGGCAGACTGTTTCCTCCGCTGGAGGATATCTCATGGGCGGAGGGGTGAGCCCTCCAGTCTATCGATGGATTTCGACTGATCTTTGGTTGCCAGCATAGTCTACTGGGTCGACATTATGGACTCGCTGTCGATAGTGCGTGTTCCGCTTCATCTTTTGAATTCTGATTACCAGCGACCGACAACTTGAAAGACGTTCTGCAGTTCACGTTGGTGAACGCCTTCGGTCAAGTCGTCATCGCCAACTCGCACCAGAACACAGATCTATTCTGGAGTCTCAGAGGCGGAGGTGGCGGCACATTCGGCGTTGTAACAGAAGTCATTCACGCTACTCGTCGGTAAACCCACAAACTCCGATTCCTATCTGACGATTCCGAGCAGATCCTCCGTTCCACAATATCTTGGGAGTGACTCTGAACGTCGCCGCTCCAAGTTCAACCGTGTTAGCCAGCATACTGCAAGTCTTTCTCAACATTCAACCAACTCTCGACGACGATTCGTGGTGGCTTACCACTGCCGTACAGCAAACATCGCTCTTCATCCAGGCCGCGCTGTTCACTCCTCCACCCGGCGCTAATTTCACGCAGTTGGCGCACCAGGCTTTCGAGCCCGTGATTTCAGCAGCTCAGAAATTCAACATCTCCCCCGTCTTCACCGTCCAAGCTTATCCAAACTTCCTCGCCGTGCACGACGCGTTCTTCCCATCAGAATCCCAGCCCTATGGCGTTCCTTCAGTCCTCGCATCCCGACTCATGCCTCGTCATGTATTCGAAAATTCGAGTGCCACAGCGATACTTGCCCAAGTATCGACACAACCCTCTGCAGTCATTTTCAACCTCCGTGAGTCCTCAATTGAGTTTACCTGTTGACGCCAGCTGAACCATTGGAAGTCGCCGGAGGCGCAGTTGCCAAGGTCCCGGCCGATGCGACCTCGGTGAATCCAGGATGGCGAAAAGCGTTGCATCTAGTGATTTTTGCCAGTGGGTGGACGTCCTCGACGCCACTCGCCATTCGAGACGAGCTCAGACAAACTGTGACTGCACAAACCTCATTGTTCGAACCCTTCAGCGAAGGCCTCGGCACATATCTCAACGAAGCGGATCGGTGAGATTACAGAAACAAAGTCCACCATAGCTTAACTTTTTTGGCAGAAATGATCCGGATTGGCCTCAGAGTTTCTGGGGCGACAACTATGAACGTCTGTTGGAGATGAAGAAAAAAATGTGAGTTTAATCTCCATCTTCATTCAGTAGAGGTACATACTTACAATGTCAGTGATCCTTTGGGTGTTTTTGAATGTCCTAAATGTGTCGGGTCTGAGGTGTTTGGTTTTTGAGATGTAATTGGCCAGAAGTATTACTTCCTAGCCCGGCCAACAACGCGTTTCAGTTGTCTTTCTGGATAATTCTTAATCAAAAACCGCCTTTGCTGCTATACAGAGTGCCGCTATGCAGCAAGATCTCAGTGCTGGTGCACGGGATAAAACAAGACAAGCAAGCGTGCACACAAGATTGGATTACTTCAATCAGATGGACTGAACCTTCAATGAAGGTGCGCCATATGAGTTTCTTTCCTTCATCGATGTTTGTTGAACTAGCGGTCCTTGTCTTCGAGCCAGCGGAGGACGGAATTTTCGGCAAGGAGCCTCGAGAGTTTCCAAATTCTCGGTCTAATCGAGAACGCGCACGAATGCTGACCCACCGTCCTCGAGTTCAATTTCCATCACCTACACATAAGTCAGCGACAGAATACCAGTAGTAAGAGTCGAGGAATGAGTTGCACTTGTGATCTAATCCGTGCCTTTGGCCCCAACTACGTTTTTTTAAAGCCTAAAACTCAGCTTAAAGTTATAGAAAACGTACTTGGGGCCAAGTACACGGATTAGATACATAAAAGGCGAATTTCCCTCTGCCATGGTATTTCAACCCTTAATTGCTGCAGACCTTCAAATAGAACACGTTACGGAGGATATTTCGATTTCAAGGAAAGCAAGTCATACGCAGAGTCCAAAAGATCAGTATAATTGAAATGGCCCCTGTCCCGTCATACGAATGGCACCCGTGTAACCAAACCCTGCGGCGAGATCGTCAACACTGCGTTCCGTGGCCCCGGAGACAGGGGCTGTGGCCCTTGACCGACGTGTGCCGAGGTGCCGAGACAGACTACGTGGCCATCACGTCGGCACAGCTGTGCCGCCCTTAACCTACGTCTTCGCCGGGTCGACGGACCCTTCCTCCCTGTGCCTACCCCTCGCGACACACCCCGGTAGACCCCGCTCAATTCTTTACTTAGGGTAATCTTTGTCCTATTTGCTAGCAAGCCACCGCCTGTGCAGTATAGCTGAGATACAAAAACCTCGGTTATTCTGAATCGACGCTTCTACATAGTACCTACGCTACGCTAGCCGACCCTTCCCTCGGCACTCCAATGCCGTCGGAATTCGTGGGCTCTCCTCTGCAATGGGTGTTAGCTTGCCATCTTCCTATCCAAGACCATGGACACGTTGGTCACACATCGTCGTCCAACATGGATTCCAAGTCACTGATTTTGCGCAGACTCGCCACATACAGCCAACAGCCGAACAGTGCGGCCAGCCGCCCAAGGCACTATCCGGGGTAGGGAGGGCTGGATGTTAAACTGTACATATGCACCTTGAATCAGTTATATCTTCTTGCCGTGGATGTGATGAACGAGCGAAGTCTTTGAAGGTCGACAAACTATAAGCAAGCTGCGGAGTTAGGGCCCGAATTGATGGGCACTGCTTTTGCCAAAGACGTGCAATTCATCCCGGTCAATTGTTCGACGACTCCAAGTGCTTTTACCGCATCCATTTACCACATACTACTCACACCAAAAATGAAATGACAGGATTTATATCCGAGGGATGCAGACCTGTGGCTCCGCCTGTACCGAGCTGTGTGGCCGCACCACGGCAGACCCCCTGTCTCCGGGGCCCCGGAATGCAGTGAAGGGCGTATACTGTACTATTTCGACCAAGTATTCAGTCACTGGTCACAGCTCCGGTTGAATTGAAGGCTTTCCAAATATGTCACAGGTCACCGAGGGCGTTGAATACTTGACCGTTTTATCCGGTTGTCGGGCTGAAAATTCGAATTTTTTCTCCGGCCACATTTGATGCTAGTTCGTTGGAAAATGCAGCCCAATCGGGTCTGTTTTTCTAGGAAATTCAGGCCCTGACCGATTTTGGCGGTCTTTCGAGCCGAAATTTGAGCTGAATACTTGTGAAATGAATACTGAAAATAGTGGTCACAGGTCTCAACCACGGTTGAATTGATGGGAAATGAATACTTATGGTCACTGGTCACACCCCCTGAATACTTGGTCGAAATAGTACAGTATATAGGCGTTCATTGTTTCTCAAAGTATCCTGAACTGGTTCTGAAAACACTCTGTACAGGTATGATTTCACTCCTAGTGCAGTGAAAAGAGCCGCGGCGATGCAATACTAAAATCCTGGGCCAAAACAAGTCAGTTAACCGCTTCCTGATATGATAGCCGTGAGGCGAGTTTCGTTGCGCAGCAATCCTCTAATACACCTCAGGACAGACTGAATGCACCTCAAACATTGAAATCTTGCTTCTGGAGACCTTAGGAATGAATTCGGGAAATGCCGCATCACGCCGCGTCAGTGCGCGCCGCCCCGAGTCATTTTCTCCTGACCCAGGGATCACTATGCGAAGATTTGCCCGCGCTGGCGGCCCAGAAACTCAGGAAGGAGGCCACCAGGAGTAGTCAATGAAGTAAGTGCAAAGGTTGGACTTGGGCGACGCAGATTATCGAGAGCACGACGGCGGTGGCACGGCTTTTCCAAAGGATTCTTGCCTGTAGGGGTGAAAACGAGAGCGGCCCCGCCGATGTCAGGCTGAGATTCTGAGCATATTATCAGCGCAGAATGCGTGTTGATCCAGCAGAATTTGAGGTGCTTTGCATCCAGAGACCTGGCAGCGCGATTCACACCGTGAAAAATGCGAGAGGTTCACAGCAGGAGCATCAGTCTTCAGAGACGCGGAAAGCGTGGGGTTAATCTAGGAGGTACAGCGACGGCAGAATCTAACAAGCAGCCTTGAGAAGTCAGGTAACCCTTTTTAAGCATCGTAGCGCAGGATACCAGCGAAGATTAGTGCCTTGGGTTTGGATTCAGTGGAGAAAGGACGAAGGAAAGAGAAGGCAGATGATAAAGACCGCGGCTTAGTCATCTTCCAATTGGATCAGAAGATCCAACGTTCTCATGCCCGCCGGCCGCAGTGCCTTCCGTGTTCTCCGAGTCCGGCTTCAGGCAGTGGACCCGTTCAACATCGACGGGAGACATTGTTGTGGGAGATCGACGGCGGCGGCGTGAGGGTAGGGGGTATCTTGTTATAATTGTCTCGGTTCCAGGCGCCATCTTCTCCCGGTATATCTTGATGGCGCGCGCGCTCGCCTGATGCGCGCACGCACTACTTATCTCCGTATCTTATATATATTACTACGCATCATATTCCTCCCTCAGTCGTTTCCCCGATACGACTGAGGTGAGTTATACTTACTACTCCTGTTTACTTATACTTATCATTCTCTCCAGTTAACGTACCTATCTAACAGGTTATGGGCCCCGTTGCTGTTTAAATTGACAACAACGACCAATCTACGAGCTTTCGACTCGCCTCCGACCCCTTGAGCTATCGCCTCATTCCCCTACGAGCTGTCGCCTCGCCCCTACCCCGAACTTGATCGTCGTGTTATCGTCTCGACACCATGTCTGGAATCCCCAGCCCCTTGTCCATGCCCGAAGCAGATCACTTCAAGGGCAACAACTTCCCGAGATTCAAGTCCCTGCTCCTCGCAGGTGCAAAGGCTCGCGGTGTCCTCGGATACCTCGACGGCTCAATCCCGAAGCCGACCCCTGTCCAGGGGCCAGTACCTTATGCTGCAGCGACCGTGTGGTACTCGCGCGCTCCATCCGAGGAGGAATGGGGTATGCGGGATGCATACACCCAAGCAATGATCATTACAAATATCGATAACCCTGTCGGATACGGGATCACAGACACCATGACTGCAGCGGAGGCTTATTCTGCGCTCACCAGTGTCTATAGCCTCAAGACGGACCTCGGCCTTGTCACCGCTGAGCGCGAGTTGCGCGACGTCCTTTATGTGGACGGAGCAAACTTCGATGAATTCATCGCCGACCTACGCATGAAATGGAGCGCAGTCAACGATCAAGGCGGAAGCATTACAGACCTTCAATTCCGTGGGATCCTCCTCAATGCGCTCCCTCATACCTGGGACCCTGTCATCGCCGGCATGGACTCGCACAAGACATCAGCTGATGTCATCAATCGCTTGCGCTTGTGGGATGCGCGCGTCAACGCGCCGCCGGCGTTTGCGAGCACTGGTGCAGCGAATACGCAGGCGCTGGTTGCCCACGGGCCTGCGCACCACGGTGGTGGCCCAAACTCGGCATTGAAATGCACGAACACTCAATGTGGTCGCACCGGCCACCTCGCCAAAGATTGCTTCCGTGTTGGCGGCGGAAAGGAAGGACAGTGGCCGGACTGGTGGAAGGGGAAGAGGTCATTAGCACCTGGACAAGGTCCCCGCAATATCATCACTCCTGTTGCCGCCGTCGCTCAGGTGCCTATCGCGTCGGATGCCCATGTCCATGCCATGTCGGATCAATTTGATTTTATGGCGCTCATGGCCATCGCACAAGAGGACAAGCCTGCTTCAATGTCCGAGGCAGAATACTTTGCACTCTGCAAGCTCGCAACGACCGCAGAAGTACGCACCTTCGTCGATTCGGGTGCTACACACCATTGTTTTGTCAACAAATCCGACTTCGCTACATACACCCCATCCGTCTCCGCAGCCCAGACTGCGAATGCAGGAGCCTCCTTCCGAATTCTTGGACGAGGAACGGTCTACAAACGGGTTAACATGAATGGGCTTGACACAGTGCTTCAGCTCGACGCCATACATACCCCCGACTTCGCCTCCAACCTCCTTTCTGTCAGCCGCCTCGTCGCGAACGGATGTTCCATCAAATTTGCCGATGGAATAGCGTCGTTCACCGGTCCCGCCTTCATCAATGGCGAGAGCGGTGTTCAGTTCATGACCGCCCACATCTGCGACGGCATGTATGTCGCCAACCTTCTACCCGTTACCCACGCCGTCATCTCACGCGCTCGTTCCCAGTCTCGCCCAGTTGACTTCGAAACCTGGCACAGACGCTTCGGGCATGTGGGAGATGCACGCTTGAGGGAATTGATCAGAAAAGGATTGGTGGATGGGCTAAATGTTACCTCGCTACTCGTCAAAGGCGCCTGTGAAGACTGTATTTATGGAAAACATGCACGGCGTCCGTTTGACGCCATCGTTACCCACGAAACGGAGCTGCTTGAATGCATCCACATCGATCTTTGGGGAATGTCGCGCACAGTGTCAGCGGGTGGCGCCGTTTACATGATGCACTTGATGGACGGAGCTTCATCAAAGCGAGATGTTTTCTTCTTGAAAAACAAGAAATCAGCAACAACGTTAGCAGCATTCAAGGAGTATGTCGCACGAGTTGAGCGCCAGACGGGGAAGAAAGTCAAACGCATACGCATTGACGGCGGTGGAGAATGGCTAGGCGAATGGATCCAGTGGTGCGCTGAAAGGGGGATAATCAGAGATGTCACACCAGCCTACACGTCGCAGAACAATGGGGCGGCAGAACGAGGAATACGCACAATCATTGAATGGACTCGTTGCGCCCTCAGCGACACTGGCCTGCCACACAAATATTGGGCGGAGATCGCAGCGACAATGGTTTATTTGATGAACTTCATACCCAGCGTTCGGAACCCGACAAAGTCCCCATTCGAGCACTGGAGTGGAGTCCGGCCCAACGTCGAGCATCTCCGCGCTTTTGGATGTGATGCATACATGAAGCTCCCGATAATCCATACAAATGGAAAGCTATCCCTCCAATCTACGAAGATGTGCTTGATTGGGTACCATGGCGCAGGAGCATACCGGCTGCTTGACCGCACAAATGGAAAGTTCCATAAGTCCCGAGACGTCTTCTTTGAAGAAGGTGTAGCTCACCGGACCCGCTCTGTCCCTGCGGAACCCAATCATGAAGAGGTTCCATTTGGATTGGAACCGAACGCACCTGCGGAGCAATTACCCGTAGCTCAGCCTTTGCCCAATGTCCCTAATGTCCCCGCACCTGCTCCAGCTATCCCCGCAGTCATCCCCGCGCTTCCGATTATCGCGCCCGCACCTCTTGGACCAGCCCCTCCCCCGCCGATCATCATCCCTCAGGTGGCTGCACCCGCCGCTCCGGCTCCGGGGACA
Organism: Mycena vulgaris; assembly: GCA_029204335.1. Taxonomy (NCBI): domain Eukaryota; kingdom Fungi; phylum Basidiomycota; class Agaricomycetes; order Agaricales; family Mycenaceae; genus Mycena; species Mycena vulgaris. The sequence continues at coordinate 255,111 of JARGYA010000088.1, forward strand.
CTGCGTCACTCAACCCGGAAGAAAACCAAGTCCGCTGCGCAAAAGAACGTGGAGGCAACTGAAGCTGCGATCGAGGAAGGTGTGGCTGAAGGGCGTGCATGGGCAGATGATCAGCGCGAAGCTGGCGACGACAAGGGCACCAAAACGAGCGCGTTCCTCGCGTCTGAAAAGGGTGCGCAAGCTAGAGCATTCCTTTCATTGGTCAATCCCGACAATCTATGGGTTCCGAGGACGTACAAGGAGGCCATGACGCGGCCAGATCTTTGGCAAAAGCCGATAGAAACCGAGTGCGAGCGTTTACGGGCCCGCAAGGTTTGGCACCTCGTAGACCGGCCAGCGGGAGCGAATGTCGTGAAAACAATGTGGGTATTCGCGATCAAGTATGATGCCGACGGGAATGTCGAGAGTCGGAAGGCGCGGCTGGTCGCAAAAGGATACTACACGCAGGTAGAAGGCGTGGACTTCTTCGAGACCTACGCCTCCGTTGTGCGGTACGAGTCGTTGCGCATGCTACTCGCGACCGCGGCGTCGAAGGGCTGGGAGACCTGGGGAGTTGATTTTGTCAGCGCATATCTCAATAGCGAGATGAAGGAGGACGTGTACATGGAGCAGCCAGAAGGGATGGTCGTCGAAGGCTCCGAGCTTCTTGTTGCCAAACTGGACTTCACCCTGTATGGGACGATGCAGGGTGCGAGTAACTGGTGGACGGAGCTCGACGGTGCCTATGACGACCTTGGTTATTCGCGATCCAAGGCAGATCCGTCAATCCGTGTACGTACCCGTGGGGGAGAAACTACCGTGACGGGAACGTACACAGACGACGTCTCTGGCATTTCGTCGTCTGCTGAGGAGGCGAGTCGCGCGAAGGTAGAGCTAGGTGACAAGTACGATGCGCGCGATTTGGGGGAGTTGGAGAAGACACTCGGCATCAAAATCGAGCACGATCACTTGGCCGGATCCATCTCGATCTCGCAGAAAGCCTACGCTGAGCGCATTCTACAGCGGTTTGGAATGCAAGACTGCAATCCCAAGCGTACCCCACTCTCCTCTGGCACTCAACTCCTCGAATCCCCTGCTCGTCTTTCGCCCGGGGACGCGTACTTTATGCGGGACAAGCCTTACCTCGCTGTCTTGGGCTCCCTCATGTTCCTCATGATCGCTACACGGCCAGATCTGGCTTACACCGTTAATGTACTCAGCCGTTTCTCCTCCAACCCGGGACCATCGCATTGGCATGCCGCGATGCATGTTCTTGGTTACTTGAAAGGCACGCTCGATTACAAGATCACCTACCACCGTGGCGCGTCCTTGACGCCTGCCGGATTTGTCGACGCTGACTTCGCAGGTTGTCTGGACTCCCGGCGCTCCACCTCGGGGGAGCTCTATGCTATGGCTGGCGGTCTCGTCGCATGGGGTGCTCATCGCGAGCGGACTGTTGCGCTTTCCACAGCAGAAGCCGAGTACATGGCCGGTGCTCGAGGGGCTCGTCAACTGCGCTGGATGTTTTCATTCATGGATGAAATCCATTTGCCTCAACCTCTCCCAGCTCGCCTGTTCTGTGATAATCAATCCGCCATCGACCTTTCAAAATCTACTCGCGGCCACGCACGAACAAAGCACATTGAAGTGCGTCACCACTACCTTCGCGAGCAGGTTCAAGATGGCGAGCTCGTCCTCATCCACGTCCCCTCTGCCGACAACCTCTCCGATATAATGACCAAGCCGTTAGCCCACGAGCATCATCACGAGCTTGCCGTATGAATGGGACTTACATCCTGAGATGGCGCAAGGTTCCCTCGTCGGGGGAGTGTTATGATTGTCTCGGTTCCAGGCGCCATCTTCTCCCGGTATATCTTGATGGCGCGCGCGCTCGCCTGATGCGCGCACGCACTACTTATCTCCGTATCTTATATATATTACTACGCATCATATTCCTCCCTCAGTCGTTTCCCCGATACGACTGAGGTGAGTTATACTTACTACTCCTGTTTACTTATACTTATCATCCTCTCCAGTTAACGTACCTATCTAACATATCTGCAGCATCCCTTACACCGCGCCGTTGGCGGGCCTGAGCAGGCGCGCACGGCCACAGCACTCGGAAATGTGCATGTCGCAGCTGTCCTGAGTTGCGCTGAGACGGAACGGCAAATGGCTCAGTAAGGTTCCAGAAGCCGCTCTGGGCTCAGGGACAGGCCCTCGACGTTCCGAGTGTGTGGCACATAAGATCGATGGAGCCACGCCTCGCAACGAGGCGCGGAGGTGGGGCGTCGGCACATAGTCTCTCCTAGACAGACACTTCAACATACGCAGCTCGTACCTCGCTTGTTGAAGTCTGTTGGTTACCGCGGGGGTCCGATCAGGTTACGCCGTTATTACAAATCATCGGAGTTTGAATTTCGATACATTTCGGTTGCAAGTCGCCCAATCTCTTGTTGAGTACTCAGAATACATTTGGAATAGTTTTTCTCTTTTTGAAAAGCGTCTAGGATTTTTTCCCAATTTTCCGTGCCCCGAATCTCGACTTTGTATGTTTCCACCCGAGGTCACATGTCATATTCAGTGATTTTCTCCCGCTCGTTTTATAAACTCTACTCGGATTCTGAAGAAGCAGAACGGCATACACTGGTCCCAATGCTCTCACTCCACCAAAATACTATGGAAAAACGGGGCTGGAATGGATCCAGCGCCCCGCTCGGAATTTAAACTCCGATGATTTGTAATAACGGCCTAACCCCCGCGGTAACAACAGGACTAGTCGGCACACACGCTTCACAGCATATAAGAGACTACCCAAAACGGCAGTTGCGATCAAATCAGGCGAACATTGAATTCCAGCTGTGACATTTGGTGATCACACGCGCCTTCCTCCCAGAACGCTACAACCGCGTTCTGGCAAGAAATTCCTAGGAAGCAAAAGTCGTTATGTATCCCTCATTAGGCCCCCTGATTTTTCCTGGGGTTCTGGGACCAGCACGCACGCCAGACCAGGGGCACCTACACCTATAGCCCTGGGTTTGATGGACCGGCAACTGGTTCTCAGCTGCTTCCGCTCCACGTATCCCTTGGATGTTTTGTTCATATACGCAATATTAGTACACGAATCGATCCCGGAAAACTCCGGGGCCATAGAGGAAGAGGAGAAATGGAGAAACTCGACTTTCTGACCCATTGGGTGTGATAGTATTTGAGTCATACAGCTCGTGAAGGGAAGCGGGCACGCCGGCACGAGCCCGACCTGGCCGGACGTCACAATTTGTGGCCTGACGTCTGACAATTGTATTGGTTGCTTACGGGAGTGGCGATTGCTACTCGGGTATGGCGCAAGTGGCGTAAAGGGGCCGTAGAATGAAATGAAGCGCAGTTTGGGTGCCTAGAGTCCTCGGGAGCATGTTGTATCAGTCAAGACTCAAGCCGGTGCAAATAAACAGAGGCGACACGTCACAGCCTTGACGATGACGAAGAAAGGATAACTTTGGTACAGAAATTTGGCGACAGAGGCTTGTTTTAGAAAAGTTTATGTTGACTTGCGTAAGTGTCAAAGTCAAGGCTCATTAATAGTGCGGGGTTTGATTCTTACCATATAGCCGAGGTTGATTCTTACCACACTATTCAATGTTGTGCCTCACATTACCTCCAGCCCTGTCTCGGTCACCTGGGAAGTCCGAGTCGTCACCTCCTTCTAGAACTCAGACCCCGGTTCTCGTTTCATAAAAGCCCGCTCGCCGAGGAATCCTGCACCAATAATTGTCGGCTTACTGCGCCAGCGACAGAAAATGCTTTTCCGCCCCATCTCCTTTGCCCTGTTGGCGCTTTCGCTTGTGCATGCCTCTCCCAATCCCCTCCCGGCCGATGTAAGCACTAGCTCGTCTCGCTCAGCTTTCGCAGTGATGCCATTTTTTTTTGCAGGGCATCTTGCCCTCCAGCATCGACGTGGCGCGCAGGGTAGCTCCTACACCGCCTTCTTCGTTCATCTCCAGCTGAGACCGTCTAGGCTCCTGTCCCAGTCAAGATTACTAGCGTTGCCAGCCTAAACCCGGTCGTCACCTTTTCCGGTGACCCCCCTCTGGAAGTGCTCGTCGGGCAGGCGGCCGCCCCACCCGGGAACTTCGGCATCGTGCGTCGTTTGAATCCTTGTCCCTCTTAATCCACCTCTCTCACTCATTCACATACAGTGGGAGCGCTCCGAGCTCAGCACGGACAAGTATATTTTTCAGAACCTCGGAACGGGCCAGTGGATCACCATCAACAAAGCCAATGTACGCTTCCTCGCCCCATCCTCCCACGTAACTCATACAGTGATAATTTCTCAGAACCACCTGGTCACCGTCAATGGCAGAAATAATGCCACGGTCTTCGCAGTTGAGTCCGCGGGCGGGAGCAAGTTTGTGGTGCGCCTCATAGTATTATATTACCATTCCACTGGACTTAGGCAACTCAATGTAGATCAAGCTTCCAGATGCCGACTCTGTGTGGGAGGCCCTGTTCGACGGGACGAGCCCGATCTTCGGCCGGGTGTGTAAAATTGGTGCAACTATTTCCATGTGCTGTGGCTGATTTCTGCTGAATAGATTATAATGCGCCCGGCGAGCGGGAGCACGTTTCAGCGCTGGACATTTGCGTAGGATGTCAATCCTAATGCGGATGGCGTGCACCAGAGCTCAACTGTATCACATCGAATTTGAAGCAATATGGGTCTCAAAGCCCTTCTTGTAGTTTGTAAATTGAATATTCAAGTCTCCAGTCAGCCGAAAGCTCCGCTGCCAAGAGACTGATAAGAAAAACTTGATCATGAGCCAGAAACCTTCGACGGAAAGGGGTCGAAAGAAGCACCGGAGAAGGAACACGACGTGTCTGCGGAACGTCCTTCAGAAAAACCCTGGACCAACCCTGGACAGCGCTGCGAATTCTACTTCTTCCTCCGTAAAGATATTTCTGTCACGCCGGCCCATTTGATGCGGTTGATGCGACGGATTGGGCTTCGCTTAGAACTAGCCGATATCTCCGGCGGCCGAGCATTTACTCTGCTTGCTTGGTAGATACTTAGAGAGACTTAGAGGTAGATAGTGCGTTACTCTTACTCGGCTGGAAGGAGAAGCGGCCGATGGACAAGGAAGCGACAGGAAGCGGCGGGGGGATCAAATCGGCAGGTTGTTCGGCCCCCATTTGGGGAAGGCGCCAAAGGACCTCTGATACCCATTCGAGAGTCGATAGGTACAGTCCAGTCCGCGTGTACGATGTTGCACCATTGAGTTTTAGAGCCACTGGGTGAGCATGTCAGAATGGGAGGATCTTCATTCTACGTGCCATGCTATTGATCTTAATCCACACGACGCCGACTCTTTTCAACAACAATACTGATCGACAACGTACTTCGAAAAACAGTCTTTTCATTTTGATGCAGTTGTTGAAAACTCAGGATAATGGTGCTCTGGAACCCAACAAGCGGCGGAGCATTAGTTAGTATGAGCTCGAGGCACTGGAAAGAGTCGTGACACAGGGTTTAAATATCACGGGGAAATGGCTCAACAAATCAAACATGCGCCAGAACCAGCAGAGATGAGAGTAATATAGACCGGTGATAATAGCCATTCCCAATCTCCGCGTATCCACCTCAGAACTTCCATTCGAGTAAGAGTAATGCACCCTCTCCTCATGCGGTAATGCGGCTGGGAGGCAGACGCGATGGAATATGAGTACGCGATGTTGAGCTGCGCGTTCGAGTCCGCAGCTAAGGTATGCGCATCTTGCGCGCCCGTGCCGGCGACGACATGCGAGGAGTACTTGAAGCCGTTGTCGGGCTGCGCGTCCATGCCGGCGATGAGATGGTGATGCGGATGGTAAGGCTGAGCGGGCACGTCCTGGGCGGCGAAGGCATGCGGGTTGAACGCGAAGACATTATCGCACTGCACATTTGTCACCGCGGCGATGGGATGCAGATGCGGGTGGTAAGGCTGGGCGTGCGCGTCCGCGCCGGCGAAGGCGTACGAGTACGCGAAAATGCGGTAGTGGTGAGCATTCGCGGCCGTGGTGAAAGCACGCGGACTTTGCGCGTCCGCGGCGGCAAGAGCGTGCGCGTACAGGTGGTAAGCCTGGCCCTCCACGCGCTCGCGCTGCAGCGCCCACGTGCCCCGTGCGCGCAGTCCTGAGGTGTCGGATTACGCACCCGCCCCGCCCGCGAAGCTACGCACATGCACGCAATCCGACCGCCGCTTGGCGCACTGCGTCCGCGGCGCCCACGCGCCCCTTGCGTGCAATCCAGCAGGGAGGGGCCGCAGGCGTGCGTGGACACCGGAGGCTGGCGCGGTGGGGAAGGGATCGTCGGGGGGACGGAGGATGCGGGGTGCGGGCGCTTCATCGCCGGGTAGTTCGAGGGTGGGCGCAGGCGCGGGTCCTTGAATCGCAGGCGGCATGACAGTAGCCGCAGGCACAGCGCGCGCGAAGGCCGATGGAAAGAGCGTGCGTACGGCGGGGAGCGTGCGTTGTGCTTCTACTTCCGCTGCTCTACATCAAGAGGCGGGGCGCGGGAGGGAAGGCCGCGCTGATGGAGGGCAGGGGTCGGGTGTCGCGGGGGCTGCAGTCGGACGGCACGCTGGGCGGGAGGACCAGTCGATGCGGCTCACAAGAAAGCGCGGCGAGACGCACCTGTGGGAGACGGAGGGGAAGGCCGCGCCGATGGACGGCAACGGCTGCTCGACGTGCGTCCCTTCCTCTCCTTCCTTTCTTCGCGGCTGATGTTCTCGCCCTTCCAGGGATACACACACCCACCCCGCGCTCGCGCCCGCAAGGTACCCTTAATTTGTATACCCCGCCTCGAAGTGCTGACTGCCCGTCCTCCCAGCACGCCCGGCCGCAACCTCCGAGACTCGGTGTCCAGCGCAGGTTTGAGGATAAGCTCGAGCCAGAAGCGGGAGCGCGAGCCGCTGCTGTTGACTATCGGCACTACGCGTGCGCCGTCGTCGCGGGCGCAGGGGCGCAGGCGGAGCGGGGCCATTAGCTGGAATCGCGTGACTTACTCGAGCTGTATCTGGGACAGGTGCTAGTACATCCTGCTTCTTCAAGCCCAGTTTCTGTTAGCTAAGGGAGGGTGGTCAACGCAGGAAGGAAGAGTGAATGAAGGACCTACATTGGACCTACACGCCTGCTTAGATAGCTGGTACTCTCTGCCATCGCGCGCTCACTGGCTGCTAAAGAAAGAGGGAGGGAGGGAGGATACAATGGAAGCGGTGTCGTCGAGTGTGTGGTTGGGTCGACAGGGAAGGACAAAGCAGTCATGCGGAAGTTGGGGCGGAGCTTGAATTAGCAAACGGGATGCGGTCACGTGGTCAGCGTCGCAGGCTTTCATTGGACCAGGCTACCGCCTTCCAGTCCACGCGTAGATGGCGACCCCCAGTAGAAGAATTTGTCTAGATTTAGACCTGTGTATGGCCCGCGAGGTGAGGTAGAACAGCAGAGAGAAGGAGAGCTTCGGCATCTCGGGTGCCACATTACAGCCGTTTCCGAAAACCTTGAGACGCGCAGTATTTTCTCCCTCGTAACTTTTGATAAAATTGATGAGGATGTCCATTTTTGTAAAGGGCCGGCGTGTATAGGTGCACGCATCCCCCGCCGGAGCTCGATCCCCGTGGCGATTCGAGGCGGGGTTTTGGGCAGTTGTGGATGACGCGCTCTTGCCTAAGGATGGCGAGCACGTTCCCGACAACGGCTCCGGCGTAGCTGAGCAGCGGCAGGCGCGCGACACCCGTGTCCCCACGCCACTGGAGCGGGGGTATGCCGCGCCCGCCTTCTCCCCCTCTGACCTTGCCATGGACCAAGACCGCACAGCGCCCGAATGCGAGTTCTCGTAGGCGCAGGTGCGCAAGGGTTGAAGCGGGTGCGGGGGGAGGACGCAAGGTCGGGGTCGGATACGGAGTCGGAGATAGTTAGGCGGGGATTCCGACGGGGACGCGGATGGAAGTGGTGAGACGGAGGGAGAGCCGCGACTTGAGCGTGTGCGGTTCGAGCGATGAGGGCTCGGGCGCGGAGAGTAATAGAAGAGGAGCTGTGCGGACCAGTATTTATTTGTAGCTATTCCCCTAGACCAGTCGATCTGAGTTTGAAATTCCAATGCAAATAAGTTACCAACAAAGGCTATTGAGTAGGGAGCCCAGTTCGGGCTCAAATATTTGTGCTGGAGGCACAGGATGACTCGGGTGCGGCTCATAATTGTATTACCCCTTACGCGAAGAAGTACCAGGCCAGTTGGCATCGAGTACATCGCTTCAAAGTGGTGCGATCATCGGTGGTCTTATTACACGAATAGCACGCATAAAGGCAGGTGGCCGTGCCATGCAGGAAAGATCCCGGGAGACGAACACCCAATGGCAGTTGGGCTGAGGATTGTGAAATTATTGTTATTATTACTGTAACACTGTCTATGAAGAAAATCGGGCAAAGATCCGCATTGCGACGGACATGGACTGAAACCGGATGGTGCGCGACACCGTATTCGTTGTTGGTGATACAGAAGTTCAACTGTAACGGGAGCCGTCCGAGGGCCTGTTGCTGCAACGTCTGAGGCAAGTAAAGTAACGCGAAATTAAAATACGCACCTCGAACTGGAGTCCTGCGCCCATTCATCATCGTGTAAGAACTGGGTGTAATCGAATGGATATTCCGTGGACTGGGGTGGCGCCGGGTGGAAGGAGGGTCGGGATTGAGGCGCGTGGGTAGCCAGATATTGACGCGCATGTGCCGCCTGTAGATCATATTGTGGAATGAACTGACCGGGCGCATACTGGGGGTGCATGTATGGTTGAGTTGAGCCAGAGAGAGCGGGTGGATAGTACTGGGGGTACACAAATGGGCGGGTCGGTTCCGCGCTCGCAGATCCTCGGTCCCACGCAGCGAAGGTGGGATTGGAGGATCCGGGAGGCGAGAGGGGATAGCGGGAACTGGGGCGGGACGGGTCGGAGTGCGCACAGACCGTCGACAACTGATTCGACGGCGGCGGGCCGATATATGGAAGGGGAGGTGCCCCGCCGCGTCCCTGAGAGAAGTTGGGCGGCGTCGTGGGGGGTGCCCATCTCATCTGTGTCGTCGAGGGTCCAGCATCTGGAAGATCTTGGACAAGATGTTCCGGGGTTTGAGGACGAGACATCGAATAATATGCGGGTTCTGGCGCCGCGACGTATTCGCACGTCAGGCCTTTTTTGACACAGCGCGCGCAGGGATTTTTCGGGGGCTGCTCCGTCGTTTTACACTGGGAAATATGTTCAGGGGATGGCACGGATTTAAGACGGTACCCACCCTAATCTTTCGCTTCCGGCAGTTCGAACACGCCATGACCGTCCGCCGCCTCATCAATGCAAACGGCGCCGGATGCTGCTGACTTTCTTGAGAAGGGTTCGAAGTGGCCATACTGCTCTCGAAAGTCAACCGGGTCTGTTATACAGCCTGGGAATCATAATGTTGTCACGGCACCAGCCCCTCGGAAGACGCAAACCTGCATGAGGCATTCCTAGCAACAAATTGAAGCACTGATCAGATATTGGGCGATACCGGTGCAGACTGGAGAATGCTGGATTGCCTATCCCGCACTGTAGAGCGGCATGTAGGCACAACCAGCCAGCCCACAAGCAGAGTATCCGTGCCGACGCCGTCCAAGGCTAAGCGTCCCTTTGCGGTTCCTATGGGCAGGTGCTGTGCAGTTAGACGAGCAGATCCAATTCTTCGGCACAGCGCGGCCAGTGGCGGTGTTCGGACACACACCACGATATGCAAAGTAGCTCGACTTTCGCAGCCTAGATCCAGCAGCGCCGAACAAGGAACGCTTGAGAAGACGCCTTCGAAGTTGGTTGGTCGGGTAAGTACTCCCCGTGGGCCTTCAAGCTTCGGGGAGCCGCGGCGTGGTGGCAATGCAAAGAACTGCGGATGAGCGCTCAAGTACAAGATTTCGCGGCTTGACGTAAGTAAAATGATCTGAAATTGTTGATTGGCGAAGGATCACCACTGATTCCCCACGAAACTCCGGCTACCTGTTTACCGCAGTCGGTACACAGCCGCGCCGCTGCACAGAATAGGACCGGTTAGTGCTAACGGTAGTTGAGTGGAGCTTGAGTGGAGCAAATCTGAACCCTTCACAAGAGTTTTGGCATTTTTTTCGAGGAGGTCCGTCCACAGTGCGCTCCCTGACAAGAGCTCTGATCAGATCGCAACTCGCCAAGCAGAATGAGTACCTACCAGACACGGTTGAAGTAATTTAACAATCCTGGGAGTAATTTCCGTGATGACAGCCGACATTGATTGTTCCCGTCGATCTCGGGGTAAATCTTGGTCCATGTGGCTGAATGTCGGGCATGTGGAACGTACTCGATATGAGCTGATAGCATGGTGAAGGGTTGTGATTTTCAGCTGCTGGAGGAGTTCCGCGTTCAGAGCCAAATTCTGGACGGGACTTTTGAAGGAGTGCAGAAAAATTGCTATCACACCGTTACATTTGATACATCTAGTTGTCCGCCGCGTGGTCCTGCGGAAGGGGTTGATCAGTTTCGCGCAGCGAGTAGTGAACAAGATTACTCGCCTTCTCTCCGACCCTCTGGGTAAATTTAATCAGAAGACGCACGACGTCCTCTGGACATTCATAATGCAGGGCGTGTCCACGGCCCTCCAACCAGACGGACTCAAAGTTTTCGAAGTGAGGTTGCATGATGGCCGCGGCGGTCTTCGCACTGCCATGTTCCACGCGATGGGCGTCGGCAGTACCTTGGACTACCAGAAGTGGCAGCCCGTCCTTGCCTGCCTTCCACAGAGGTTGGACGTCCATTGGGCGATTGAGACTCATAGCCATAATCTCCGGAGTCAGACTATGGCCCATGTAGAGGCATTTGACCGCGTAGGGGACGGTGGAAGGGTCGGCGAAGAGGTGTTGAGTGAATATCGCGGTCGACGCCTGGAATCCGGAGACGGAGTCTGCGGAGAGGAGGCCCGGGAGCGCATCGGCGAGCTCCGGGGCGACCATTTCCCCCAATAGTTCACCTGTGCAAGGGACTCCGGCTAGGTAAATCACGCCGGAGAGCGTCGCGGGGGGAAGGTAGGAAGTGACGTCCGTGGCAACAGCAGCTGTGAGAAGAACCAGCGTGTCAGGAAAGGATGGAACTCGGCCATGAACGACGCACCGCCCATGCTCCTGTGAAACGATGGGTTAATGATTGTGAGCTCACATGGTCGACCTCTCTCACCACGCTGCCAGAACTGGCTTATGAAGCTCGAAGGCATCCATCACAGTTTTGAAATCATCTGCGAACATCTTGGACTGGTACGCTTCCGGAGTGGTAGGTTTCCCGCTACGTCCATGACCGCGGACATCGTAGCATACCTGCAATATGGGTTATTACTATGGCACGCGACTCAGGAAGGAGACCTACAATGTACAATGTCTTCAAGAGCTGCGGGTCGGCGCAGAGATCGTCATATATGCAGCCGCTCAGTGACAAGCCGGCGAGGAGGACGACGTGGGGATTGTCGTGAGTACCGGTGGCTTCAGCATAGATAGTGGTCCCATCGGAGGAATGGAGGACTTTGACGGAGGGGTGGAGCGGGGGCATTGTGGGTGCAGAAGAAGACAAGATGGCGAGGGCACGATATTTAAGTTCCGCTGATCATCATGATGATTCCTGCGGAAGCAGTGAGATCAGTGGGCGTATGTATGTACGAGGCGTGCTGAACTCAGGGACTAATCGCTCTCATCGCTTCTGCAAGAAGTACAGCTGAGAGGACGTCGCATCACACTACTACCGTTACGATTTCATCATCTGACGAGCGAAATGAGGGGGGACACACGCACGACGGGGGGACAGAGACAACACATTGCTGCCATGGGTATAATCGAAGACGCGCGCTGGTGAGCTGGCAGGGTGCGTGGTGCAAACAGAGAGTGGTCATACGCGGCGCTCAGGAGTAGCCGGCGGAGCGCGTCCGTATTGAGGGCCATGACGTGCACAGCGAAAGAAGCTTCTGAGACGGATGGCGGGACCTGCGCAGGGTTGAGTGGACTCACAATGCGCATTTGGAGGTGCTACCACGCGTTTTTGCAGCGCGGATCGTTCGTCCCCGTCGAAGAACGGGACCCGGAATCGTTAAGCAGCGGCACTGCAGTGTTGGGGTCAAGGCGCACAGATCGGCTGAGGAAAGGTATAGGGACACGATGCCCATTTAGATGAAACCCAGGCCGAGTTAAGGGTTCGAGGGGGTTTTAAGTCGAGGGGGTTTTAAGTCAAGTTCACTTTTATTGGCTATTTCGCGATGCTGAGGATCCTCCGGCTATGATCGTCAGAGGATAGGTCCGGTAAAATTCGTAAACTGGTCGAAAATAAGCGAGATTTAAAGGCGTCGGTGCGGCGGTGCGGGAACCTATTCGGATTCGAGCAGATTCAAGAGTCAAGACCACTGGAGGAATTTGCCCGCGTTAACCGGTCGGAGCAAAGGAGCGAGCTGGGTACGAGGAGACTTTGGATGAGAACATGCTCAGAGAACCATCTGCAGCGAAAGAGAGGATTCCTCCGGTCATTCTAGGTTCCTTGGTCGTGGTGAGGAAGAGTGAGAATGTGACATAGTGTGACACTCCTTCGGCCATCAACGGCAAATTCCTGTTTCCCACCGACCACGACCACGATTCTTTTCAACGCTACACCACCGCAAGGTGCGCAACATGGGAGCAACATGGGAGGCTCCAACGTCGGATCACACCTATTTCCGGCATTGAATTTTTGAGATCGGACCAACAAATTTCGGCGTTGCAACACTTTGATGATGGCCCAACGTCGAGAGTCCCAGGGGCCAGACCTCCCATAATAATTTCAATACACGGCATGGGTGGTCAGGGTGGATCATTTGCACGACAGTAATGCTTCATACTATGGTATCACAAGGTATCTCAAGGCACTAGAGCGGAAAGCCTATTACAGAAGGAGAAAAAAAGATGTACAGAAATTTCAGACGCGACCGTGGCCGACTTTCTTCCAGTCCCCTGCATTCCCCCTGTATGACACGGGCGGAGCAGTAGAAGGGTAGAAGCTGGAATGTGGTGCTGTGTCTCGGAGTCACATTGTGGAGAAGTGGAACAGGAGGCTAATCCTGAGGATCGCAAGATGGAAGGGAGAAGAGAGGATGATTTGGTGTCGTCGGGGTTTGAAATTGACTGATCAACTGTGCAGCCCAATCAAACGGACTTGGAAGAAATTTGGATTCGTGATTCTGATGAACGACGAGGGCCAGATATGGATTCCGATGTCGAATCGACGTTGAAACAATTCGTTGGCTCCAGCATTCGTTATTGGACAGTCCAGCCGGGATGTCTTGCCGACGGCAGCCAAATCGGCCGACATGTGTGCCATCATCCGGTCAAGGCAAAATCGTGCCGTTTGATTCCACGTCTATCCGACCTCGGATCTACCTGATTTTTGGACCGAAAATGGCTGAGAATTATGCCGGTCGGTTTCTCTAGAATCAGCACGGGAAGTCAAACGGTGGTGTAGCTCGGGCTCTTGTTCGGCCCTGACACAGTCCAGTCCCTTCTTTCCATGAACGCCACATTGCCTGAGGTTATCATTGACTACTATGTCGCAATTCCCACGCAATTCCAGAACTATAACCGTCGAGCCGATCAAATTAGCTGGCATCGCGCCATAATTGCTTCAAAAGGTAGCATACCCGGAATTCTCGGAGCCTCCTGGCTAACTAACCACCTTGAGGTTGCGGTATTCAATGCAAAGGTGCGCGGGACGACTAGGTGTGTCGTTCGCTGGCATGTGCGTACTGGGCGGCTCCGTTCTTAGGATTTGGGTCAAATCTGGAGCTTTTGCTCAAAAATAAAAGCGATGGCTGGGATTCTGATGTTTCGGCTTCGGAATTCATAAGCGAAGTCCAAAAGCTTCGGGAGGAACAGCCGTGATGTATAAGGCGAGAGAAGAGCTTCTATCTCTGCTCTGGCCTTCTTTCTCCCCAGTCGATATGACTTTGCACAAAGTCTTTCTCGCGTTTTTGGTGTTCGCAATCTCGGTATCCGGCCGAGACCAATTCCAAACTGTATTCAAGAGTCAACCTGAAACCGAGCCCACCTTCCAGTTCCACCACCCCATTAGGCGCGTCGCCGTCGTCGGAGCAGGACCGTCTGGACTCCAAGCTACTGCGCGGCTCGTCGAGCATAACTTTACGGTCCGCCTGTTTGACAGGGCGCCGCATCCGGGGGGAAACTGGCAGTATAGCGAGGAGATACCTGTTAGGGAGCCATATCCGTACGTTCTGCGCGTCGCTTGAATTTCTTAACCCGAGTTGAATTGACATCGACTCGGATTCAGCGATAGGCGGGCGGGCGATTATTACGCTGAGATACCTGCACAGATCCCGACGAAGAGGTATTACCATGAGGGCGATGACGGGTTGACGCTGGATTATAGGTGGAGGGAACACTGGCGCCCGAGACCTGTTTGGTACAACCTGTTTACGAATTCGCCCAAAGTGAGTCCTCAATAAAATTATTGCTTCGACAACCAGTGTATTGACTGGAAGCGTTTCAGATGAGCACCGAGCTTCCGGACGTTCCCTACGATCCCGAGGTCCCATGGGTGCTCGACCGCGCTACGATCCAGCGGCACGTCCGCTCCTATGCGTCGCACCACTGCCTCAACTCGAACGACTACTGCCCCCCGAAGGCAACGCCCGCGGCCTCACCGATAACCTCATACTCCACGCGTGTGGAGAGGGTCGAGAAGGACGAGGATAACCACACTTGGGTGCTCACCCTCCGCCGCCTCCAGCGGTTGCGCGAGTCCAACCGCGTTCTAGAAGAATGGTGGACGGAGAGCTTCGATGCGGTGTTCCTCGCGGCGGGCCCGTGGGCGTCGACGCACGTCCCCGACATCGCCGGTATCGTTGATTGGAGCAAGGCGAAAGTGGGGGAGCAGTACAGCGTGTACCACTCGCAGACGTACCGGCACCCTGAGCGGTATGCCGGCAAGGTGAAGGCCTAGTGGAATTCACTTTTCTATTATTATGCTGAGATGTTGGTTGCAGACTGTGCTGATCGTCGGTGCCTCTGTCTCGGCGTCTGAAATTGCGCGCGACATTAGTCCGTACACACATCGGATTATTGCGAGCGTTCGGGTAAGGTTGCTCTCCAATTGCAGAAATGCCTCTCATGAATTCATTGCATTGTTAGCCCCCCAAAGAAATCACAGTTCGGCGAAAGTTTAGCCTCTCGAGATTCCCCAACGCCACGGAAATCGTGCCAGAGATCGCGTCCTTCGAGCCTCTCAAAACGCATACCGATGGCATCCGCGACGGGAAAATCCATCTCATAAATGGATCCATCCTGCAGGGTATCGACGAGGTAAAACGTTTGTCCGACTCATTCCGGCGCCAGTATTGATGTTCACCCAGATCATCCTCGCCACAGGATACCGAAGCTCTCCATTGTATCCTCATAACTTGTGAGCATCAGTGCCGTTCTCTTGCATATTCAGTGTACTCAATTCGAACGGGGCAGAACAATGCGGGCTCCCGAAGACACCTTATGGACTGGACATTGGGCACAAGATCCGACGATAGCGTATTCCATAGGTAATTATTTTTACATCCCTTCCACGATGAACTCGTCGAATTCTTGCGTCGTTTCAGGACGCACATGGACGCTGGGCCGGTACCAGGCCTACGGAATTTCCAAGGTGTGGGCTGGGAAAGCGCAACTGCCCCCGCTCGACCAGATGGAGGACGGGGAAACCAAACCTCCGTCTATGGAGTGGTTCGGTGAAGGTACGTGTTAGCGAGCTGGTTGTCTTCCTTTGGGCATTCACATCTTTCCGCGAAGATATATTCCGACGTTACATTACATGGCTCAACGATGCCTCGCTGAAGTATGGCGGGCGCTTCGTCGAGCCTCCCCCGATTGAGTACGTCGTTATAAAGTTAAATCCTTGCGTACTCACGTGCGACCCGCAGGACCCTCGAGGCTCTGAAATATTACTCGGTAGTTCATTTCCTCACTGCGAACGTCACGGCGCTTGAAGACATTGGCCTGAGCTCCATTCCAATGCTCTCACAACAATTCAAGGTTGAAGATCCGTGGGAGGCGTTGGTTGATGAAGATGATGATTGGTAGTTTCTCTGATGCAGAGAGTACGGAAATATTGTCAGTTTTATCTATGGTTGATTCTATGGTCGATTGGGGAATTCGATTCTGTTTGCAAAGAGGACTTGAATTAATCGAACGGGAGAACTTATCATTCCGAATGGCCATCGAACTGACCTCTGGAGCCATTTTGGATCCAGTTGCTGGGTGCGCTGGGCCCGTGGGAAGCGATCAGGCGCCAAAAAAATAGGTATTTTAAATCAGCTACTCCTTCGAAGCTGTGTCACTGTGCAACAGGTATAGACTTGCCTCAAAAACTGAATTTACGGATCGCAAAAGTGCTGAAGTTGAACTGAGGAACCATCGGCCGTTCAACTCCGATCCCGATGTCCGAAGTTCCGATTCCAAGCCCACACATCCTGCTACTCAGCACGCTGTTCGTTAGCGTCACGGTCAGCCTAGTCTGCGGAGACTCCCTGGGGCAAGACATAATGCTATTGTTTCACCGGACCCCACAACTGGAAATGGGTGACTCAACAGTTCAACTTCTTCCGCCACGGCTCCCCATTCCTACTCTCTTCACCACGACTCAGCTCCAAACGCAGGCGCGAGATCCGCCTCGAACGGGCACACACACACGCTGCTCATCCCCGCGAAGCGCTGCGCGTCTTCATCGGTGTATTCCGCGTCGTCCTCCCACGACGCGGATGCGTCATAGTCGTACTCGTGCCCCATCTCGGTTTCGTCGGAGGCGTCAGCGCCGTCCTTGTCGGCTTCGGCGTTTATCGAGGCGCAGTCGCCAGCATCCCACACGATCACGAAGTCGTCGGATGCGCCATCATCCATAGAGACCGCGTATTGCGCGGCTGCGTATTGGTGTTCGTCCTCGCGGTCCCCCACGCTACCCTCCTCGCCGACGAGAACCCGCGGGTACTTCGCCCCTTCCCTTCGCCGCCATCCTCTCCCCACGCCGCCGCTGCGCACCACCGCTCCCGCCGCACCCCACCTCGAGGCTATTCGTATAGCTCGCGATGGGGCGCGGATGGTAGGCATCGGTGGCGACGGAGATGAGGATCTGCGGGTAACACGCCCCCTCGCCGAGCTCCGTCCGCACTTCGCGTGGGCACTGCGCATCTGTGGCGTCGCTGCTGTATCCTCCAGCGCGTGCGAGCGCATTCGAGGCGGCGATGTCATGCGGGGAGTAGGCGAATACGTTGTCAAATCTGCGATCCTCGATGTGATGTGGGTGGTAAGACTGGGCTCTGCAGCGTGGAAGAGCGCGCGCACAGCGGGGAGTGTGCGCCCTCCATCAGGTACTCTGAGCCTGTGGTGAGTGGAGCAAAGAGGCAAGGGAGGGAGACGCACCGATCGCTGTTGAGGTGGGGGACGGGCGGGAAAGCCGCGCCGATCCAGGGCAGCGGTTGGGTGCCGCGGAGGCTACGGCCGGCGGGCACGCTGAGTGGGGAGTCAGCGGTGCTGCGACGCCGGTGGGCATGCAAAGCATACCATGCGGGTGCGGGCGCGGGGTGCATATGCGTGTCGCTGGGTGGACGACGGCATCAGCTGTGAAGGAAGGAAGGAGAGCTCGAGAGCGTACGTCCAGTCGGCGTCCACCGCGGGTTTGAGGATGCTTGCAAGCCAGAGGCGGGAGCGCGAGGGGCTGTTGCTGTTGCTGTTGACTATGGGTGTGTCGTCGCGGGTGCAAAGGTGCACATGGGGCGGGTCGTTGACTGGAATCGCGCGTCTTGCTCGAGCTGCCATCTGGGACAGGTGTTCGCGCATTCTGCTGCTTCAAGTAAAGTCAGCTAAGGGAGGGTGATCAACGTAGGAAGAACGAGCGAAAGGCCTCCTTACACACCTGCTTAAATAGCTGCTACCGTGAATGGGTTTACCATCGCGCGCTCATTGGCTGACAGCGAGACGGGTGCGCTCATTGGCTCGTAGACAAAGGGAAAGGGAGGTCTAGCGGGAGTACAATAGAAGCGGTGTAATGGAGTATATGGTTGGACCAGCGAGAGTGAGACTCAGACATCCAGCGCGTTGGACCGTGGACGTGGAAGGACAAGTCACAAAGCAATCACGATCACCCAGTTAGGGCGGGAGGACACGGTCACGTGGAGATGCATCACCGATTTTCAACCGCTACCGCCCTGGAGTCGACGCGGAATCGCGACCACTCGCGGCGGAGATCGATAGTATTACAAGATGTGTACAGTATGCCCCCGCAAGGGACACGGCAGCCTCGAGGGTGCGTGGGGTCCATCGCATCTCGTCCTCGGGATTTTCCAACACATAAGGCCTCACGCAAGACTACCCGCACGCTTACTCTCTGGTGCTCTGCTGCTTGTTTTTTTTTCTGGTTCATTCCAGGAAAGTGGCTCCGCGCGGCCTCGGACTCTGGATTTAGATATCGTCAAACTGCTGCAATGTGCTCCGAAGTCCGGCTGCTTATCACCCGCGTATCCAGACATGCAGAGCCTCCCATTCCGCGGGTCTCTAAACTAGGTTCGATCCCCGAGTTCGGCACTTCGATGTGACGCGACTAGTACACCGCCCCGACTCCCTACGTCCTGCTAAGTGTTTTATCTTGTGTGTACTTCTCTCCAAACTTTGAGTGCTACTAGGCCTTGAATGAAGCTCTTCCCGTCCCTGCCTTCAAGCGACCACCGCATTTCTCTACCTCCCCCCCGCGGCGCGCACTTATAGGCGCCTTTAAATCGTTGGTCCCTGGTCCGAATTCATCCCTTCCCGCTAATAATTAAGTAGCAACTCTGCCTTGCTTCTAGATATCCCTTGCCTCATATTACTTCCCTCGACCCTACGTGCAATGCGAGACCACCTCGTCCCCGCATCCCCCGGCCTGAGGCACTGCGCCTCATCTACTATGCTGTGATCCGCCTCCGAGTCGCCCACTGCGCGCAATTCTGCCGCTGCCGACTCTATGCACGCAGTCCTGCTCTCACTGGTGTGTGCGTGCAAGGTAGGGTACATTCTACTCTTCAACCCACAGCCGCCTTCAATCCGGAGTGCAATCTTCGTCATCCTCGCGCCACGCCGGATCTGCCAGTCGATGCAACTCAAACTACGGAACTGCAAATTCAAAAAAAACATAAAAAAGATTGATTGTACTGCCACGCACCGAGGACGAATACCACCCACTCTTTTGTCATTCTTGCGCCAGGCCGGCTATCGCGGATCTCCCAGTCACGCATCTGCGCAAGCAGCCTCGAACTACGGAACTGAAAAAAAAAATAGATTGACTCTACTGCCGGACAGGCCCCGAGGACGAGCCTCACTCACTCACTCTCGCATCGCCCACCCATCCCTTTTTGAGCAGACCAGCTACTTATTCTAGTGTGATGTTTATGGATCGATCCGTCCCGGTGTACGAATTCCTACCCGACGCGTGCATGCTCACATGCTCGCTGCGTGCGCCATTTCGACGGCAGGAAAATGGCCAGGCAGGAGGTCGATTATCCGCGCGATGAAGAGGTTTCTGGTTTCGTGCCGAACTCTCCGTGAAGGACGGGGCACTATGCGAGGGGAAATGATCGCAACCGCATGCGGTACGCCCGGCTGGTGACTCTTTACGCTGCCATCTCTATCCTCAGCTATCGTGATGTATTCAAGGCCCGCGGTGTCGACGAACCAAGGGGTGCTATTTTCGCAGACACGCTGATGAAAGCCGGGAGTCCTACGTTGATATTTGGGGATGCGATTCTGAGGTGCGATTATCATCTATCTATCCACATAAGAAGCAGTATCTGTGGTTCTGGAGACATGAGAGCCTGAGGAGACACCTAGACATGCACAAGTTGAAAGACAGAAATCCGACTTGTGTTTAATTCACGACCGCATCATTGGATACGGCCAGTCCCATTAGCCTGGTTGCGCAGGAGCCATTGGAGCCATATGCTGGCATTTTGCTGTGCGCAACTGGATGGCTCCACAACCAAAATCAGACCAAAATCTGACGTCAGTGGCTTTGTGGAGCCATTCACCCGCCAAATTTGCGCACGCCCCACAAGCCATCAAATGGCTCCAATGGCTTCTGCGCAAGCTCTCTATTATTTGTTGGAAGCGACGATCTATCTCGATCTATCCATGTGTCCCCAGTTGCTTCGAACACCACTTCGAATCTTTTGAGAGATGTGAGTGCGAGTATTAGCCAAAAGCAGCCCCTTGAAGAGGGCTAAGTGATATTTTACCGTTTCTGGATGGCAGAGACTGCATCCCGATCCCGGCTAAACTTACCCTGAGGCTAGGTCATATATAATCAGCGACATAAATAGGTCTGTCCAGAAGGCATAGAAATAATCTGTTCAGCTTAGCTCTGTTTATGTCTCTCTATGTCTCCTTATATCTGTCCAAGTCTGTCTAGATGTCTAGGCAGAGGTTAAACACACCTGATGGTACCGATTAAATGGACTCAAAATTTGCTGATTTCCCTATATCTGGGCCTCCGAGGACAGCCCGGAGCAACCAAAAACCTATGTGCAGTTGATTAGAGACGACCTACATATACTGATCTAGCCTCGGCTATGCTGATGTGTCGACCTAGACTGTTGTGTGTTTAGCTCACAAGACTCACCTCATGCAGATGTGCAATATGCTTGGCAAGCCTCTGTTTAAGCATATAAAAAGGCCCTGTCTAGTCATCTACGTTGACTTGAACACAGCTAAACCCATCTAGGCTGACTGAGTTTAGGTGACGTCAGAACACAGTGAGATACATAGAGATGTACTAGTAGGTAAATTTTAACAGTTCTAGCTGGAAAAACTGCACGGCTGCATCAAAAACCCCACTGGGGAAAAGCTACCGCAACACTTAGCATAGAAAAGCCAAAGGATGGGAGTATTGTGAGTGTGAAGCAAATCTATGGGCGGGTGACGTGAAAAGCAAATCCTACATCTAGCGATGCGGTGAGAAAGATTGTGTACATCCTCGAGTCCCAAAGGACTAGCACCACGTACCAGGGAGCGAGAAAGAGGTGAAGAGCCTCGAGGCTTCCTGTCAAGCGATTGACATCGCGTTGGCCGACGTGCGTCATTTGTGTGGGTGTCGGGCAGAGGATGCACGGAGCATGAGGTCAGAAAGTTGTCGAGAAGATAGATGAGAGTGAGGTCGCGGATGGCTCGGAGTCTTGCTCCATTGTGTAAATTCCCCATTTACACTCGAGTAATTTCGTCGGCCGGTGGAACTTCGGGGCAACCCAATGGGGTAATGTGGCGAACGATGGTCACCGGACGGATTCTCAGGCTGTGCAACAGTCGATAACACTCTCTCCTCCCACCGTCATGTCGACCAGTTCCAGCCCTCCAGGACTGTCCAGACAGGCAGGGCCTGGTGAAGCAACATTCCTACTGTTCAAATCTTCCTCTCAAGCACGCTCGAATTGGCTGAGCACGTCACTGCTTACGGCGAAGGCAGTCGCCGCGGGCGCGGAATGTCTTCCGTTCCCGTACGTGAAGGGCATTTTCGGGATGGTTGTGACCATCTTGGAGACAGTCGAGGTCCAGTCTTTAGTTATTTGTGGGGAGAGCCAGCCTAACATTGACTGTTACAGAAAGACAAGAACAATCAGGATGACCTGAAAGAGCTGTGCGGCAATATTATGGACATTGTCTGTATTGTGAAAGACCAGATTTCTGCGCATGGGGATGCAGCTGCTGTGAAATTCAAGGGGCCGTGTGAAGAGCTTGATATGTCAGTGTTCCTACATCTACATCCCGAGTCTCGCATATTGATCTTGATCTGTTAGTGCGCTGCAAGGTGTGTTGGAAGCGGTGAAGCAAATGCAAACAGAAACCCGCAGCTTGAGTGGTCATCTCAAGGAAGTTGTGAAGCTCAATAGTACAGCTGATGAAATTGCTGGCTATCGGACGAGAATTCAAGAACTAGGGTTAAAGTTCATGGTATCTATATTCCATTTTCAAACTACTATCTCTTATTGATAATTCATTCAGCTCATGACAGCAATGGATACCAACATGCTTGAGGAGCAGAGAAAGATTTTGGGAGAAGATCATCCTGACACCCTGCGGACCATGGGGAATCTTGTATCCACATATCACAACCAGGGCAAATTGCAGGAGGCAGAGGAGCTTGAACTTATGGTGCTTGAGAAGCAGAGGAAAATCTTAGGAGAAGACCATCCTGCCACCCTGTGGACTATGGGTAGTCTTGCTTCTACATATCACAACCTGGGAAAATTGCAGGAGGCAGAGGAGCTTGGAGTTGTGGTGCTTGAGAAGCAGAGGAAGATCTTGGGAGAGGATCATCCTGACATTCTGCAGACCATGGGGGGTCTTGCTTCTACATATCACAACCTGGGAAAATTGCAGGAGGCAGAGGAGCTTGAACTTGTGCTGATTGAGAAGCAGAGGAAGACCTTGGGAGAAGATCATCCTGCCACCCTGCGGACCATGGGGACTCTTGCTTCTACATATCACAACCTAGGAAAATTGCAGGAGGCAGAGGAGCTTGGAGTTGTGGTGCTTGAGAAGCAGAGGAAGATCTTGGGAGCGGATCATCCTGACATTCTGCAGACCATGGGGGGTCTTGCTTCTACATATCACAACCTGGGAAAATTGCAGGAAGCAGAGGAGCTTGAACTTGTGCTGATTGAGAAGCAGAGGAAGACCTTGGGAGAAGATCATCCTGCCACCCTGCGGACCATGGGGACTCTTGCTTCTACATATAACAACCTGGGGAAATTGCAGGAAGCAGAGGAGCTTGAACTTGTGGTGCTTGAGAAGCAGAGGAAGATTTTGGGAAAACATCATCCTGCCACCCTGCATACCATGGGGAGTCTTGCTGCTACATATCACAACCTAGGCAAATTGCAGGAGGCAGAGAAGCTTTATGTTGAAATCCTGGACAGGCAGTCAGCCCTCCTTGGCACGGATCATGTGGACACCCTGCGAACAACAAATTCTCTAGCACAGGTACACCAGGCTATGGACAATAATAGCCAGGATCACACTATGTAGTATGCTTTCATAGAATAACCTTCCTATTCACAAGACTACAAGACGTGCCGGAGCGTAGCGGCATCGGCGTTCTCATTTCACATCCTCACCAAATTCTCCAATGTCTGTTTTATCAAATTGGTGGTGGCCGAATGGTTCTTGGGCCTGCCGCTGCGACTTTGAACTTTGTGAAACTTCGCACAGCTCGGGCATAAGTGACAACATCGTTGCATTGATTCCATAAGTTCAGCTATTGGCCATGTTAGACCGGCAGACAATGTATCTTCCTGGGTGGTTCTCTCTCTTCATCTCTGGTGTGAGCTGGAAGACATGGGTTGTAAGAGAGATTGGTTGAGATTGAATTGACCACCTTCCCCATTTGCATCCCCTCTACCTCACGAAATTGACTTTGTCTATGTCTTCAAAGTTTTGCAGAGGCAAGTCAGTGAATTGATTAGGTACAATTTTGGAAAGATTTGGGCATAGTCTCGTCGTCTCGAAGATCATTCAGTATATGGGATTGATTAGCGGACTTGTACATAGGTATAGCAAGATCCAGATACATCTCAGGTATTTGCAGCGCATCTCCCGATCAATCTCCAATCGCTGCCTGGCGGGAGACGTGTCGGCGAGAAACATCAGTTCAACTACAAAATATGCCGGCCAACTGAGTCAGCAGGCAAATGCTATTAGCTGGAGGAACTGAACACAAGTAATTCAACTCACCATGCTGCACAATGGAGCTCGTCGACGCTGCCATTAATCAGCATTATGGCGAGTTGAAACAAAATAATACCAGGTACCTCGGCACGTGGTGGAAACCCCAAAATGTCAGTCAGACTGTTGTCTGAGCTGTCGGCACTCATATGCCGCTTGGAACCGGTGCGCGGCGTGCTGTAAGACGGCTGCAAGTTGATTAGTCTCGGGGTAGATGGAAATGAAAAATAATACAACACACCTTTGACACGCGCTCCCAGAGACCAGTTGGAATATCGATGCCTCGCGAGCGCTGGGTAAAGCGTGTTGAAGGCGCGCGGTGAATACTGGGACAGCTCCAAGTCATTTAGCATCGCGTGAAGTTGAAAGAAATAATATTTAAACATACTTTGCATGTGTTACCCTGCTCCCGGGATTTCCAAAGATGTACTGGGAATATTGACACGTCAGCAGCGCTCATGGGAGACATGGATACGGCGCGAGACGCTGGCGACTAGCTCCAGGTTAGTCTCGCGAAGCGATTGACCTGAGGGTGTATGAATTTGACATTGATTTGACCGTTGTGGGCACGTATATTGACTGCAACACGACACGTCATTCGAGGGAGCTCCGAAAATCAGATTGGAACATCTAGCACATCGTAAGGGGCATATAGACCCGTGGAAACAGCTCAGGATGCGCAAGATATGGCTACACATTGATTAGTAGCCCGGGGATTTGAGAAATGAGTTGAACATACCTGGGCCCTATCACATCTGTTCGTGGCTTGCAAAACTCTAATCGTCGGTCCCTACGCGTCGCCCATGGTCAGAAGGGTCGGTAAAGACATATGGCGTGTTCCGGGCACATGGAATGCCACCCGAGAGGCTCACGGCGGCCTACACACGTTCACGAGCCTCATGTGGAGCTCAGAATATATTGGTACATACTGTTCACACGTCGCATTGCTCGTGGGACTTCGAAAAAAAGCGTCGGAATTCCTCCACGTTGTCGGCGCTCAGCAGGGTGTGTACAGTCGTGTAGTGCGTGCTGGGTATGCGGCGCACATCCAGATAGCATCAGTGTTGAAAGGATGCGCTGAAAGCTGGGCCGCCTTTACAGGAGGATGGCCCAAGAACGTGAGTCGGGGACTCACATCAGGAGATTTTGATCACTTGAGCTTGATGGGTTGTATATTGCAAAGTGCTGAGGTAGAGATCCCATGAACCAAGCGGTGGAGCTTCCGGAAGGGAACGTACAGGATGAACATATGTTGATCTTCTTGCCTTGGCCCTGACACTTGCAGACTACTGAAACCGCTGCACATGCATCAGCCGGGATAAACCGACAAAGCCTATGCGAGAGAAAAACATACTTGGTGTTGCAGCCCAGGTTCGCTCACACATCACATCCACGCTGAGGCTGGTTGACCTAGAAAGAGGAGCTAGTAAAATCATGCAGTCCCGGGTGCCTCTCGGCACATTATTCGAGAGGGGAATCCAGCAGGGGCAGAGGTGCGCATGCGGGAAGATTAATCCATACCCACGCATCTAAGATAGCATCAGTACTGAGTGGAAACATAAGAGATAGCAATACTTTCCACGTGCAATGGGGTGTATAGAAGCAGTACCAGTCAGATTTGTTGACTCACTGAACCTTGGATGTTCAAACATTCATACTTCGATGTTGCGAATAAACGATCCAATGGCCGACTCCGGTGAGAACGAATGGACACGTGGATTGGGGAGGTGATCGTTCTCGGTGGTAAGGCGGCCTACCCGAGCATTTGGACCTGGTGATCGATAGTTATTGACATATATCCCGCGCCGCTGGACAGAGGGATGTGAGCTGCCGGTCGGGTCTCATTGGAGTGCTGGGAAAATGTATACTCATCTGGGGATCCACGGGACTCGTCCTGGAATCCAGCACCATGGTCCATCGAGGTTCGACTGGGGCAGAACGGGTGAATCAAGGAATGGGGGCAAAAGAAGGAGACGCGAAACGGCTCAGCCTTCTTAAGTGGGGCTTGAACGGGTGATTGATTCAATTTGGTTGAACATGTGGACTGTAAAATTAACCGCACATAATGAGACACAGTCCCTCAAAGTTAATTCATGATCTGCAAAAATAAGCATGGGAATCGGAACGTTGTTGAACACAGGGATGGGAAAGAAATCACAAATGTGGTATAATTGGAACAGTGCAAACAGGTGCAATCTGATACGAGGCATCTGCTTAAGATACGAGTAATAATGCTTGGCCCTACATACTGACACATGCTCCAGAAACCCAATAATATAAGCTTTTACATTGGCATTTGAGCCCCACAGTTGTTTTCTATGCTACAAGCCATGGCTTTGCTTTGCTTCAGCATCGACCATGTCAGACAGAGCAATATATTCATCTTGTGCTTGGACAGGTACCCCAAAAATTTCTTTGCTGATATGCCTGAGTGCACAGTCGATGAGATCAATGACGGACTTGACATGACCAGAAGCTTGTGCGAAGAATTTATCTTCTTCAAGGCCATTATATTCAGGATCTGGGCTTTCAAATTCCATTTCATTTTTAGCAGCAGAATGAAGTCCGGAGGCCGGCGTCGCAAGCCTCGGAGTCTCAAAGCAAGTAGCACCATGGTCTGTGGTCCGTGAGTGAGTAACACCCATCCCAAAATCCACATGGAGAGGAGCCATTTCCGAGCTGTTTTGATTCTTGATTTGATGTTCTGTGATCTCCGACTCTGCGTTCTGCTTTCTTCGAATGAAAACCCCAGCGAAGCAGCCAGCTAAGGGCCATAACAATGAGTATACTCCAGCGAGTCACTCTCTCGTATTAGAAGATTAGATTGAACTAGAATTCCCCGTGCGAGTGGACGTGAAGAGATATCGAGTCCAATTTTTAGCAGATGACACGTCTATCCAAGGTTCGGCCATGTGCTCTGCCTTCTGTGAATTCACGCCCCGGCGAAGACAGCAGCGAAAGGCCCTAACCATGGGTTTCTTCCAGCGCATCACTCGTATAGGAAGATCAGAACCAGAATTCCCCGTGCGAGTATAAACAGCTGCGGAGATAATCATTGAGTCCAATGTTAGGCAGATAACGCGTGCACCGTCCAAGGTTCGGCCACGCAGACGTCCTCCGCTTTAAGATTGTCACCCTAGCCCTCAAGCTGAATCATAATACACCCACGAGAATCCAGACAGGAGCCGCTTCTCCTTCAAGGCGCGGTTTCTGTCCATCGCATGAGAACAGGATCGCGATTCAGCCTTCGCCCCGGAGAGATGGGATGCCTCTCGAGCCTTGGAGTCCCAGAAATCAAGCACCCCAGAATCAATTCAGAATCCAGGGAGACCGCAGCCGCTTCCGTCCCGAGCACCTAGCATGTGGGCCTACTAGGACTATCGGCCGCAGTGGAACAAGGCATCAGGCTCCCAGCACTGGTTGAGGGATAGCGAGCACATCGAGATGGGAGTCAGGAACGAGAATTGCTGATGATATCATCCCATCCGAGTCAGCAATCTGAATCCATCGGTACAAGAGGAGGTACGTATGGATACAAGAAGAAGAGGGAGGCATACAAATGAGTAGGTATCAGTGTGTGGTATAGTCCGCAGGAAGAAGAGCGACGAAGGAGCAAGAGAAGAAAAAGAGAATCGAATACGAGCCTTCTTCAGGACTCCGGACTTGAGCCACTCATGGCTCGGAGCGCAGCCGGGTACGCGGCGGCTCGCCCTCCTCCCCCCCTCTCCGTCCTCAAAGCCCCCGTCCTCTTCAACGCCCAAGCCTGCGCCTTCGTTCCCGTCCGAGCCCGCACCCGCAGGGCCCTCGCCCCGCGCGCGCTTCAATGCGCGGCCGCATACAGAGAATGTGGGGCCGTCGCCGGGGAAGGCGTGCCGCGTGCTCTCGCTCCAGCGGAGGGAGAAGGGCGCGCGCTCCCCAGCTGATGCGTCGTGCTCTCAGGGGCGTCGTCAGGAGGGTGCTCGCCATCCACAACCACCCCAAACTCCGCCCCAAACCCGTGCCCCGCGCGGCCAGGCAGCCCGCATTGAATCGCTACGGGGATCGAGCTTCGGCGGGGGATGCGTGCGCATCGGCGTCCGCGCAATACACTGCGCACATCTCCGCGAAGCGACGCGCGTCCTGGTCGTCGTAGTCATGGTCGGCGTCGGATGTGGAGTTCATCGTACTCGTCGTAGGTGGTGTTCGCACCGTCCACGTCGGCGTCCGCGTCCCTCGAGGCGTAGGCGCCAACGTCCCACCATCACGAAGTCCGCCGTCATCCACGTACCCGCGTAATCCGGCTCCGCCCCTTCGTCTGACGCGTATTCCGCGCATTCATCGTCGACGCCCAATGATTCATCCTCAACCCACGCCACGACGCCGCCCGCGTCGGCAATCAGGCTACGCGGATGATCGGCGCCATCCCCGTCCTCTCCCCACGCCACGGCGCTGGCCGCGTGCGCTTCGATGTCCAACGCCACGACACCGCCCGCGTCCACAACGAGAACAAGCGCGTACCCCGCATCCACGCCGGCTTCTCCCCACGCTGTTGCTGCTGCTGCGCCCGCGCGAGGGCGCTGCATACGGATGTCAGCGAAGCCGGTCGCGTGCTTGGCGATGGGATGTGCGTCGTAGGCATCCGTTGCAATGATGGGGTGCGCATTCGAGGCCATGGGGAAGGCGTGCAAGTTGCATGCGAATCCGTTGTCGTGCTGCACAGTCGTGGCCGCGGGGATGGGGCGCGCGGCGTGCGGGCTGTATGTGAAGCCGCGGTCGCAGCGCTGCGAACGCATGCTGGTGAAGCCGTCGGTGTGGTCGGCGATGGGATGCGCGTAATACGTCTGTGGGGCGGCTTGCCGGGCGTCGGCGGCGGCGGCGGCGTGCGGGGAGTACACGAAACGATTGTCATGCTTGTCTGTGGCGGTGACGATGAGATGTGGGTAGGCCCTCAAGTCGCGGCCGTCACGGGACATCTGTGCGTCCGCCTCGGCGATTCGACGGGCGCCCATGTTGATGATGGGATACGCGTCTACTCCCGCCACGACGAAGCCATTCCCACCGCCAGCAAACCCACACGGCCGCCCGTAGTCCTGCCGCCGCTCCGCGCCCACACCCCCCTTGCGCGCAGGCCCGATGGGAGGGGGCGCAGACGGGCACGCACGGCGGGAGCGGGGTCGGTGGGGAAGGGGAAGAGGTCGGCGGGTGATGCGGGGCGCGGCCGTCGGGGTCGGGCCTTCATCTTGTACAACGGCGACTGCTTGAGATGCAGCGACGGAGGATGCTACCGCATGCGGAAACGCGGCGGGGAAAAATGCGCGCACGGGTTGCGGTGGCTGCGGCCGGACGCGCTGGAAGGAGCGGAGTCGGCGCTGCTGCGACGCGGGTGGCCAGGACAAGATTAGGGTTAGATGTGGGCAGATCGCTGGGAGGACAACGTGTCAGCTGCTTAGAACAGAAGGAGAGCTCGGGAGAATACGTCGAGTCTGTGTCTAGTGCAGGGTTGATGATACGCGCGAGCCATAGGGGGGAGCGCGATGGCGTGACGTCGCTGTTGCTGTTACTGTCGAGCATGGGTGCGTCGTCTTCGCGGGCACACCGCATTCGGGGCGGGGTCATCGGCTGAACGAGCGCGGCTTGCTCCAATTGCATCTGGTGAAGATGCTCGCGCATCCTGCTTCTTCAAAAAGACTCAGCTGAGGAAGGGAGGTCGACTAGGAATATCGAACGAAAGGCCCGGGAGCGGGAGAGCTTAAGTAGTAGCTCCCGTGAATGGGCCTGCCATCGCGCACTCATCGGCTGTTAGACAAAGAGGGAGGGAGGCACAATGGTATCTTCGAGTGTGGAGTTGGGCCCGCGAAGAGAGTGAGACATTCGAGCGTTGTGGCGAGGAAGGACAAAGCATTCACGACAAATTAAGGATCGGATCAGCGAGTTGGGCGGAGTTTGATTTGGGAAGGGGAAGCGCGGTCACGTGGAGCGCGCGTCAGCCTTTCAAGCGGGAACCCCAGCATTCCAAGGGAGGAGGAGGTAAATTATGATGGCAATCAGCCGGGAGACCGATTGAAAACGAACCTGGAGGCTGGAGCGGCGAAAGCCTCGGCAATCTTAGGGCATTCCGGTCAAATGCATCCGGAATCACCGATTTTTCGGGGATTATCGAGCAAGGTAATTTATATCCGTTTATCCGTTTATCCATTTCTCCGCGGCCCACACTCGAGTTAAGGTAGAAGACGCCGTCGTCAGCCATGGGTAAGCGAATTGCGAGCGAAGCGAGCGAGTAGCAATCGTCGATCCACGAAACTTCGCGGCTTAGTCCGCGAAATTGCGGCGATTATCGAGCCAGGTGATGTATATCCGTCTATCCGTGTCATTACCGATCGTATAAGACGCGATTACTGCCGGTGGACCTGGTAGCAGTCACGAGGCAGTCTTTCATGGCAGCAGAATCAACATCAACGGCGAGCAAGGTCGTGCTTGTGATGCTTTCAACGGGGAAGCAAGGCGGGGCAGTGGTGCGTGGTGCGTCGTCGTCGTTTTCATGTTCAAAATATCGGCGCGCTCAGTATTTTTGCATCATAGCTCTCGCCAAGGCAAACGAGTCCGCTCCCGCGGACGCCACGCCGTGGCTCATCCTCGCGCAAACCCGCGACCCCTCGTCTGCACAAAGCAAGGCCTTGCAATCTCTGGGAGGCGTCCGCCTGCACAAGGGTACCCCTCTCGACGCGCCAGCACTGTTTGCGACTGCGCCAGCGCCGGTATACGCCGTGTATTCCGTGCAGAAGAGCTACGACAACCCGAGGGGTGTGGACGGTGAAATGGCGGAGGCGAGGGCGCTGGCGGATGCGGCGGCCGAGCACGGCGTGAAGCATTTCGTGTACGCGAGCGTGAATTTCGGAGGGGCTCCGGACACGGATGTGGCACAGTACGTCTGTCTATTCGTCTATGATATACTATGGAGGGTTGTTGACTCTAT
The DNA here is from genome assembly GCA_029204335.1 of Mycena vulgaris. Classification (NCBI taxonomy): domain Eukaryota; kingdom Fungi; phylum Basidiomycota; class Agaricomycetes; order Agaricales; family Mycenaceae; genus Mycena; species Mycena vulgaris. Next base: position 285,857 of record JARGYA010000088.1, read on the forward strand.
TATTGACAGTTTTGAATCCAAGCGCCTCGGGGAGGAGTATCTGAAAACGAAGCACCCGAAGCTCCCGGTGACGGTGCTACGGCCGGTGACGTTCATGGACGAGCTCGTCGCGGGGGACCCCCAGTCCGCGACGGCGCGCCTGGTGAAGATCATTTTCCTCACGCAGCTGAAGAGCACGGCGCGGCTGCAGTTCATCGCGTGCAGCGACATCGGCGGGGTGGCCGCTCTGGTGCTGCAAAATCCCGAGCGGTACGTGGGGCAGGTGCTGGATCTAGCGGGCGACCAGCTGGGTCCGAAGGATATGGAGGATGGGTGGCGCGAAGTGTTTGGGGAGGAGATGCGCCCGCAGATGTTGGGTGGGACGGCGCTGGCGTGGGCCATACGGAATGGGAGGAAGGAGCTGAGGTCGATGTTCAAGGTGCGTTTGGGTTTCCGGACTTGGGAATGTGTCTTCCCTTTTGGCTGACACGGCTCGTACGTAGTTCTGGAACGCAATAGGTTTCAATGCCGACATACCCGCGTTGCGAGAGCAGTATCCAGAGTTGAAGGATTGGAGAACCTTTCTGAAGACAGAGGTGGCCTCCACATGACGCCTCCCACCGTAGATTAATTTTTGCGAATGACATTAACACTGGGGAATCATTAGTACAGGCTTCTTCTTGCCAGTGTATGACCTTTCGGATTCTTTTCATCAAGTCTGTATTATTCAGGCCAAAACTGCTCAAGAAGGGAGCGGATGTGAATGCACAGGACGGCATGTACGGTTCTGCGCTGCACTCGGCAGCGTCCATCGGCCACGAAAATATCGCACGGCTCATTGAGAACGGCGTCAATGTGAATCTTCAGGTCAGAGCCTCGGGCTGCTCATCGACAACGGCACTGACCTCAACGCACAGGGTGGGATGTACAGTGACTATGGGACGGCACGGATAGCAGTGTCGGCGCTTGGCCACGGGCTGGAAAAAGTGCCGCGCACCCATGCGGCACTGCCGCGCACTGACGAGGCATTGATCATGAAGCGGCGGTGACTGTGCCCCTTTTGCCGCGCAGCGTTTAATTCAGTCCACAACGCTGCCCCGGCCCCAGCTGCTGTGCGCAAGGTTCACTCACTGCAATACATCGTTTAAACACAAAAAACCCATTGCTCAAATTTCGCTAGTTGGGCTTAGTCGGACCTGGACACACCTCGCCCTATCGTAATGGTCACGGTGTCACCTGCTACATTGAAATATCACCTTGAACTAGTGATATTGACTGCTACCACATTACAGCCAGTCGAGATGAATGAGATGCTACTTCAGCCCTGACTCGTTAAATAGGTTGAAGCTCCCATAGTTCGTCGCAGAATGTCAAGGGGTAACCGCAGGAAGAAGCCGAGACACAGCCTGATAGGCTAGGGTGGGTCTGGACGCCCTTATTTCACTTTTCGGAATTTGGTCCGAGGACTCTAAAAATGTGTTAGAAGGGTAAACAAAAAACCTCGACTTTTTTTTAGCCGGTTGAAGGTTGGAGAGGGTCTACGACCTCTCAGGGGAGATGAGCCAGCGGGGCTCGCAGCAGGAGGGTGAAAGCGGAGGAAAAGCCCAATGTGATTGCCGATGATACACATCCGAACCTAATATGCCAAACTACACTAGCCGCTGCCAACCACGCCACAAGGTGGAGGTCAGTGAGCGTTCGAACATGACTTTCAGTGCCGACAAACAGCGCGCATCACCGCCTGATAGGTGTTAGATCAAGGCTAAAATGTGAGCTTTTATGGCCATTTCCGTGGGAATACTTCCCGGTTTGGTGCTTACATAACTCGGCTAATAGGGTAGGGAGGGTCTGGACGACCTCAATTCACTTTTCCGATGTCGTGTAGAAAATTTTAGTACTGGGTACCCTTTGCAGAATGTTCAGTTACTATTTAAGCTCCGAGTCAGCCTCGAAACCGCCTACGGATGCGCCCCGCGGGTTCGAAATTTCGGATCCCCGCGTGGGTGATCGGAGTGCTGACGTGCCCGCGGGCCACGAACGAACTTCCGGCAGCCGCGTCGCGCTTACGCAGAAGTGCCCGAGCCCGAATCCGTCTGCGTTTGCACTCCAAGTTAATGTTGAGGCGGGTGCCGGCCCCCGGGGTGCGCCACGGTACGCAGTTCTTACTTTTGTGGCCCCACAAGGGAACACCCGCACTCCCCGAATCCACCTCCTGTGCCGCGATTCTCGTTCCTTGCAGCGGCCAACTGGTGCACCTCTGCTTTCGGCGTCTGCACGGCCGTACGTGCACAGTCCGCATCTCGGTGCTACTGCGCGTGGAGGGAGACGGGCCGGGATGTCATAGCGCGATCGAAGTGTGGGTACAGCAGCGCGAGATTCCGGTGCCCGTGTTGGAGTTTTACGGAGTGGGAGTTTGGGATTGACGCTGGGGATTGGGATGTAAATACAATGGATAGGAATTAAATTGAATCGACGTGACTCACCGAAGCGCGGAGAAAAAGTCGAGCTCAGGACAATGTATGATGAGATGCGATGAGTGGTGGTGAAGAGTTCCTACAGCGGGAGTCTTGCTGTACTCCACTTCCGAGGCCGCGAATACAGGCCGCGCGGAGTGTATTCTGTCCGATACATCATCAAGACTATAAACCCTATCCCACGCAGAGTCTTTGTCATCCATTTCTTGGTTTCTATGCCCTCGTGAGGCACGATCGTTGGGCCTAGAATTATGTTTATGATCGACGGACTGCTGACGTGAGCAGACTTTTCTGCTCTCGCACCGCCATCAGCCTATCGCAAGATTCGGTCCGCTGGCTTCATCAGGCGCGGACCCTCGCATTTCTTTTCTCATCCTCTTCCATTCACTCTCACGCATCAATTGCTCTGGCCTGGCACTCCTTGCAGCGAATGCATCGTTTGCTCCTAGTATAGGGGTATCACGCCTGCAAGATCTCTCTGTTGCCCCGAAGAGCTCAATGTCCCGACTCAGTATACAATCCAATGCGGTGTCACGGCGGCATGAACGAGGGTTGAGATGGACGATGATTTTTGGGAACTAGCTGCGTTATTGTTTTTTTACAAAACGGATTGTACTCACCTTTTCGTCAGTGATCGCGCGCCCATCTAATTCACGCGTCCGCAGGCTTCAGCTTGCTCTTCACACATGCATCATTGTCATGAGATTTTATGGCTGAGCTGGAATCGGACCCGATTCTTTGGAGCTGCGTCGCAGTTCCTGTCCTCGTCCCATCCTCTCATCCCATATGTGATTCACGCGACATTAAAGGGGGGTGGTGGCCTCCATTCACCCGTCGCGATTCGCGTGACATTAAATTGATTTTAAATATAGCCAGGCTGCCACTTCGCAACCATTCCTGACCACCGAGCGGATTTTGTGCTGCAGCTGTCGCCGGAGGAACAGAGAGGAGGCTGGTTTAATAGCTGCGTCACTGATCCTCTCCGCTGGATCTTACTCACAATTTCCTGGATTGCTGGCTCCGAATAAATGACAGCATCTTTCCCGGGGATCCTTCGGAGGGGTCTGGCATCACGTTTTGAAGGGGCAGCTCGCTTTGAGCACCGCATCTGCTACGTTACAACCTCTTTATTCTCGGCTTATACATTAACTTCATTCGAGTCGCTCCACCCCAGTCTGCACGCCCATTCACAATAATACATCCGTACATCCATTTCACTTGGGTGGCTCCCAGATCGGCGCAACTCATGCAGCCGATCCCCATCGCCCAGTGGATCTGCACTCCCGTCGCAACTCATGCGGTCGTCTTGGGTGGCTCCCAGATCGGCGCAATTCATGCAGCCGATCCCCATTGCCCAGTGGATCTGCACTCCCGTCGCAACTCATGCGGTCGTCTTGGGTGGCTCCCAGATCGGCACAATTCATGTAGCCGATCCCCATCGCCCAGTGGATCTGCACTCCCGTCGCAACTCATGCGGTCGTCTTGGGTGGCTCCCAGATCGGCGCAATTCATGTAGCCGATCCCCATCGCTCAGTGGATCTGCACTCCCGTCGCAACTCATGCGGTCGTCTTGGGTGGCTCCCAGATCGGCGCAATTCATGCAGCCGATCTCCAGTAGCCCGTCTGCGACTCACGCGACGTTAAACGGGGTGGTGTCCTCCATTCACCCGTCTGCGATTCACGCGACGTTAAACGGGGTGGTGACCTCCATTCACCCGTTGCGATTCACGCGCCGTTAAACCAGTCTGCTAATCCGACAATCTCAATCGCTTGGGACATTCGAGTCAATTACCCAAAGCTATGTTTTTGTTTTCCCTCCAATCATTGCTCAATGTCGTGTCTCCAGTTAAAAAACCCATCCGTGCCCTCAAACGATAGGTATATCCTTCACTTTCGTGCTGCTAATTCATACAAATCAGTGTGCCCTCGCCGAGCGCGGCACCTTTGGCGCCTAGGGATCGGGGGAGCTCGGCTTCAGGGCTCTCGGCGGCATCACCGCTGCGTCGCTTGTGCTCCTAGAGTCTGGGGATCAGCGATACCGCCATAGTCCCTCGGCCTTGGTGGAGAAATCCACCGGTTATTCCTGCCGTCCCACAGGCGTCAGGAATTTCTCCCGTTCCCAATCCATTCACATCAAAATCACCGAACCAGTTCACGGCAGCTTAAAGAGCTCATAAATGTGTGTGTGCTTGTGTCTCGCTGGGATCTGGCGGAGGATTGCGCCGCGAGCCTGGATCTGTACTATGAACAGTAAGCTCTCGCCATAATTACCCTTTCGTTGGATCAGTCACACCGTTCGCGGCTGGTTGGTGGTGGCGCCCACGGTTGGGAATTGATACAGTGTTGCCACGCACCCCACAGCTCTTTCCACAACATTTTCCGAGTCTTAAATTATCTCTTGGAGCGTTCATAAGGCTCCCTAGATCATCGTCAACCAACATTGACTCAACTAGAAAAATCCTGGACTCCATGTGAGAAGCTTAGAAAGAATTTGAGTAACACAGGAAGGATAACCAGATAACTGACACCAAAATATGGAAAAGATATGGAAAAGATATTTACAATACCTTTGTGTATCTTAAGCACTGGGACTTTGAAAAAACATTGAGAACATTCAAAAGATATGCTTAGATTAGAATAACCTTGGAGTATCTTCTGAATACTCTGGTCAACAGACATGCAAAAGTTATTGTAAATATTTTCTCCATATCTTTTCAATGTTTCACCATAGGTTATTTGCTTATCCTCCTTGTGTAAGCGACAGAAGTCGATGGTTCTGAACACTAAGGATTTACAGATCTTATATACTAAAGGTAACTACTACGTACAACTACGGAACTATTACGGGCTGCGGCCCAGCACACTGCGCGGTTTGCGCATGCTGTGCATCCTGCGGCGTGAGCTCCTTGCTGTGCCCGTCGCGATTGCCAAGCCTTAGTCGGCTTGCTGCGGTTGAAATTCCAACACTCCACGCATTGAGTGTGTGATTGACATTAAGTACTCACCAACCTGAGTTGGTTATTTTGACTGGCCCAACTCGCAGTCATGACTTTCGCAGCACAGAGACAGAATACACAGACTTGAGTGGCTGCCCGGGGGGAGCAGCAAGCATTAGGGTGTTTCAGAATTAGAATTTGGAGCCCAACTTGAGCCCCAACTTCGACCCCAACTTGACCCCAACTTGACCCCAACTTGAGCCAAGTTGAGGCACAAGTTGGGGCTTGTTTGTGAAACACCTAAGTGGATTTTCTGCCAACTCTGCCTCAACTTCGAAGTTGAGGCCTTCGCGCCGTTCCCACCGGTCGTGACCCAATTGAGTCTTCCCAAAAAGGATATGGGCTCTTCTTACTCTACCGTCATGTACTGGCTTGAGCAACTCTTCCTCTCGATACTACCGCGTATACTCGCCCCCCAAGACCCCGCAGACATCGAAGGAACAGTGTCCCCGCTCACAGTTATCCCGCCAGTCCAGTACTTCGACCGCCGTAGCCATTATGCTGCTAAACCACTGTCGTGCGCGCTCCCCGCCCTGGAAAATTCCCTTCTGCGGGTCGTGGACTATGAGATGGGGATTGAAAGGCTACCACTGGACGACATCACGGTGTGTATTAGCCAGCTGGGCGCACAGTTATCTTATGAAAGCTCACTCGTACAGGTTAATACTCCCGGCTCAAATGTCGCATTCTTCAACATCCATCATGAAACAGAAGGTCATATCATGCGGGGAATCGTAGTGGACACACCAGAAGTGGAGTACGATGAGGATATCATGCCGGATCTCGTGTAGTCCGTCCATCGATTATTTACCGCTTTGTCAGCTCACAAAGTACACCTTTGATTTATGCCTACGACGTCGGAGCGTCAGCTCTTGATCCAAAATGTCCTTCTCCAGACAGAGAGGGACATGGACACCTACATGGACGAGGACAGGCTGAATGACGACGACGATATGGAGCTGGACCGCCGCAGCACCGACAGCAATTCCTCTGCCACTTCCGATACATCCTCTTCATCCTCCTCTAGCTCCTCCTCCTCCTCCTCTTCCTCCAGTGGCTCCGACGCCTCCATGCCTCGGGGAGACGATGTTTCGGACGACGACGAAGACGAGGTGTACGCGGCACGGATGAGTGCTGAAGGCGAGCTTCTGCAGGTCATTACGGACACTCGGGTTTTGAATCCGCACAAAGTCGCAAAGGCCTCCCAACTTCATCTGGTGCTAGTGGAGTTCAAAGAGGACGATCCGAAACGATTCCGGCGAAACCTACGTGTCTCGCCAGAGACCTTCGACGAGCTTGTTTCCCGGATCGAGGCTCATCCCATCTTTTCCAACAACTCGCGCCATCCGCAGACCCCGGCGTACATTCAGCTCGCCATCACACTATTCCGTTTCGGCCACGACGGCAACGCCGCTTCAGTCGAAAGCATTGCACAGTGGGCAGGAGTCAGTGCAGGGCTTGTCGTCAAAAGCACGCAGCGGGTTATCATCGCTTTCTTGAGTTTACACGACAGCGTCATCCGTTGGCCAACAGAGGCTGAAAAGAACGAAGCAAAGGCATGGGTCGAGTCGGTATCATGCGAGGCGTGGGCAGGCGGATTCTGTATGGTCGATGGTACGCTCGTGCCGTTATTCGAGAAGCCGGGTCATCATGGGGAGGTGTATTTTGACCGAAAGAGTAACTACTCGCTGAATGTGCAGGTGCGTCTCATAAGCATCAATTCTCTGACATCTCTGACATCTCAGTAGCTAATAACACTCCCGAATCTACGCGTTATTGACTACGTTATCGGTCATTGCGGCAGTGCGCACGACTCCACCGCATTTTGCGACTCGCGGACGTACAAGGAACATCAGATCTTATTCAAGAAGGACCGCGAGTGGATCTGGGCTGACTCCGCCTACGGAGTGGACTGGTGGTGTGTTACACCGTACAAGAAACCCGCGTCACTGCAGCCAAACAACAAGACATTCAATTACCACTTGTCAAGGGTACGTTACTGTCCTCCGACAATGATGCCGCTGATTTACCTCTCAATTATGTAGGTACGGGTCAAGTCGGAGCATGCGATGGGGTACATAAAGGGCCGGTTCACCTCCCTCCGCGGCCTTCGCCAGCAGATTGACGACAGCAATGATCATGAGCGCGCACTTGCATGGGTGAAAGCATGCATCGTCATTCACACGCTTGTCGGATTCATCGAGACAGGGCGGGAAGACTACGACTTCATGGAGGAGCTCGTACGACAGGGTCGTGAGGATCAAGCTCTACCTCCCCCGGTCATAGAGACGGAGACGTCGTCGACGAGGAGGAAATCACGTGGGCAGAAGAGGCGAGCGGACTTGAAGACGAAATTATTTGCTAGCGGTATTGCAGAAGACAGAGAACTTGAATAAAAATGCAGTTTCTCTTATTATGAGCCGGATGTACTGAATCCACTACGCTTTCTACTATTACCCGTCTCCGTCTCATTTTGACTCCCATTTACGCCCATGATCCTACGGGAGGCAAAGCCCAGTCTGGCGCAGAACCGGACGACGTTGATGCGACGGAACTGAAGTCAAAGTCCATCCCCGAGAACTCGGACATGCTAGCGCGGTCCGAGTTAGTCGCGGCATCCATCCCGCGGTCGATATCTCCAAACGTGGGGCGGTATGATGGGACTGGCAGATTGAAGGCGACGTGCCTGGGAGACGCCACGGAGTAACGGGTGGACCGGGATTTAGAAGGGGATGGGGAACCGATGTTACGCATACGGCTGCTTCGACGCGGCGACTGTGACGTGGCGTGGCGATTCAGGCGTGTGCGCTCGTTCTCGGCCTGGAGCATCTTCAGCTCGTACTTCATCCTCTTGATCTTGATGCGCTCCATCTCCTCCCTGTGCTGCAGTTTCCTCTTCTCCGCAAGCCGCGTCGATTCGCCTTCTCGGAGATCATTCAGACGGTCGATCGCATTCTGGGGTTTCTTCTTGGCTGCACCAGATGATCTGGCGGCGGCAGCTTTGGCAAGACCGAGATCGCGCCCGGAGAGAGCAGCGGGGGCCTTGGTCTTCCCTTTTGTTTCTTTGGGCTTCTTTGCTGGAGCGGGTGGTGGTGTTTTTGGGCGCAGGTGTGGGCTCGAGGCTTGGAACGGTCCCTATGGTGTCCATCAAGACAGCACAGCGGACGTGAGAGACAGAAGACTCACATCGAGATCGTCATCGTCCGAGTCGGAAGATGACGAATGCGACTTATCATCGCCGCCAGTATCTGTGTTACCGTCCTGGCCCTTTGACAGATCAACCTCGAGATCGATAGGCTCGGCGTCGCTATCAGCGTCACTAGCCGCATCACTGGCAGCTTCTTGGGCGTCAAAAAGGTCCGCCGCCGCGCTGGCATGGTCTATGCCCGGTTCCGACGACTGCACGCCGATGGGGTTATAGTTCGGAAGCTCCCTCCAAAACGCATGAAGGTCGTCCCACCAGGACCAGTCCTGGCGAATCTCGTCTTAAAGGTGTCAGTGGGTACCGCGTGATGGACTCTAAGACTCACCGATCAACGATGCAAGCGCAGTGCCCTCCCGGATGCGCACTGGATCTAGTCCAGCTCCAGTAGCCCCCAGCGCCACGAGTTTCGCTTGATACTCCTTTTTAAGCCTGTGAAATGTGTCATGAGTGACTGTCGCACACTAAAAAGAAAGGAGGGCAGACCTGCGAAGACGTGTTTCGACAGACAGTGCATACTTGGTGGGGTCATTCACATAGCGAACCTGTTCACTAGGATCCTCCGCAAAGATGTGCTTGGCCAATTCCCCATACTGAATCGCTTTGCCGTCCTTCGCGACTGCCTTGGCCCGTTTTTCTTTTTTTGCTTCGGCAGTCGAGTCGGAGAACAGCTTGATGCGGAATGTCGGGTTGTCGACCAGGTATGAAACGAGGAGGTCGGTCCATTCAGGGTTTTTAACCCAGTTGACCTTTGTGCGCTGTGCTCTCCCGCTGGGAACGACTTCTTCAATGTCGGAGGAGGCTTCGGCGAGCTCCACTTTTTTGGCGCGGCTCTTTCGCTGAGGCCTTTTAGTAGCGGTGGGAGCGGTGCGGGGTTTAGGTTTGGGTTTGGTCATGATGCAGGAAGGAGTGGACGTATAGAAAACGATAGTACGAAGGAAAACAAAATAGTATTACATAAGAAAAGGCGGGGATACGCCCCGAGAAGCCGAAGTTGGGGCGCCAAGTTGAGGCACGAAGTTGGGGCACAAGTTGGGTGTCAAGTTGTGGTCCTTTGCACAACTTGACACCCAACTTGGTGCCCCAACTTACTTTGTGCCTCAACTTGATCCCAAGTTGGGGTCGAAGTTGGGGCTCAAGTTGGGGCTCGGAATTCTAATTCTGAAACACCCTATTGACCCGGGGACATCAATTTACCCGCATAGTTTCAATATACTTGACCTATAGCAAACTCCCAGTGCAGTCTTCCCGGGCTCAAACTGTCCACTGAGGATTCAAAACCCTTTGGATCCCACTATATGCCAGAGAATCTGTGTGAAAGTAGCTACAGTCGGCGCGGCACTCTGCCGCATCAACTCACCCTGTGGCTGTGTTGCCGCGGCACTGACGAGGCACCGCCGCGCAAGTGATGCGGACCGGCATGAAACCAGGTCAACTGCTTCCAAGGACAAGCTCAAAAATGGTTTTTGAACCACGATTTATCACGGCTTTGGTATTCCCAACCAAAGAGCCTGGAACACTACTCTCAATGTTGACTTGCACACCGGGTTGAACCATATTTCCCGCTCAAAGCATTCAATTCAAGGTTTCCAGCTGTGTACATAGTCCCATGGGACACTCAATCCATCGTAGAACCCAGGTTTCAGATATCCCCAACTCGGTTATGTAGTCAGGCTTAGTCGGGCTTAGGTATTGCCGCGGCAGTGCACGGCAGCCACGTCAATTTCTCCTGACCCTTATTTTAAGAGTCGGGGAAATGCACTTCCTCAGGTGGACAGCTGGGAATCTCATTGAACCTCGACATAAAATTTCACTACGCTACAACAAAGTTTATTCAAGCGGAGGCACATTTTTTGCCACGTGTAACGTACCCCCAAGTCCAACGCACCTCACACTGGAAAATGGGATGTTTCAAAGCATCTCAAAACGTATCCGAAATATATAATTTAGGTAAAAGAATAAGCAGTGACTAAACTGTGCCTGAAACTATTAGTTTCAGACACCATTTCAGCCGCGTTCCCGAAACAATGAGTTTCCGGATCAGTTTCGGCACTTCTTTCACCGGTTTTTACCGATTTCGGGCCGTCTGATGCTTATTCTTAAGCTTATTGTTTCAGGAACGCGGCTGAAATGGTGTCTGAAACTAATAGTTTCAGGCACAGTTTAGTCACTCCTTATTCTTTCACTTAAATTATATATTTCGGATATGTTTTAAGACGCTCTGAAACATCCCATTTTCCAGTGTGCCTGGATCTTCTGTGGGAAAACCCTGGCTTTTCGGGGGTTTCGTAATATTCCATCAGTGGATTGCATAACCTCCGCGAAGAGCGCGGACTTGACAGCAATTCAACCCAATGAGGATAACGTCCCAGACACGCATCTGATAGGGAAAATACTGCCTGTCATAACCGCACTGCCTTGAAGCTCTCTTCCTCTTAAGTACCACTCACTCCATAATGGACGACCCAGAGAAGGGTTTGAAAAAGCAGAGTGAGCAGTTGATTCTGCCTCAAACTACATGTCTCACACCGTCCAGCCTTGGATGTTGACGACGATGAGGCTGCGGGAGGGAAAATGTGGGCGGTGTACGTGGCCGAAGCAGAAAAATACGACAGAGGCCTCGTCGAGAGTTGGAAGAGTGATATGGAGGGCATGCTCATTTTCGTCAGTGTTGCATTCCCCCTGAACTCACAACTCAATAACTTTTCATAATTAGGCTGGTCTCTTCTCCGCCAGCTTGGTGGCTTTCCTAATCGAGAGCTACAAGACTTTGACCCCGAATTCCGGGGACACGACTGTTCTCTTGCTGACACAGATTTCGAGCCAACTTGCGGCGGCGGCGAATGGGACCCCCTTCACGGTTGTACCCCGCCCCCACTTCACCCCTCCGACGAGCTTGCTTGTCTGCAATATTCTATGGTTCATCAGTCTTGGGCTCAGTCTTACCTGTGCACTTTTCGCCACGCTTGTCGAGCAATGGGCCCGCGAGTTCATGCATAAAGCTGACATGCGGTCAGCCCCTGTGATCCGGGCTCGTGTGTTTTCATACCTGTACTATGGGCTGAAACGGTTCAAGATGCACACCATAGTAGGGATCATACCTCTGCTCCTCCATGTCTCCCTCCTGTTCTTCTTCGCCGGGCTGGTGGCTTTCCTCATTCCAGTTAACACCGTGATCACTATAGTCACAGGCATCATTCTGCTTATCGTGGCAACTGGCTATTCACTTCTCACTATTCTCCCATTGGTGTATATCGATTGCCCATATCGCACACCACTCTCTGGTTCGCTTTGGCAGCTAGCTCAGAAGATTCCAGGTATCCAACGACATCTCCATGGGACCCACAGGAATTCCGCGATACCGGGGACCCGTCATCAAGCAGACACAATGATGGAACTTGTTTTTGACAAGGCTATGCTCGAGGATTCGGAGCGATTGGAGCGGGATAAAAAAGCACTAGTTTGGACAATGAAGTCACTGGCTGATGATACCGAGCTGGAACCCTTCATTGAGGCCATTCCAGATGTCTTATGGGGTCCCAGTAGGCGGCGCTCCCTACATGACAACCACATCCAGTGCTTGATTGATGACCAGGACCCTCATGTCAGGCTGCTCGACCGCATACAGGATTTATACAGGAGCTGTGACACTGGCCTTTTGACTTCAGAAGCTTCCACCCGTCGCAAGATTTCTTGCTACCAGGCCACATGGGCAGTCGGAAGCCTGACAACTCGTGATAAATCCTGTGATCACGCGCTATTCAACCATATCATCACCAATGCTCCTACACGAACAGCAGTGACTGATTCAAGGGTGCTACACCACTCTGTGTCCGTAGTGGCAATGAGTCGATGGGGTTCCTTCTGTGCTGCCCAAGATTTGCTGCAGGAAACATTAACACATCTGACTGCCTGCAATGCAGCCATTACCACAGCTACTTTGGGACAACCTAACACAGGGACCAGTGGACATAACCTCCTTGATTGCCTCCGAAGACTCAAATCATATTCAATATCTCTGCATTTTCCTGAAGACTTGAACATGCTGTCTTCACATCTGGAAACACTGACAGAGGAATTTGGGAATCTGTCTACCACCATCCCTTTTCGTATCCTAATGGATTACCTCACCGAGGCTGCCTTCCTTGCCTCCCCGCCATTCCGATTTCAGTCCACCTTGAAATGCATTTCTCCTCCGAAATCAGATGTACCACTGACAAAGCGTTGGCTGGGGCATCTGGAAGGCCGAGTGGGAAAAATTATTGATGGCTCCCTGGCTGACCTCAACCTCACCAACCAGGATTGTCACTGGATAGACGGCATCATCCATAGCATGATGTCTTATTGGGTTCCCCCAGAGACAGGCACACGGATACCCCAATCATTCCTTAAATACCTCAATGGGCGTAGCTCCGAGGTTGCTGTGAAGGCAGCAATGAATTCCCTTCAAATCGGGACGAGGGGAAAGAGATTTATTCCAGCAACCATACTACGCCTCACGAAAGCATTATCAGATGCATCCAGTGATCCCAAAGGGTACTTTTACATTCAGAGAACAGAGCAATCATTATCCGACCTTTGGGCCATCCTCTGTCGAGCTGGAACAAGCCTAGACCTGCCGTCGTTGGAGAAAATCATCAATGAAGTGTCACACATTGACTCACCATTGATGACCCCGTCCATTGTAGCACTGGCCAAGCACAAGGGCGTGACTACTCTGCTCGGAGACGATGCGTATTGCAAGGAGCATGGCATATCCCAATCCAGTCACCCCTTCCTTCCCGCCGAGACAGCAACGGCTCATCTTGAGGAAGCTGCAGCCTTGAAGCATAGGCAAGATGAAGGACAGCTTGAAATTCTGGCCAATTTCATCCACGAATGCCAGACGTCCAATCAGGCACTATTCAAGGCACGCGAAACTCTAGAGATTCTGGGTGCATTCGTTCCGGGCGATATTTCGAGTGGTGTTAGTTTCATCCATCTCAAACATCAACTACGATTTGCACGAGCCGTCGAAAGCTTGGTTGAAGCCTCGGGCAATCGCGGGCATTGGTGTTCGGGCATACTGGACACTATTCCCGGTCTCCCATTGTTCACTGCATATGCACCCCGTGTGCCTGTGCCCAGCTGGGGTAGTCCATACTATCTACCTCAAACACAAACTACGCCCGCACCAAGCTGGGGTACTCCATATTATGCACCACAAACACAAACTACTCCGGCACCTAGCTGGGGTCCTCCTGCACGCGGACTCCTGGCACAACCTGGCTGGGCAACTACTCCATATGCACAACCTGGCATGTCTACTGCCTATCCATCTCAAGGACCACTGAGTCAAGCAGCCCAATGGCTGAAAAGTACTTCTGCCCGCCGAATACTCCGGCAGACGTTGGTAAAATACCTTAGCATTTTATCCGAAGATGCTCCAGCTTTCTCCCTGATCCACCGTGTACAGTCCCTTGTTTTTATTCTCGGTGTTGCCCTCTCAACACAGACAGAGGAGCCAGGCGAGGCAGACCCTTCAAATACTGAGAACGCCATTCCCCCGGTTCAACACACCGAATTAGCAGATCTCCAAGGTGTTGATGATCAAATTTTTGGTGCAGGGAATGAGGGAATCAAACCAGAGAATAGCTCTGGGCCAGTCCCTGTTGGGAGCCGGAAGAAGGAAAACAGTGAAGATGGCAATGACAACGACGACACTGACGGCGACAGCAATTTGTCTTCCCCCGGCCCCACGCCCTCCATCCCCCCGATTCGCCTGGAGGAGCTCCCGCCGCACACTGCCGAAGATGACACCACCGGCGATGCCTCCGGTGTTCGAGTGTGGTCATTCCCGGAGCTGGGCGTTGGTTCCACAAGCAGGGGGAAACAGACGGCGAACCCGAACGTGATCCTCGGGATCACGAACCCGTACTCCAGCATTGTCGAGGAGAGCGGGAGCGCGAGCAGCGGGTCCTCGCTCAGACTCAATGAGATATCGGCGCACACCACCTCAGGCTATGCGAACGCGAATTACAGCGAAGGATCGGTCATTCATGGCCCAGAGGCCGCGCACGGCTTGCCGGTAGGGAATCAACTCGGACTCAGCACCAGCTCGGGCCAGGGCACGGCGTATTCTGATCCGCGCGGCATGGAGGAATGGCGCCGCGGGACCGACGAAAAGGTAAGTTTTTTGTCTTCTCCCTTCGTTCCTAACTTGACCTGCGGGGAATGGCATTTTAGCCGGAGCGGTCGCCCAGCCCGTTTACATCCCCGGGCATGCTGAGCCCGTACGACGCGCGCCCGAGAAAAGTGCAGCCGAGTCCTGAGCGCTTGCACGCGGACCTGGGCCGCTCTTCGAGCGGAAGCAGTTCCCGCACCGTCAATATCACCATCGTTCCGCCTGTGTGTATCCATTATTGTTGCCCATGACCATTGTACTGACGAGCAATCCCTCCAGTCGCGCCCGGCGTCGGTGGGCTTCCCGACGGATGAACCAGCCGGCGGCGGACTCCTCTGGGCGAATCACGCTCATGACACCCCCGTTATGCCCGACTATGATTCGGATGACGACGACGACAGCGATAGCGACAGCGACGCGTCCAGCCTCGACCTGCGGCCTATAATCCCACCCCCCCCGTTCGCACAGGGAGTAACTTACACGTACCCACCGGGCTTCGTTCCCATGAGCATCGTGCCCGCGCTGCCGCTTCCCAGTCGTCCGACGCAGACGTGGGCTGCGCAGTCACCCATTTCCACTGCCCAGCAGCAGTTCGCGGGGTGGGTGCCTCCATATTATTACAGGGACCAGAACCAGCCCCAATTCCGACCCGCTCGGCATGCTGTGTTTCCAGGAGATCAATCTGCCGAGGTCCCAATCATTAACCCGGTCACCGTGGGGGACTGGACGCAGATACGGTTCGATTTGCGCGAGCAGGCGCACGATGAGATGACGCCCACAGCGTACATGCTCAACCGCCACCACATCGCGACGGCCAGCGCAGCGACGCACGTCCGCCTCATCTCGCGGGTCTTCCCATGGTCGATCGAGATATTATCCAATAAACCCGTAACGTGCGAGGATGTGGGGATTGCACTGTACGCAGCTGTGAGTCCTTTTCTTCTTAATGTTCTGCTTGAGTACAGCGTCTGATTAGCACCGTAGCTTCAGCAACCCATTAGCGATTCAGATTGGGGCGCGATCGTCGATGCTAAGGAGCTGCGCGACAAGATTGAGGGGGCTGCAAGGAGGCGCGCCGAGTCGGACGGTGATGCGCGGCTGAAGCGTATTGATTGGCTCGGGAGCGATACTGTTTTCGCAGGACTGGAAAAGATGGAGGACTTCCAAGAGGAGCGGCTGCTGCCTGGCGCGGACCCTTGCGCCGAGACGTGGGTTGTCAAGCTGGTGTCGTCGAGTGTCGTCGAGGAGGCGGCGAGCGACAGCAGCCAGTCATCGCTCGGACTTGATCAGATGACGGCTCAAAACACCGATGCGAATGCGAGTTACAGCGGGGGAGAGGTTATTCCGCCTTCGCCGGCGCATTCGTATCGACCCATGCGATAGAGCGCTCGTAGTTACATCCAGGAAGCCCTTCGGGGAAAAGACTTGGAAGACCGTGGTGGATATCCGGGGCTGTACAAATGTGTACTCAAATATTGTTATGGCGCCGTAGAGTTAAGAATAAGAACCCAACAGGGCTGAGGAGCTGTCTTGTCAGAACCGGATATCGCGGGAGCGACAGATGACGGTGCGAGAATAGAATACAGAGGCGCTGATGTCAGCGAACTAGACTGGTTTTGAGCCGTCGAACCTTCAAGTCATCCGTTCACATCCGGCGTCAAAATGGTTGAAGTTTCCGCTTGATTGTAATTAGTCAGGTGTGGATTTTGACGTTTTCATTGATCATGACCCAAGCGAGGGATATCGGATCTAGTGCCTCCTGTGGAGGAATAGCAAGGGAGAAGGAGAAATAGGGAGCAGGCGGAAGTAGCTAAGACAATGGGAAGAGAAAAGGTTTGAATTTTGGTGTAGCTTGGTTACAACGGTGTACGAGCAGAGTCTGGGAGATTCCAAGGAGATTTTGTCCGAATGGTACCGGGGGTATCGGAGCCGCTCTTTGCAATAGAAAATGATCAGAGTGGCCGTTTTGGAGCCTCAATAGCGAGAACTAGGGCTGCTCACCGTCCCCGTATTTGCGGGCGTGACGGGGGCCGTCAACGGGTGGCCGTTCCGACCCGTCGAGCGAGTTGCCGATACAATCTACGGGGCGGATAAGGGACGGCAAAATCACCGCCTGTCCCGTTAAAGTGCGGCCGTTGACGGCCGTCCACGGGTTGGGTAGGAATTAAGCCCTCAGGTGCGCTAGAATTCGAGTATATCGGGCCAAAACTCATTCTGGCGGAATATTTGGATCAGCGAGGTTGCCATTTGCACACAACACTATCTCACAATAGAAGACCACGGTTCAACATTTTATTTTCAGTTCAACCCACTCACGTGAGCAATTGTTCAAATCTTGTTTGGTAAAACCTATCCAATGGAACTGCTTCTTGGATTGCCTGAAGTATGCCTGGCACTCTCCACACTCTTATATCACAGGTTCTGGTGCCCGATGTCTGTTTGACGTCGGTATGGTGGATTAATCGCGCACCTTGTGCCGTACCGGCAATTGATGGTCGACGGCCGTTTTTTGCCGCTGTGTGACGTCTGGAAGCCTGGAAATTCAAAAAGACGGCAGCTACGGGGGCGGCCCGCATCCGTCTCAGCGTCGCAGATTGACGGCCGCCCCGTTTGCGGGACGGTGAGCAGCCCTAGCGAGAACGTCGAGCGGTGGATGTGGTTTGAGGACAAGGGTGATGAACCACGTGGTCTGGGTTGACGCTTGGCCCTGCTTTCTCTTGACGATGTTGCACGCAATTTAACCCTCTCTCCTAACAGCACGTGGGCGCGTCCCGGGCTCCGGAAAGAAGCGGGGATGGAAAATAGGTCATTCCGTGGGCTTCAGATGCCGGGAAACAGCCTCTGCTTACCATGGGAGCGGTTGAAAGCACCCAAGAGCGGTAGACGAGTTGTCCAAGGGGTGCTTGGTAATAAAGGGCCGAAGAGGAATCACCAAAGAACCAAAGAAACGGTGTGGACGAGTGCAAGCGGCTACTTGCTGCGGGAGTGGAGGAGCAGGAGAAGGATGATTCGATCTCCGGCCTGAGCCGCTTATGTAGCCTCGTTTCCAGACGTTATAGGGCTCGCTCGCTGCGCTCGCGGGCGTTCACTGTATGTAGCGCCAAGTATGCCAAGGAGGAATAGGATCAATCGGAATATGATCCGAGGCAGATTTTGATGAGAAAATGATGGAGGAACGCTGCCCTATGACGTCTGGTGTACATCGTATAGCAGGGGTGCGATCATGTCACGCTTGACCGTTTGGCGTGAGTTCGCGTGACATTTCGCGTCAGACGCGCCGCCTGCGACGTTGTTAGCGCCCGTCCTTCTCTTCTCGCTTCTCATCACGGGCATCATGCCGGCTGTCCAATCTCGTCTAGATTCCCACCAGCGCAGTGCCGTCAGGGCCGCGGCAATCTTACAGAAGGCACGCGACGAGGCGCGCAAAACTCGAAACTACCAGTCCGCTCCCACACGCGCCAAAATCCGGAACGAGTTCAGCAAGCGGAACCCCGGGATGACTGCCCACGAGTGGCAGGTTGATATTGGTGAAGCCCTCCACCTCGGAGTTGACTGCAGTATGATCGCTGGCACGGGCGCGGGGAAGACCATGCCCTTCGTGATGCCTCTGTTCGTAGAGTCAGACAAGATCATCATCATCATCTCGCCGCTCAACGCGTTGGAAGTAGATCAGGTGAGCGCGGCTTGCTTCCCCCCAAACACGCGTATCTCAGCCGTAATCCACGTCAGGCTGCACGCTTTCGCAAGATGGGGCTGTCCGCGATAGCAGTCAATGGGGATACATACAATAACGAGATCCACAAGGCGCGTCGCATTTATCTCGGTGGATTCATTAATCCTGACCGCTCCCAGGATATTCAAGAATTTAAGCATCGCGTTATCATTACATCGCCCGACATGTGCCTCAAACATGACAAGTTCAGGCATTTACTCAGCACCCCTGCTTTTTCCCGGCGAATTGCGGCCTTTGTCATTGACGAGGCGCATTGCATCTCCCAATGGGGAGATAAATTCCGCGCGGAGTACGCACAGCTAGGAACCCTTCGCGCATTCGTTCCTCTTAAGGTCCCTTTCCTCATCACATCTGCGACTCTTCCCCCGGCGGTTCTGAACGACGTGCGTAAATCTGTCCATATGAACGCCGAGACTTCCTATCACATCAACATTGGAACGGACCGCCCGAATATCGCGTGGTTCGTACAGCACATGAAGGCTGCGAAGACGGATTTGGAAGCCCTCGACTTTCTCGTTCCTGAGCACGACTCCGAAGATGCCGTCGTCGAGCTCACTGAGTCGATGGTATTTTTTGATGACATCAATCTCTCGCTGGACGCGTTGAAGCACATTCGGGGGCGCTTACCTCGAAAATCTCGGGGGCAGATCGCCGTGTACCACTCGCGACGAAGTAAGCGGTCAAAGAGGATTATTATGGAGCGGTTTCGAAGCGGAGAAATCAAAATTCTGCTGACGACGGAGGCCGCCGGGATGGTGCGTGATTATCATTTATTTCATCGCGAGTACTTACTTACACCTTTGACGCAGGGCTGTGATATTCCTCACGTGGAACAGGTTGTCCAGTTCCTCGTCCCGGGGTCGCTGTCGATTTGGATGCAGCGGGCAGGTAGAGCCGGTCGCAACATTATCATTACAGCGCGCGCGATCCTCCTGGTGCAGCCCAGTGTCTTCCAGAAGCTGAAAGGGAAGGAGGGCGATCCAGTAACGTTCCAGAAGGCGGTCGAGGAAGGCCTTCGTGACTGGATCGAGACCAAAGAGTGCCGGCGCGAGGTGGTGGACGTGTACTTCGATAACGGTACCGTCCGGAAGAGTATGTGCCTCTGCTTATTACGTTCAAGAAGGTGTATTTATCTTCCTCAGCACCCACCGGCGTTTGCTGCGACAATTGCCTTCGAAAAACGTCTCCCGGTCACCCGCTCCTACTTTTGCACAGTCCTCAAGAACCCGAAGAGCCGCCCGCGCGCCCCCAGTCTCCCAGCAGTGATGCGGAGGACTCTCCCAGCCAGAATCCGGACGAGAACGGCAAGCGATCGATGCGCCCAGCAACGGGGCAGCTTCCCAATCGCCGTGAGGATCATCTCAAAAGCGCCCGAGAGCTCCTGACTCGCTGGCGAGATGACGTCTGCGCCACCATCTATCGCCGCCGACCCTGGGGTCCCGATGCTCTCCTCCCAGATACTGTCCTCACAAAAATCGCAACATGGGCGCGTCTAAAAACGCCCAGCGACCTCGTTGATTCCGCCGGCTGTACTCCCACACACGCCGCGAAACACGGCACTGAAATCTTGGCCATGCTTGCACAGCTCGACGCCGCGGAGAAGCGACAGCACGCGGCTGAAATCAAACAGAGAGCGGATGAGAAAAAGGCTGCGACTGCTGAACGGAGACGGCTCGAAAGGGAGGAGAAGGCCCAGGCGGACGCCGCACGCGATGCTGCGAAAGCTCTACAGCCACCCAAACCGCGCGCCTCCCGGGCCAAGAAACCCAAAAAGGTGCCGGTCCTCCGTCCCGGAAACATCGTCAATCATAATCCGACTACTCCTCTACCCTCTGGCGTCCCAGGAGAGCATAGACTGTTCTCTGGCCCCTATGAAGCCTCACCACATCCACCTCTGCCACGCCAGCTCTTCCCGTTTTCCCCACACAATCCTTTCGGCTTCCGTTACCCAGTACCCCCGCCCCCGCCTCCGCTGGGATGGCAGGATTCCCCGTTACCATTTCCACCACTCAGAGACTTTAATTTCGACACGATGCAGCCCGCGCCTCCACCTCCAGAGGTGCAGGAACAGGCATTACCTTTTCCTGACTTAGACTTTCCGCTTCAAGACGATCCCACATTGCCATTTGACGACTTCGACTTCACTACCCTCGAGTTTGCTATGGCTGGGCCATCAAATTCAATCCAAACTCCAGTGCGACCCACCCCCTTCGATTCCTACCAAGATACCCCGTATGTGCCGCCGCAACCGTACTTTTTTCACGATCAGTCGGGAACCCGTCTCCCACCTGCAGCTTTTTACGGTGCTCAACTTGCACCGCAATTTTTACCTGGGCATTCGACAGCTGGATACAGTACTCCCTTGAACCGCCCGCTTCGGCAGTCCTCGGGTGATCCTAACCTCTCTTCTTCTAGCCGTGGAGGATACTACAACAATATGTTTATTGACTGATTCTATAATTACACCGGCTCCGATGTATGATTGGGCACAATAGCAGAATTCAAAAAGCTGAATACACAATTATAATTCTATTAAATAGCTAGGGACACTGTAACTCACATACAGCGCCGCCGTAGTACGCGCTGGGACATACCGCGATCGGATCATGTGACCGCTCATCGAAATCTGGGTCACCCGCCGAACTCGACTTTACAAGCTATTCAGATGTCCGGCCGTTGTGATTCTAATTTTCATCTATGAATATCAAGCCCCTATGTCATACTGACATATTTATATGCTCAATATAGCCCTATTTTCGTTCCCCATAACCTTAGCTGTGTGCCGATGTTGAAACACAATTGCGGATTCAATTCTATAAAGACTACTATATAGCTGGAGTGTGTAATAACGGCTCAAGGAACATAGAATCCTGATCATCCGACCAATCCTCCCCTGTAGCCCTCGCATGTGACCTTCGTTCAAACCAAGCGTCAATTGTTTTGAGCCGTTCGAGGTTATTGGCTCCTTCTGTAACGAAATCATGAGCGCGTTCCGTCTTGCCAAGTTTACGTCCACTTTCGAAGGTGTGTAAAGCATTCTTTGGGTTTGAATAGTGGCCGGTGAGTATAGCAATGTCCTTCTCCTTGTCCGGGACCCCGTGTCGAGCGCCGCGGGTGTTCGTTTTGAACTGCTGCTCCATATGCCGCTGAACCTTTCGCAAGGCAGGGATCGCGGGCGAAATCTTTCCCATATGCTCCATCGTTGCACCGGGCCCGCTTGCGCGATAGTTGACCTAGCAATAATCATTCAGTTACTTAATCTGAAGCAAGCACTGCGCCGTAAATCACCTTTATGTCGGCTATGTTCTGCTCCTGGCCAAGATCAAATGGAAGCCAGGTATCGACGCCGCCCGTTCTCGTCATCAACCAGCAAAACTCTGTGATGTAATTCCTGTCAGAGGGGATTGGGATCAGAAACTCGGTGGTGGTATAATTAATTTACCGTAGGCGTTCCGGCCACTCGCGCTGTAGACCCTGGAATAATTCCAGCATCTCAATCGCATATTTCGGATTCCCCCCCCCAGCAAATCGAAATAGCAGTGTCGGCATCAGGTCTTCGATCCGACCAACATCGCCGGACTTGATTGCGGTTCGCAGTGCGAGGTACGGTAGAATATCCATGTTGAACATCGTCCACTGCCGATAGATATGGTCCCGCTCCGCAGGTTGCATGCGATCGATCCTGTTGACCGCCTCTCGGGAGGCGTGAAGTCGAATGACTTCTTTGGCGAGGTCGCGAAGCTGCTGCGGTGATTTAGTCTTCAGATCCGCCAACTTCTTCACTTTGGCAACATCGAGCCAGGAAGCGCGGAAGTGTGCCTCGCTGATGTGATGCAGCGCTTCGTCGAGATGATGCCAGAACGGCCCCTTGGTGGACTGGGAGACCAAACCCTTCCGCTCCAGGATATCAAATGCGTGGCGCAAACCGCCGACGCTCGCCGACGTCCCGAGGTACTGCTTGTGAAGCGAGTTTGCAAAGGCCATAACCAAATGGAACCAACCGAAAATCGGGATCATATAATCCAGGCGATCAAATGAGTTGTGATCTTCGTGCCGGTACTTCCACAATCCGCGAAGCCTCTCGATTGTGAGCTGGTCCCCAATCCAAGCGATAACCCGCTTCAGAGCCGTGCGCTCCTGCTCGTCCTGGCTATTCAGGAGGAGTTGATTGAAGGCATCGTTCATAACGTTAAGGGTCCCTTCGTAGCTGGCCTCTTCGAAGGTACTCGTCTTGAGAATGAACATTTTAATCGCATTTTCTAGCCCGCCTTCGAGTTGGTGTACAGGAGCTGGAGGGTCGAGCAGACGGTCGGAGCGGTAGGGGTAGTCAGAGAAATCGGGGCTGTTGAGGAGGAGTAGAAGGACATGATATTCGTCAAAGGCTTCCATCCGGTCATCGGCCGCTTCATTTCCATAGAGAACGGTGGCGAAATCGAAGACCTCCCCGCAATTTTCGGCACGGAATATTTGAAGGCCGCGGTTCATTTCGACAGGTAGCGCTGCGCGGAGAGGTAGAAGCCAGATGGTATATGCACATAGGTGTCGCCTTCGCTTTCCTATTACGGGCGGTTCCAACTCTTCAATACCTCATCTCAAGGGAAACCTGAGCCGCTTCTCAGACGGCTTCCCCTCCTTGCGCAACGTCCTCACCCGCCCCTGCTTCGAGCCCCTCCATCTCTCAAATCTCCTCTATATCCCTCCCTCGGTCCTCGCCTTTGTCCGCATGTGTTTTATTGCTCCACAGATCCACCTCAAGCTCGTTGTTGAATGTGCATACGTGCAAGACAGTACTCGACCCACTCTGGAGGCCCTCCCCGCCGTCGCGGGATTCTTGACGGAGAACACCATGAATGAATGACACCTTCGCCCTCATCTGTCCTGAGGATCTGAAAGACTTCCAGAGGTTATCGCTGAAAATGGGGGATCGCTGAAAATGAAATTTCCTATCGACCCGGCCTTGCATTCGGAACCGCCAGCGGATTCATTCGCCCCTACCCGGCTTTCTCAGACAAAGTGCAGACGATATAACGACAATAGATCTATTGGAATAGGAAGATATGACGATGGGTAGTTGAATACCCTGGACAAAGATTTACGCGACATTGAAATACTGTTTGGCTACAATCTCCCCGTTCAAATGCTGCGATACGCGACATCCGAGAAGCTCAAGCCGTAGAGACCGCCATCCTGTTTTTTGGCGGTCGCCTGGGCGACTATACAAAGCCTCAGTACACGCAAATGGTGAGACTCGGATTCAGACGCACTGCTGTCGTCGGTGTCGACGGCGTATCCACCGAACGCGACGAAATTCCCGTCCGCAGTGATGTAGAAGGCTTTGGCGCTCTTGCTTCCGTAGGGCTGCATTCGAGGTCGGTGAACTCACTGTTTGACGGTATTGCGGACGGACTTACGCCGGCGATCCTGGTGCGTCCGGTGGAGGAGTTGTAGATGACGAATGTAAGCTGAGCTACGCGGATCCCCAGAGGAGGGACGTCGCCGTGCATGCCCGTCACGGCGATGATGTTCTCGGCGGCTGGTGAGATAACTCAGTGCGTCGCATTCAATATTTAACCACTGCAGTACCTTCCAGGCTGATCACAACCTGCTTCAAGGAGGTATCCTTCGAGTCGATCGAAGTCCCGTGCGTGACGCTGGTGGTGCTGCTCGCGGTGCCGGCCCCCTTGTCATACACGATCTTGAGGCCGTCAATCTAAAGAACACATGCAATTTAATTTAAATTTGACCCAGGCATGCAACGTACCACTTCACCGTGCATGACGGTGATTTCCTTGATTGGGTCCTCGGTGTTGATGCTGACGCTGCCAGTTCCGACGACTGTGAGGAGATTAGCGATGCAGGCGAGGATGGGCAGCACCGACCGTTGGCAATGTCGTTGAAGGCGATACCCTTGATGTCGCCAACCAGGGGCGACTGGATGATCGCGGTATCGTGGGTGCTGGGCATTGTGTCTGAGCGGAGGAGATGAACAGGTGGGCGAGTCCGATGGGTTGTTGAATACTTTTGTTCGAACTGCAGCATTTTATATCGCTCCTCCCGACCGTGGAAATTCTTGAGACTCGGAGCGCGTGCAGACAGGATGTAACGAAGTTCCTGAAATAATCGCGTAACTTCTCGCGTACTCTCCGGCAGACTCAAAATCCGGTTCACAGAAGCACTCCGCCACAATCAGGACCTGCAGGATGAATGAGAAGAAAGAAGGAACACGATCTCGCCGATCATTGCGGCGCTGGTTCAAAACTATGGGCTCGGAAGATGACGAGCTCCTGAGAAACGACAAGTTAAATTTCAGTACGCAATTGATTGACACCACCACCTTGTAGAAAGCTGTTAATGAAGTGACAGAACTACGTTAGCACACCAAATCCAGTTCACGGAAGTATAATGTCCCGTGCTTGCTCCATCATGTGGTTTCATAAAAGTAGGGAGTGCGCCACCCCCGAAACTATTTCAGCTCTTATTTGTGGATGTCTGACAGGGTCAGGATTGACAGCTCATCAGATTTCCCCGATTGTGAACGGCGCGGGTACGCTGGGGCAGGGTCGAATGCACAAGGTATATTAAGTCAAGACGTTGAGGGTGGCACAAATATAACAAGATATTTATCAAAAACCAGGTGTTTGTGTTCTGACTTCGCCCTATTGGGGGAGGCCAACCATCCATTCTGTCAGTTCCAATGGATATCCAACGAAGAACACCACACACCCGATGGGATTACGTGTCCAGACTCACCGCTCGATTTCGTCGGATGTGGAGGCGTCGACGCCATACTCGCCCTACGTTCCCCTCCCTCACCCTCGTCCGTTGCTGCTACTGCGTCGGCGGCGCTGATGGGATGAGGGTAGGGATGCGGGAGGTAGACCTCGGTATACAGGGAATACGAATGCGGCGCCCATGGCGACGAAGGCGTGCGGGTTGTACACGAGGCCGGGCCGCGGCGGGGCCATACGCGGCGTGCGGGTCCGTGCCGACGAAGGCGTCCGGGGATTACGCAAGACCACCCTCGCGCTGCGCATTCGTGGCCGCGGCGACGGGATTCGCGTCGTGTACTTTCACAGCGGCAAAGGCGAAGGCCTTCGCGGTGGAGGCCGGGAGTAGGTGCAGGCGCGGGTCCTCAGGGCGTCCCTCGTGAGACAGAGTGGGCTTGATGCGGTGCGGCGCACGTGAAGTCGGCAGGGAAGAGCGCACGCATGGCGGGGAGCGCGCTGTTCCCATCCGGTGATCTGAACCCGTGGTCAGTCCCACTACACCACCACGGGCGCAGGGAGACGTACCTGTCGCTATCGAGGCGGGGCACGGGCGGGAAGGCGGCGCCGATGGACAGTAGCAGTTGGGTATCGCGGAGGCTGCAGCCGGAGGGGGCGCGCTGGGCGGGGGAGGGGGTCAGCGCGGCTGCTATGCGGGTGGACAAGATAGTAAGCGTACATTGGGGGCGCGGGCACGGGCGCGGGGTGGACTGGCAGACCGCTGGGAAGAACGACGGCGTCAGCTGTGAAGAAAGGAGAGGGAGAGAGCGTACGTCGAGTCGGCGTCCACTGCGGGGTTGAGGATACTTGCAAGCCAGAGCCGGGGGGGCGAGGACACGACAGTGCTGTGACTTATGAACATGGTCACGTCGTCGCGGGCGCCCTGGCACACACGGGCGGGGTCTGCAACTGAAAGATCGTGTCTTGCGGTGCTCACGCATCCTGTGTCTTCAACCAAACTGAGCTAAGGGAAGGACGTTAACGCAGGAATAATGAACAAAAGGTTCTGCATACACACCTGTTTAAATAGCAGCTCCCGTGAATGGGCCTGCCATCTATTCACTAGTATTCTGCGAGCTCATTGGCTGGCCGCAAGACGGGCGCGCTGATTAGTTCTTGGACATAGAAGGAGGGTTAGTACAATGGAAGCGGTGTCGTCGAGTGCGGGGTTGGGCCCGCGAAGAGAGTAAGACATTCGAGCGAGGAAGCTCGAGGAACTCAGGAAGGACAAAGGAATTACGATCGGATCAGCGAGTTGGGCGGAGATTATTTGGAAAGAGAAGCGCGGTCACGTGGGACGCGTCAGCCTTCAGGCATTGAACCAAGCTACCGCGTTCGACTCCAAGCCTCAGTCGCGAACCTCCGCGGCATAAATCGACAGCGTCCTATCCAGTCTATGTTCGGCGAGTGGAAGTGGATCCCTGACGGGAGGTCTACATCAACGGCCTGGGGCGCATTAAACTATGTATGGAGCGCGCCGTTCGACCATAATGTATGTAGTGCGTCGATTTGCATGTAGTAGATCCAGAGCTTGGGATTTAAAGTATATATGAGACGCGGTACTTAGATCTAGAACGCGTCAAGGTGGGGATCAGTAAGCGTGCGGACGCGGATATCAGCTAGATCAATGCAGACACGGACGGAATAGGATCGCGCAGTAAACGAATTTGTGTCTGGGGCCGAGGTCTTGAAATCACGAGTGGATGGGGTCTGACGCGCGCGCATACCATCGGAGTCGGGCTGAGAACCATGAATTCAACAATCAAGGGAATGAAATGGATTACGACTCGATCAACGGGTACGCGACCTACAGTAAGTATTGCTGATAATTATAATTCGTGGCCCGCAGGTTCAATATATAGTCCTTAACAGTGAAGCAAAGCGCACCGGGAAGCCTATTCAGCGCCTCCAGAGTTTCCGGTCGGCCCGATTCGTTCGTAGATAATACACAGGCGGAATTTTACAAGAGGAATCGTCCCCAGGTCGTTGCTGGACCGTGTAAAGATGCAGTTATGTGGATCAGCTATTATTTTGTAGATTTGTTAAAAGTTCTGCTCCGTGCTTGGTCCTTAGGGAATAAATGCTCTCCAGATGGCACGCCTGGGGGTTTTCAAGGTCAGGCGGCTCTTGTTCGCGGGAGTGTCGAAGTGGGTGGCTTCTTCATCACTTCCTCGGATCGGAGTGCACAACTCGGGATGCATGCCACCAAACACGGTTACTGTTTCTCAGAGGCGGAATGTTGAACAACGTCGTGAACCTGAAGAAAGATAGGCCGCTGGACAAGTATCCTAATGCCTTCTGGGATATCCTTCGTTCTCAGATGTGTCCCCATTGCTTCGCCAAGGCACGGGACGATCATTCAGCATCCCTTCGATCGTTCTGGAGGCGAATTCCGACGACATTTAGGCTGCCTCCGTGGCCAGAGTTGTACGCCATGGAGAGAGACGTCATGGGCGAGGCGAGGTAAGTGATTCAACTGGATTCAAAATCTCCACTCATTGACTCCAAGTATGTATAGCAGTGATATTTTCGGTCCCAACTGGCGATGTCAATGATAATCTGCGCTAATCTGCGCGAGTCTATCTTGCTGTGCGAAGAGCAATGGATTCTTGACCTTCCGCCTCATTGCCCGAAATCATCTACACGTCGCTGCAGTTGATTCACTCCCTTCTCCCTTTCTATATCTGCCTATCATAGACTCTGCCCCAAGCTTTGCGCCCGTGACTGGTTCCGCACCGCCGACGGCTGAATTCTCTGGGCACCATTATTAGGTCGAAGCCAGCTGCAGAGGACGCAAATGTCGTCATCTTCGCACTCGGACTCAGGAACATGGGAATCAAGCCCGAGCTCGGGTTGGGCTCGTGGTACAGTGGTATCAATATGGTAAAGCGTATCACCCATCACATCAACGTCTTCATAGTCCTATTCACTCACCCTCATGCCGGATTACACGAGTAATAATTTAATCCCAGAATCCTTCTAATGACTCCACTCAGATGACGCCTGTTTGAAATGCCCGTGTTCTCTTCAACGCGATCCCCAAAGGTGCTCGGGCTTTTCGCTTCTGAATCTCTTTGCTGCCAATGGGCGCTAGCTGACGCTTAAATTTCAGATTATCCGATCCCAGGGGAGACACCTGTATATGATGCAACAGAGACGATTGATCTGGACGCGGTCCCGCTCAATGGCGGTTCTTGATCAAGACGCTGGTGCTGTCGGTGGACCCGTATATCCGCGGACGGATGCGCTCGCCAGAGCAGAAATCATATTCGGTGCGAACGCCTTGCTTACTGCGTCTGTTATCATTCTCAGTATTTAAATCCAGCCGGCGTACCAAATTGGGAAACCGTGAGTGTAACGATTGGAAACCGCAGCTTCCGTACTTACACCTGTTGCAGACTTACGGGGTTCGGCATCTGTGGTGCTGCGCTCCGAGTCTCCGGACATCAGAGTGGGAAAATATGTCTACGATTTCGCCGTATGTCCGTATTTATCTCTTCTTCTGTGTCGTATCCATTGAATCCCCTCGCACGTTCAGCGCACCAAGAGTATTCGGTCATTACAGTAGTGCATGACCAACAGATTATTGAGAAGCACCCCGGCCTACCATGGACCGCACACCTCGGCGCCGCTGGGATGCCAGGTAAGCGAAGTCGACTGTCGAACGGCCGGGCGGCGGTTGATTGACTTACAGGAACACAGGTCAAATGGCATGGATGGCTTGGAAGGAGTATTCACATGCTAAACTTTGTGCGCTCCGGAAAACTTCGTGGAAAATTAAATACTGTGCAGAAAGAGATTGGGTTCGTCACGACTGGAGCAGGTACCTGTCGCCCATCCGTTCCAAGCACTCACGAAGAAACGTTAACATCATGAGTGGAAAGCCCCGGAATCCCGGCTGCGACGAGCGACGAGGCGAAAGGAAATGGCTAGGGGAAGCACATTGTATGGATCCCAGTATATGCCGCAAGCAGGGATGTTCCCCACGCACGTGTGTGGACGACGGCGATTGAACCGAAATTTGTGCAAATGGGGAACGAGGCGACGATAATTCGGAGAGAAACGTCTTTTTGCGGGAACAGTGAAAGAAATTAGGGAATTGTTCTGTGCTTCTGGGCTGAATACTAAATCGTTTATATTTTCTTGTTGAACGCAACTTGGGCATCTAAGGACACTCGTCTACTACAGTTGGGATACCTTCAAAAATCATAACACCTAGTTGCCCCTATCCTTTGCGTCAACCACACGCCGTATACCTGCATTCCCATTCAAGCTGTCGGCCCGATTTGTTTCTCTGCGCAAGCCAAGCTAATGGAACTCGGCGCAGAGTACAGCTCCAGTACTTACTGAGGCCCGAAAACAGTGCGCATGTTGCGGCGTCCAAGTGGTTGAATTGAATCTGATGTGCGCCAGGAAAACTCAGCGACTGCAAACGGAACACTAGCCCATGACACTCCGTCCCCACTGGCGCCATCGTCTCTGCCGGTTCAGCCGGAGATACTCCGTACCCACGGCACATTACGGTAGAGCTGAATTTACCTCCGCATGTGAGTGGAATCATCGTGCCCACACGCAGGCATAGATTGTGATGTATCTTTACTTCAGGACGGACAAAAAATGAACGCAGACAAAGCGAACGATAAGTGCGGCAACTTTTCAAAGGATAGAGCGTCGAGCATTACATTAATTCTTCCAGGATAGTTTGCCGAGGAAGAGACAGAGGCAAATGGCTGCGGGGTTGATAAACGGGAGTTATCCGCCCTCGATGACGGATCACCATTCATCCGGTAGTACGCAATGTATATGCACTTGAGAGGTTTTCGCCGTGGTACCCGCTCGTGGCTCTTCGGGGGGAGATCAACTTCTCTGCGACCGTGCTCTGGGTGTGTCTCGCGTCCCCCTGCGGAGTTCGTCGCCGTGTCCACCGGCGAGCACTGTGTTATTCGGAAATAATATCATGTACAGCCTTCCCGGACCATTGACTTGAGCGGATAGAGGAACTCCGCAAGTAGGTACTAGAGTGTTTTACTGTGGGGATTGATCTTCCGGGACGACAGATACCATGTATGAAGCTAAGTGCGGAGCTGACGTGATCTTGTCCTTCCGTCCCCGAGGCCTCCGGGTCGGTGAAGCGAATCGAGCGGCGAGCTAGCAGTGGAGGCGACCGTAGTGGGCGCGTGCACAAAGTGAATTGGCTGCGAAGTGGGGCCCGTAATCGTGGTCTGAAGGTGAGTCTTCTCCATCGCCACCAGGAGGACGACGACGACGGGGTAGATGGCCTGCACGCGCGAATGATACCTTAACCTTCATGAGGATGAATCTGGACACGCACTGAGAGCTGAGGCACTATATTTGCGGTAATTTTGTACCCCGTGTTGTCAACACTTGTCGTTGAGAGAACTACGTATAACTGGGGGATCTTGTGGAGAACAGTCAATCACAAACATCCCTGCCGATGGAAGGATATATATCCTACCCAGATCAGACAGTAGATCGCTCCGGATTCCGTGAGGATGATGAGGATACGTTCGATGTTCGTTCTGCTGTTCTTGGGCAGGGCGAGAAGGTCCTTGATTTGCTTTCGGTAGTGCCTAACAACACAACAAGAGTCGGAAAAAGAGGAAGGCGTAACGAAGGCCCGATCCGCACCACACTTTCACCCCGATGAGTGTTGTTGACACCACATTGGTGAACATAAGAGAAAGGACCAGGATGAGTGTCCTTGCTCCGGTGGGAGTGAATTTGGTGTTCCCAACAAGGTAAAGGGCAACGAAAGTCATGTCCGTCGTTATCCCCACTGTGAACCCTGAGCATCGGTAAAATGTGTAGACTGAGAGTTACCCAAGGTCCCAAACATGCACAGACTGAGGAGGACCTTGA
This sequence comes from Mycena vulgaris, assembly GCA_029204335.1. Classification (NCBI taxonomy): domain Eukaryota; kingdom Fungi; phylum Basidiomycota; class Agaricomycetes; order Agaricales; family Mycenaceae; genus Mycena; species Mycena vulgaris. The sequence continues at coordinate 317,048 of JARGYA010000088.1, forward strand.
TTCTGAGATTGTCTTGCCAAAGCATCCATGCACGCCAAACCACGATCGCGTCACTCATGAAGTACTGTCATCCATCAGCCTAAATTGCACAGGAGATCTCGAGGAAATATAGGCTGACGTTGACTCGGCCGAACAGATTTTCGGATATGGGAATGTTGCGGAGCAACGTGCTGTGGTCTGGCGCGTCGAGACCCAACGTGGTGACTTGTATGATGTCAAAGGAGAGCTGTTCGATAACCTGTATGTTAGAGGACGCAAACATGAACAGTGTCGCGATGATGAGGGCTCGTCGTGCCGGCAGCGCCGACTTGTGTGTCCTTCGAGTTATAATCACCCGTAAATACGGCGCCCACAGAATCAGGGTATGGGGGCGCACCACATATTGTACAACGCGATGCAAACGAGCGTCGTGTAAAGGCCTGAATAGATCTTCAGAGACGACATGGGAATGCACATAGCGTAGGGTATGCCATACCATGCAGGAAGAACTGGATTGCAGTTGTGATAAGGTCCACCGGCAGAGTGTTTATGACGGAGGCCGGGAGGGCACTCAACTGGGTTGGTGCAGACATCATTAGGAGGTAGAGATTTAGACAGAGAGCCAAACGACACAATGAATTGCCGCTTTATTCACACTCGGACTGACATCCGTGCATCCATGATCAACAGACGGTGAGTATCTTCTACCCAGTTTGGAATCGTCCGCAACCTTGATAGTCATCGATACAAGAATAGCCTGGTGCCCATTCTTATCCGCGAATGAGAGGAATAATAGTTGCACCTTCTCAGTGATCCCTGGATCCCAACTGTCAACATGTCCTTGTCTAAGAACTAGTCGGAAGCCTGAATTGAATTGGGAAGTGATGAAATTTTATCTTCTAGACCACCACAGCTGCTCTGGTAGACCGTTTATTTTTGGGAAAGTTGAACACCTAAGCCGAGGCCGGCGTCGTTTGAGATAAAGAGCCACATCAGATATTCCGCCATGCCCACACCATCACGTCGAATGTCCCGCGGGCTGCTCATGAACATAGGCAGGACAGCGAGAGAATTCATTCCTGCAATCCCATTCATCGAGTGCAGCGACGACAATGATGCGGGGGTTGGGCGGGCGAGGTGTTGGAAGCAAGGTGGCGGACGCCTCACCGCAGCCGACTTCCTCTGCGCCCGAGCCCCTCATCGCTCGAGCCGCACACTTACGCCGCGGCTCCCCTCCTCACTATCTTCACCACTACGCCCGCTCGAGCCCTCGCCGTCCGACTGAGTCTCCGACCCTCGTCTTCACCCGCGTCCATGCCCCACATACGCTTCCGTGCGCACGCAAAGTCCCAGTCGGTCGCATCGCCTTCTCGGTCTACTGCAGGGACGCCGGCGGGGCCGCCCCAACCCCAAAACCCGCCCCAAACGCGAGCCCCGCCTCGAACGGGTACACGTAAACGCCGCACATCCCCGCGAAGCGCCGCGCGTGCGCGTCTTCATCGTCGTATCCGGCGCATCCGTCTTCGTTCCGCAGCAACGCCGAATACGCGTCGGCGTTCTCGTACTCGTGGAGCGTCTCCGTCTCGTCTGTGTCTTCAGACGTATCGTCCACGGAGGCGTCGATAGAAGCCTCCCACATCATCAAGTCGTCGGCGTACCCCGCATCCTCCGCTTCCTCGTCGGAGGCGAATCCCTCCTCCGCCCCCCCAACGACCAGACCCGCGGGCACTTCGCACCTTCCCTTTCGCCGTCGTCCAACCACGCCGCCGCCGCAGCCGCTCCTGCGCTGGCGTCGGAGCGGGCGCGGGTGTGCTGCGCACACGCGCGCGCAGCAGCAACGACAACACATGGATAACCCGCCCCCTCCCCATCGCCGCCATCGCCGTTCTCTCCCCACGCTCCTGCTGCTCCTGCGGCCGCGGGCGCGCCAGAAGGGATGCTGGCACGCATGCTAGCGAAGCCCTTCGTGTGGGCGGCAATGGGACGCGGGTAGTAGGCCTGCGCATGCGCGTCCGCAGCGGCGAGATGGATATGTGGGTCGTACACGAAGAGGTTCTCGTGCCGGGTATTCATGGCCGCGGCGACGGAATGTGCTTCGTACGCAAACGCGCTCCCGCGAGGCCGTTGGTGTGCTCGGCGACGGGATGCGGATGGTAGGGGAGAATGTGGTTGTGCTCCTCGCCGGCGAAGCCGCAGGGAGGGGCCGCACGGGGCGCAGACAGCAGTGGTGGGCACGGCGGGGTAGGAATCGGCGGGGGGGTGGAGGATGCGGGTTTGCGCTTGTACTGTGACAGCGGGTGCAGGCGCAGGTCCTCGTAAGACGGGGGGCGCTTGATGTGGTGCAGGCGCCGCGCGCACGAAGGCGGCGGGGAACAGCGCGCGCGCGGCGGGGAGTGTGCGTTCTCCATTCAATGAGCTGCACACGGGGTGAGTGCGGGGAGGGGAGCGGGAGACACACTTATCGCTCTCGAAGCGGGGCACGGCCGGGAGATCCGCGCGGATGGAGGGTAGCGCCTACGTGGCGCGTAGGCTACGGGCGGAGGACGGTGGGCGGGGGGCCAATGCGACCCACAATGGTAGCGCGGGAAGACGCACCTGCGGGAGACGGGCGGGAAGGCGTCGCCAATGAACGGCAAGGGCTGGGTGTCGCGGAGACTGCGGCCGGAGGACGGTGCGCTGGGTGGGACTCAGCGCTGCGATGCGGGTGGGCAAGACAGTAGACGTACCTTGCGGGCGCGGGCTCGTGCGCGGGGTGGGTGTCCGTATCATTGGAGAACGGCCGTCGCGGACGCACGGGCGCACACGAGGCAAGGTCAGTGGCTGTCGAGCTGCATCTGGGACAGGTACAAACGCATCCTGCATTTTTACAGTCAACGAGGTGCGCTCATTGGGTCTTGGACAAAGAGGGAGGGAGGATACAATGGAAGCGATGTCGCAGGGTGTCGTTTGAGTGTGTGGTTGGGCCAAGGGAGTGGGACGGACAGCGGGTTTCGGTTGGAGGGACAAAGCAATCACGATCGGATCAGCGAGTTGGTCGGAGTTTGAATTAGGCGGAAGGACGCGGTCACGTGGATATGGGTCACCGGATTTTCAACCGCTACCGCCCTCGAGTGCACGCGTGAATCGCGACCACCCGCGGCGAAAATCGACATTATTTCATACCGATGAGAAGGGTTTCCTCCTCCTCGACTGGCAGCCAATGCCTCTCGGCTGGATGCGCAGCCCACGTACCTCGCGTCCCAATTCGGAACGGCTCCTTGCGTCGCAAGGCCTCGGAAACTATCGCGCTGCAAAATATCGTGAGCTTCGCAGGATGGAGGCCGAGTTAATCCTCGAATATCAACCGAAGTATTTTGGCCAGGGGATAGCCCTACTTCGTAAGACTTGCACTTCATGTCCCGATTTGAGACCTCTCTTCGCATCGCAAGGAGTCGTATAACATAGTGCTGTGATACCCCGCGGGCTTGGCGCGAGCTTTGCGCTCGTTCCGACAATATGATCGGAGCGCTGCTGGATACACGTACCGGGTGAGCACTCGAACATGCGAGCATCATCCTCGACGCGATCGCGTCCCGATCGCTCTCGGGAGTATTCATTTACAATAGCTCTTGTTCGAGCTTCAAGTTCCCATCTAAGATGAGGTCTCTGCGGGCGATCAGCGCCCGCTTCTCAGTTGCGAGTCTCTCGAGAACAGTTGCCTCAAGTTCATAGCGGTGGACTGGCTGTTTTGGAGCTTGTAGCCGTGCGAGCTCCGTGTATCGACCCGGACTCTCGGAGCGCAGATACGCGCCACTGCTTCTCCGAAGATCATCAGAGTTCTCGTTCTCGTCGCTGAAGAGCGACTGATCCATTCATCACCTTTATCTTGGGGCCATCCCCGGGAATCATTTGCGGACGATAGTCCACCTCACCTGGTGGGTCGCAGGCGGCCACGTTAGTGACTGCAGACGACGCCCGATGCGGATTCAAGGTAACACTTGAATCACCAACTTGCGACGCTTTGCCTCGATTCGATGCGCGCAAGGCTCCGTGCATGCCAATAGAAACGGCCACGGTGACGGTAGGTAATGGGCAATGGCTCAAACCCCAAGAGGACAGTAGTGGCCTCGTTTGTGCGCTGTACCCGTCCGTCCTCGTATCCGAGAATTGGGCGCACAAGACCGGGGAACTGGCGTGGCCCTTTGTGTATTTGGCCTCAAAGTGCATAGGGAAACGGTCGCCGTCGACGTCGACAGGCGAGGCGGAACGGCAACGTCGCTGTGCGATCGACTGCGAGTCGTGGGGAGTCCCAACAAATGACGGAGTTGCGGGCAAGGGTTGCGCCGCACGACGTGACGGGGAGGACGGACAGGGATGGCGAGGAACAGATGATAGATGACCAAAAGACTCACCTGGGTATCCATAGCACATCTCACTCTGTTCATTTAGCGTTTCACCACAGTTGTGCGCCTTCAAACCCCGCAGATCTTCACTGGGTGTTCCTGTGGCGCTGCTTGCTTCCAAGAGGTTGAAACAAGGGGGTTTCGGGATTAAAATTTCGGATGTAGGGGGGGGGGGGGGGGGGTCCCGGGGAGGGCTGAAAAAAACTTTGATCATGTAGTATGAGGGAGTTGCAAAACTGCAATATATACCTCCTGGAGCACCACAGGATGCCAGGAGGATGAATTCTGGGTCCCGGAAGTCAAATATGGTGTGGGTATCCCGATTTGGACAGCGGATCATGCTTACACACCATCAATTGGCGCGAACATTGTGTCCCGGTTTCCTCTAAGGGTGGTCAGCAGCTAAAAAAATACTCACAATATATATGTGAGACCAGATTCATATATCATTCAACATCTGTGTGAGTGGGTCAGAGATGTGGTCAAAGCGGCACTCCAGAGACCTTCAGTCAATGTTGAAATTGAATGTATAAGTGGTGGTATAGATGTAATGTGTACCTCAAAGGCCTTCTTAGTCACAGTTGAGTCCACAGAGATGGGCCGCAACATCTTTGGTTTGGATTTGGACGCTGTCAATGTGGTGGCTGTGAGCCTGCACATGACTCGGAAGCACGGCCCGCCGCTAGGGGTGGGAATCTCCTTCCCTATATGGGGGGGTCTGGCCGAGGGTCGAAAAAAACTTTTCGACCCTGTATCGGTTTTTCGAATCCCGATTCCCCCTTGGGTTGAAACAGACGACAAAGTCGTCGAAGAATTGGGACACACGGGTACAGCCTGATTTGATTCAGCCTCGCGCAGCGATGAACGAGGGATGAGAGAGATGCTGGATGTTTGCCGCTATTTATCAACAGCATCTACTAACGCGTCGCGCTCGGCAGCGCGCGTTCTACTCAGGGTCTCCCTTATAATGGAGGCAGAAAACCCAGCCTTCTTCAGAGATAATGAATATTCTCTCTATTCATATTCAGATTTGTGCATTTCCGCCACCTGAATCGACGATGCCATCAGCAAAACCCGGGCTTGCTACACAGCACTACAGAGCAGCCCATAGCTCATGTAGTGCCCATAGCGGCTGTAGTAAAGTTAAATGACTTCATAGTGCTCTGTAGTTCAGGGGGTGTGCTACATAGTGCTCTGTAGTTGGATAGGGGCTATGATTATTGAGAAAAGAAAGGATCTTCAAGCACTCTAACGATTCGAGAGGTGTTTGTTATATGTCCACATTTAGTCAGTAAGTTCTCACAGTTGGTTCAGTCAGGAACTAAGTGTGGCTACATTCTACTTCTACCAGTATTTAATATTTGCCGCCAGACAGAATCGGACACACGATCTCGCGCGAACAAAGAAATCACGAAGTCAGACAAAACCACCACTAGACTGTAGAGCAAATATAAGTAGCGGTCTCTCTGCTTGTCATATGGCCCCGGCGTTATGTTCTGACACTATGCCCTTAGATTTTGCTCAGATCTCTTCTTGAACTAAGGTTGACTAGTGCATGAAAGTCTTTGCAAACATGAAGGATATGTGCATGAAAAAGAAAAAATTACACAGTAATGTTTCCCTCATGGGTTCAATTCAAATTTGAGGAACCTTGAAAAATAACATCCCACTAGGCCAACTACACACTGCTGGGCAAACCAGGCTGAGAAAAGTAGCAAATTTGATATGCTGCTGACTGCCATTAAATGGCATTAATAGGGCTACATAAACTCCTGATACTACATAGGATCCCTATTCAGCTATGGAGCGCTACATAGCACCCTTATTCAACTACAGAGCACTATGTAGCCCTGGCCAAACTATGTAGCACTATGTAGTACCCCCAAAAACTATGTAGCACCACATAGCACTACAGCCATACATGGGTGTCATTGGGGCCACTACAGTGCACTACAGGCACAACAGCCCACTAGGGCAAAAGTCAGGTTTTGCGGATGGCGACATAATCACATTTATTCACTGTGCTCCCGCGGTCGGGGACACTTGATTCCGACGTCTACGATCGGCTAGATCCTTAGACAGTCTCTGCTCGTTGGTTCTCAATGAACACAGCAGGATCTGGCCTCGAATTACGAGAGCAACGGACCGCCCACGTGGCTTTCACGCCGCCATGAATCATGGCTGAAGCATATCTCGCCTTGTGCAAAATCAATATCTCGCACTCGACCCGGAAATTCTGCACTGAATTTTTGGAGAGAAGCTTGGTTCCTAAATCAGTACCAGGGACATGATCCCGATGCTTGCAGACTGACCCAGAGGTGCGAACATGTTTTCAGGTGAAGGATGTCAATGCTGTTGTAAAGCATTAAATACATATTTCATTCACAAGACTACATAAACCGGAAAAACAGGTATATAAGTACAGAAATCAAGTCATTGACTAGCAGCGCTCAAAGGGGAACAAAAACACGGTCTGTCTCGTTATTAAACCCCAACTCTTCGATCTTTTCAATGTCAGCCTAGCTGACATCAGCCATGTTGGTTGACAACTCTCCCAGACTCAATGTGGGTACATTCAAGTCTGAGAGATGGGCTATGGATTCCAGGTGGTCTTGAGGCAGACTCGCACTAAGATTAATAGCAGCAAGCCTGCCCTCAATCTGGACAATCTGCTTTGCTTGGCATGACAGTTCAAACAAGAGGCGGGAAGTTTCCCAAAGCTCTACTGCCTTCTCCACATCCCCATTCTGCTTTGAAATATCTCCGAGTCTGAGCATGCATTCTGCTCGGCTGCGGTGAATATCCATCCTGGTGAATCCCTCCAGAGCAGTGGTAAAGAGGCTGAAAGCTGTGCATTGATCACTCTCCGCCAGCTGCACATCTCCAAGAAATTGGAGGGCCTTGTAGATTCCTGCCTTTTCTTTCTGCTTGAGACTATGAACCAAGAAGATAGTGGTCCAAGCATATGAAGTCTCATGCTGAGTAGACCAATGGGAAACATTTCCAAGTCTCTCTAGACAGTAGGTTACACCTTCACTGTCCTTCTCCCACAGAAATGTAAGAGATTGAGAAAGTAAATTTGCTGCCAACAGGTTTCCTTCTCTATGATCAAGTGTGGCTTGAATCATCTCACAATATTTCATTGCCCTTGTAGACCTGACTTTTCTGAACAGTGTGTTTGCTGTGTCGATGTTCATCTGCACATTATGCACTGGTGTATCAATTTCCACATCAATCTGGGCAAGATTGAGCAAAATCATGCCATGATTGTGTGGCTCTTGCTCAATGGGGGTATCGAGAAGCATCTTTGTGTAAAAGCTCCGAGCCTTCACATGTTCTGATTTTAATCTATGCACCTCTGCTAGTGTATTCATGAGGTTGTGATCCATGTCACCACTGGACAGCCCACACAGACCAACAAGATCTCTTGCCCTGCATGTGAGAGAGATACTGTGGCTATAGCTGCCAAGAGCTTGCCAGCAAAGAGATTCAACATGTAGGGCCCTGGCCTCTCCAAAAAATCCAGAAATCTTTGCCAGTCTTTGGGACTCGGAAGCATGTACCTTGGCTAAGGTATAGTCGCCAGTGTGCCATTTGATCCTTGCCAGGCTTTGCAACAAGATACCATGCTGTTGGGAATTCCCACTGGAAACCCTCGATGCTAGTCCAGCTTCACAGAAGTGCGTCGCTCGAGGAATATCATTACAGCAGGATTAAGAATATACTGCCATGTTGCTATAAAAACGGTCTATACAGTGGGGTCAATTATTGGGCCGGATACTAGAGACAATATTCACCTTTAAGATCTGGGTCATCCACATGTGTTAGATGGTCCAGAGCTTGATCCACGAGGTGGTCTCCATTGGGGATGGGTCTATATGGCCATCTCCCCAGTAGCTGCATGATGAAGTAGACTTCAAGTCTGTGATCCGTTGGGAGGGGAAGAAAATTGGGGATTTGTTCCATTAATTTATTTAATCCACGTGTTCCCAGCCTACCAAAGGTATCGAAATGGCATATGCCATAAATTGTATTGGGCAGATCCGGGTTTTTATGATCCAAACCTTTGAGCAGGATATTTTGCATGTTGGCAGAGTTGGATGTGAGTCGAGACACTATTCCAGGGCCTGAAACAGTTCCATGATATGTCTTGTGGGTCTCAAGGAGCTTGTTGAAGTGTTTTAAGAGTGGTTGGACAAGGTGAGGCATAGAGGGGTATATGTGCTGCATATACTCCCGGATTGGTGCCAGAACCTTAAGCTGTTTCTGATCATCCATTTAGGCCAGTGAGGTCTGAAGGAGGGCTGTCTTGCAGGCCAAGATATTGTCAAGGGGGAGCTTGCTTTGGATGAGGTCTACATCAGAAAGTCCATCGGGCAGGATTGAGAGGAGACATAATAGCTCCTGTGCATGAGCCTTGGCTTGCAGCCGAGGGCTTTTGAGGGACAGTGAGATTGATAGATCCAAATTGGATCCCTTCTCGTGGCCTTCAGACAGGACTGAAGTCCGGTCTGTCTCCCAACGGTTCAATACACTGGTAAATCCTTCATAATCCACCAAGTGAGCTATGAGGTTGATTGCGAGTGGCATATTATCAGTTAAATGCAGGATTTTCTCAATGTCGGCAGGTTCGTGGCCTTCATCTGCAATATCAATGAAGGGTTTCCGGGCAGCATCAAGTGTCAAGGGCTTCAATGGCCCCAGGAATGGGCTGGTCCATTGAACATGGGAAGGCCTTTCTACTCCACGCATTGTGATCTGAGATGAGATTAGTCCTGGCGCCAAAAAATGAGTGTAGTTTTGACTTACAATCAATGCCAGGTGGTTTACATCTGCAAGTAACGACAAGAACTTTTCAATCTCTCCTCTTGTCTCGCTGGGCTCCCAGATTGTCTCGAGATTGTCCAAGACCAGGAGCGAAGGTGAGCTGTTGGAAAAGTAACGAAGAAGAGGCTGAGTGAGGTCCTTTCCGGGTTTCAGTCCTATATGGGCCCCGATGAGAGCGGCAAGGCTAATGCCAGTGGATGTAGTGTCACAAGCCACAAAGACACGGTGCTGTGCATATCTGGTACTGATCTCGGGATGATGAAGGACTGTTCTCGCAAGGGTCGTTGTACCCATCCCCCCGCCACCCAGAATTGCAATTCTGGGTGTCTCCTGTGTGAAGGATTCAAGGATGAAAGCGACTTCAGCTTCACGACCATGGAATATCTTGGGTTCGGATGGCAGCAATGAAAGGGAGGTTGAACTTGGAGAGGCTCAGACTCTTGACTTGTGAAACTCGATCCAGAGCCATACCTGTTTTGAGAGGTTGAAAGAACTTGGCTGATCTGTATGAACACAATGAGTTATTTACACCAGATCCAAGAGAAATTCGACACACTGAAGATCCTGTGTCAGCACTTGCCGCATCTGACAGCAGCGAAATCAACTCCAGGATCTCCTGGTGAGCCTTCTGTGCATGTCCTTGCATGTGGGATACATTGGTTAGCATATGAACACCCTGAACCTGTGCAAGAAATTTATTACCCTCATACAATGCCAAGAGTCACTGAACACACCTTAAACACATCTAGGGCCTGCTCAAGTCCCATGTTACAGCCCTTCAGCAACGTGCTTATCTCCCCTTGCCGAAGAAGTTGCTTGATTCTGCTCTTCCCTTGCTGAGCTTCAACAAAGGTGTGGACCCGGTGCAGAGTTCTGGAGCATGTGGAATGAGCAATGTTATGGAGGGAAAACAAGAGCAACCAATATACTCGGTGAATTTCCCCAAGTTATCCAGCATGTTGGGAGGTAATTGAGCACCGGTATCCGAGCCGAAATGAAGCCAGATTATTGCATAAAGGAGCTCGTGGACTTGCTCCAGCATTCTGGTACAATCATCCTTATTTTTCTTGACGGTCTGGAGAGCCTGTGTCAGACAGTGTCGATGAAATTGCTGTACAGTTATACCTGTACTGCCGTTAACAAAGATTTCATTGTGTTCGAAATCGCTTCCAAGAACGGTGCCTTGAGGCTGTTAGAAACCACCTCAAAGGTGGTCACGGCAGCATCCAAGGCCGTTGAAATGTTGTTGAACCGGATTTGGCTGGTGGTAGGCTGAAGGGGCATTTTGGTACCGATGGATGAGATCAACGGAGAGGCAGGTCTTCATTTGCGGTGCCCGTGCGAACGGCTGGAGATTATCTCTCACATCCACATCACACTGCCCGTGATGAACTAAAATATGGGTACATCTTTCATATCACAATTGAACAAGATCGGATACGATGTCATCACAACAAAGTTCTTCGATCCCGTAATCGAGGTCTCGAATTCCTGTCCTCGTTTAGCTGTATCCATGAAAATGCCTGTTGAAAACAACACTATCATACATAAAAAAGTCATGGATCACTGCACTGATTCACATTCTCACTCCGCGATGACGAGAAATTCTCTCATCTTCAACGGGCTGTGTGACAGGATCCAGATAGAAGGCTGGATAGAAGCAAGCTATCCTCGTCTTAGACTCACAATTCATCCGCATCAGGAAAATCTGAAGCTACTATATAGACCCAGAAAGACAAAATAGTTATCATAGACAAGAAAGCCCACAGCCCTCTATATATAAAGGTGGGAGGGGCGGTTTTTGCCCCATAGACCACCATAATGCCAGCCGAGTCTATGTAGGGGCATAGACACCATCGTCATCATAGCTCTGGAAGTTCTTTCAGGGATTCATAGATCTTACAGTCTCGAGTTGTTCATATGGAAAATGCAACGAAAATAATATTGTGAGTACGACCAGACACATGACAAGTAATAACATGTTTGAAGATGATAGAAACACCACTGAAAGAACACCTGCGCACGATGAGACGAATGGTTGCAGCCATGGGTAAGGCACTGGGCTTCGTGGTCGTGAATGATGAAAGGGTCTGGGAATGCAGGCATGTGTTTCATCCTTGATGCAAGCGGGGGTTTGACAAGGTGAATTTTGATGACAAGTACATTGATACAAAGAGAACATGTTGCATGGTAGACGGCTTGGATGTAACTTGTACGAGAGGCATTTGAGAGACATTTCAGGATGAAGCTTGAGGCTGGGATATATATAACAAGGTCGAGACGGGCTCTTGAGGGTGCAGAAGGCCCGACGAGTGACTCGGAGCGAGTGGCAGGACAGCGCTTGATGGGAATTGACACCATGTCCCGGTATTGTGATCTTGAACTTGTATCTTGTGTGGAGGAACTTGTGAGAGCAGAGTGGGAAGGGCACAAGAATGGGAGGTTATGGGAGGGAAGCAAAGGGCGGGCGAGTGGCATGGTAAGAGAAAACAAAGAAAAGTCGTACGATGTCGTGCGTGCCGGCATGATCTGTCATGTTGATTGTTCAGATCAACTGGGGACTTCACATCTCACGCCATCTCATGCCGACATCTTACGCGGCCAGACTGCCAACCATGAGATGTATTGCTATGTATTCCATCACTGTCCCGCCTCGATGCGCGACCAGATTCTGCAACATGTCGATCACCGACATTCGTCAAACGTGCCAGTTCTTTTTGAACTTTGGTTGCGACAATGTCAACCCCGAGTGGACCGCAGACAATGTGTTACATAAATGAGTGTCGCACCTTCTTTGTTAATAACTGAGCAAGTCTATATGGGTACCAGTCAATTTGGTAACTTAAATTTCAACTATACTGTATTACATTGACCATAGGAAAGTATAATCCACATATAATTCCAGAGACACACAGAGTCGGTGCCTGCATATGTAGACATTTATAATCGGAGCATTAAATATATAGACCATAGCAGTGTACCATAGACCTTTGTAGTCTGCCCCAGCCACTGAATAGACTACCAGAGACCACCAGAGACCATCCAAGTCCTTGAAAGCTGCCCCTCGTACTTCATCACTCTCTTTATAAAATTATGTTTCTCTGTCCGTCCGAAGCCTTTCAAACTCCGCTGTCAATATTCCATCTCCGCGATCACTGTCCTCATCTTACTTCTTTCGTCAATGTGGGCTGCCATGGGCCCTTCACTTAGGGAACCCTTAATGTAATAAACCATCTTTCAAATTACTGCTTCTTTTTGCTCATGACTTCAGGAGCCTGCGAGCTGCGTCACTCTTATAACTCCGTCTGAAGTTTTCAAACTCCGCTGATTAGTGCACGATTGGGCGCCCGGATTTCCCCACTTCATTTAACCTTTTTTCTTGTTGCTGGCTCATCTGATCCAAAGTGTGCCGATTAGCGCCACAATTGAGCGCCCGGATTTCCCCACTTCATTTAACCTTTTTCGTGGTTGCTGGCCCATCTACCTGACGCTGTCAAAGTGTGCCGATTAGCGCCCGGGTTGGCGTTCGGATTTATCCGCTTCATTGACCAGTTTTGTTGATGTCATGCCGTCGGGGAACATCCTTGCAAACTCGGGAATTTCATTTCCATCTTTCATGTATCCCATGACTTCTTTCGACATAGCCTTGGACAGCTTTCTTCTCAATTGGGAAATACCGTTGCCTCTTTGCAAACTAGGGTGGTTTTTGTAAGCGCTTTTCACCCACGACGCCTGGAAGCTTGACCCATTTTTCATCCAATGACCTGGGTCCTCTCAAATAGACTCTGACTGTCGATCAAAATTTAAGATCTGATTTCTTGCATTGAAAATAGGGTCTCTTCTATGCTTGCCCTTTTCCCCAGCACCTTTATCCTTGCCCTTCTGCCCCCACACAAAGCTTTCATCAGTCGGGTTTCTACCAGTCTTCTGTGCAAAATGGATGAATCCACCTCGGAGAACTCCAGCGATGAATCTGTTGATGAACACCGCCTTCGACTGCGGCGGGAAGCTCAAAGGCAACGGCAATTGAGTCTTGACACCACCGAATACCTTTTAAAACAGAAACAAAATACAGAAGCTCGGCGGATTTCCCACTCATTGCTGTCTAGTGATCGAACTACAGATATTCGCAGAATGAATACTGCCACTTGTGCAGAAAATAGAACAATGCTGGATGACACACGATGAGCAGAAATTCGTGAAAACGATCGCAATTCCCATCAGATTCAATATGCAGAACGGATCGCTAACTCTGACAATGATCAGTGGTGGGAACGAGTTGCTGTTCTTAATACAAGTCAGACTGTAAAATCCGGACTTGGCCTTCGGTGGAAAAGAAAATGTCAAATATGTGGAATTAAGGTACAACTTTCAAATATGTTCATTGTTTATAGCTCATGTCCAGTGACATGTTCCACACAGGCCCTCACAGGAGAACGATTACATGATCAATGTTTTGTTTGCGGGCCAAAGGGCAGTCATTATCAACCACCTCTTCCACCTTATTCAGCTGAGTGGGAATACTTCATCAATAATCGCAAAACTGCTGCTGTCTCACGCAAGCTGAACAATATCTTCTCTCTGACTGCTATCGGGGTCTACGACGGCGATTTTATGAAATTCCCTGACGGTGTTGCCGCAGTAACTCTAGCAGGTGGACGTACATATCATCGAATGCTCCCTGCACATGAGGGCCAACATGCAATTCGATGGTTTATCCATGATCCTTGGGCCATGTTCATGAAGGGGGCTGAATTTGACCGTCGACAAGGGGGTTGTCGTACATAACATATTACTGGGATGTCTTTTGAGTAGCTGTGCAGCGGGATCTCTTGGTCACGGGCCGGAAAATCATTTTGGGACGGTGCGCCACCCTGCAGGAGCTCGAGAATGGTCAAAGCGAGCTATCGCCAAATTGATGGCGCACATCAATAACAAATAACTCTGTCAATTCTTGCTCAACAAATCTTGGGAAGATATGGACATGTAGCTCTGATCGAGGTGATTTTGGAACATACGAGCTTCTGGTGGTCCACGCACAAAATGCCTCCGGTGCAAGGGTACAAGTGAAAATTTCCAGAATTTTGACATTCTGAATTGTCTGGCTGTGCATAATGGAGTGCCCAGTGGGTATGCACATCAACCGAATTCGAGTTGCAACACCGTTCACATATATAGACAACCCCAAATACTTGCACACATGAAGAACACGGCTGGTTTTTGACAAAGGTTGGTAGGTCGCCTGTAGGCCTTCCAAGCCAAAAAGCTGAAAAATCGTCTCGGTGCTCAGAATTTCTTCTGATTTCTGTTACTTCCGTATATACCCCGTAGATGTGGGAATTGTCCGTCATAGCTGTCCGGACGTGTCCCATAAAAATCAGAGAAAAAGGACAAGTTTGCAGTACTGTACGAATATTTGCAACAAGCTTCCGGATTTTGAGACAGCAGACACTAGGAATACGAAGGGCAGTGCTAGGTAGTGACGACAGGAGGGTAGTTGTAACAGACTACCCGGGAGGAATATAGTAACATTAAAGAAAATTTTGGGCAGAATAACACGAGGCTTGGAGATGGACTACTATGGGTGACCCCTTAGTTGGCCACCCTAGTTAGTTAGCCACTTGCAAATATAAGATCCAATACTGAGAGATATGAGAGGCTTGGGCTCAAGGGAGGGAGTACGACCCCTGGCGTCCCTCCATGCCAAATTTGGGCGCAGATTGATGAGTTGATCCCAAGCTGTGGGGTGGTTGATCGCGGGCCGAGGCGTGATGACATCATTTCTTAACTCCGGGTTGGCTGCCTCGCTCGTTTCTCCACCAATTCTTTGTCAATCCACGACTTCTGGGGCTTGTTCTTCTTGCATCATCTCAGGCTCCTTTACAGACATGTAGCCTGGCTGCCCAACGTTGTCACCCTTTCACTAAGCTCCCACGAATGATTGCGATGTCGTGCCGAGTACCACAATTCGAGGGCCCGATATCAAATGACTGTGTTATCCTATGGGCCCAGGATTTGGAATGATCCACAGGAACTAATTCAGCTCACATTTTGAAAGTATCTGATTATTTTATCTATTTAATGTCCCCTTCAGTGTCGTTCAATACATCAAATCACCCTGTTTCGGTGGTCCCAACACTCAAGTTTTTTCCAGGGGAGGGAGGCATTGGAAGGCCAAACTGTGCATGTAGGTATGTTACCATCCTTCTTACGAAGACATCTGCATCTTATTTTGAGTCCCCATACCCGATATCTCTTGCATGACACCTGTATACATTATTACTCCCATTTCACCTACGTCGCACCTCTTCGGAGGGAAATACTACCACCCATTCTATAGGTCAGATCTATGGTTTACGAATTCAAATTAGTCACTCCCTGCCTCCAGATCACTTTCAGAAACATTTAAACCTCATTGGCACGCACTACACCGCTCCGAGGCGGGTGGCCAACTAACCCGGAAATGGCTATTTTTAGGATGCGACCGGAGAAAATTCACCCAGCCATTACAACTCAACCAAAATTCGGCCAAATGGTCCAGACGCGTTCGCAGGACCCATGCCTTCTCATAGAGGCCCGGTAGATGTTCCCAACTCATTATTGGGCTTCTATACAGGACCGAAAACGCGTAGGTGGCCAAGTAGCCAGTCACCGATAGTACCCATTTTTTCAAAGGCAAAGATAAAATTTTCTTCATCCGAAGTGTTGGGGTGCGAAGTGCCCCAGTGCGTTCTTGTCAGTTTTCACATTGCAATCTGTTCTCCTCCATTGTCTTACCTGCAATCATCACAATTACAATCCTCGGTCCTCACATTGCTGCGTTCCACACACTCGGATTCGCTTTGCAGTGTTCTGGCTGGTTAAATCAAACTGCTTCTCAAAAGATTCTTAACTTTAAATGCAAACACACATTCAATTCTTAGTTCTGTAATGAAACATTTATTTACGGTGTCATGTTGGTGGTCCGACTGCTCGTAAAGCAGATGTGGATTGATGTTTGGGGGCTCACTCTCTGGTTTCTCCCAGCTCACTGAGCAGCCTCACAATGTCGAGGTGACCCTTGTACGATGCATAATGCAGTGCAGTCTTGCCATCTTTGGTGGGTAGTTCAACAGATGCCTTGTGCTCAATGAGCAGCCTTGCGATGTCGAGGTGACCTTTGTGCGATGCATAATGCAGTGCAGTCCTGCCATCTTTGGTGGCTAGGTCAACAGATGCATTGTGCTCAATGAGCAGCCTCATGATGTCGAAGTGACCCTTGTACGATGCATAATGCAGTGCAGTCTTGCCATCTTTGGTGGCTAGGTCAACAGATGCTTTGTGCTCAACTAGCAGCTGTGCAATGTTGAGGTGACCGTTGTGTGATGCGAGATGCAGCGCAGTCTCGCCATCTTTGTCGGCTTGGTCAACAAATGCACTGTGCTCGATGAGCAGCCGCGCGACATCGAGGTGGCCCTCCTCCAATGCATAATGCAGGGCAGTCTGGCCAGCTTCGTCGGCTAGGTCAACAGATGCCTTGTGCTCAATGAGCAGCCTCGTGATGTCGAGGTGGCCGTTGTACGATGCGAAATGCAGCGCAGTCCCGCCATTTTTGCTGGCTAGGTCAACAGATGCATTGTGCTTAATGAGCAGCCTCGTGATTTCGAGGTGGCCGTTGTACGATGTGAAATGCAGCGCAATCTCGCCATCTTTGTTGGCTAGGTCAACAGATGCACTGTGCTCGATGAGCAGCCTCGTGATGTCGAGCTGGCCGTTGTACGATGCGAAATGCAGCGCAGTCCCGCCATCTTTGTTGGCTAGGTCAACAGATGCATTGTGCTCAATGAGCAGCCTTGCGATGTCGAGGCGATCCTTGGACAATGCGAGATGCAGGGCAGTCTGGCCATCTTTATTTGCTAGGTCAACAGATGCATTGTGCTCAATGAGCAGCCTTGCGATGTCGAGGCGATCCTTGGACAATGCGAGATGCAGGGCAGTCTGGCCATCTTTATTTGCTTGGTCAACAAATGCACTGTGCTCGATGAGCAGCTGCGCGACATCGAGGTGGCCCTCCTCCAATGCGAGATGCAGGGCAGTCTGGCCATCTTTATTTGCTTGGCCAACAGATGCATTGTGCTCAATGAGCAGCTGCGCGACATCGAGGTGGCCGTTGTACGATGCACAATGCAGCGCAGTATCGCCATCTTTGTCGGCTAGGTCAACAGATGCATTGTGCTCGATGAGCAGCCTCGTGATGTCGAGGTGGCCGATGTACGATGCGAAATGCAGCGCAGTCTCACCATCTTTGTCGGCTAGGTCAACAGATTCACTGTGCTCGATGAGCAGCCTCGTGATGTCGAGGTGGCCGTTGTACAATGCGAAATGCAGCGCAGTCTCGCCATCTTTGTCGGCTAGGTCAACAGATGCACTGTGCTCGATGAGCAGCTGCGCGACATCGAGGTGGCCCTCCTCCAATGCAAGATGCAGGGCAGTCTGGCCATCTTTGTCGGCTAGGTCAACAGATGCACTGTGCTCGATGAGCAGCTGCGCGACATCGAGGTGGCCCTCCTCCAATGCAAGATGCAGGGCAGTCTGGCCATCTTTATTTGCTTGGTCAACAAATGCACTGTGCTCGATGAGCAGCTGCGCGACATCGAGGTGGCCCTCCTTCAATGCAAGATGCAGGGCAGTCTGGCCATCGTTATTTGCTTGGTTAACAAATGCACTGTGCTCGATGAGCAGCTGTGCGACATCGAGGTGGCCCTCCTCCAATGCGAGATGCAGGGCAGTCTGGCCATCTTTATTTGCTTGGTCAACAAATGCACTGTGCTCGATGAGCAGCTGCGCGACATCGAGGTGGCCCTCCTTCAATGCAAGATGCAGGGCAGTCTGGCCATCGTTATTTGCTTGGTTAACAAATGCACTGTGCTCGATGAGCAGCTGTGCGACATCGAGGTGGCCCTCCTCCAATGCGAGATGCAGGGCAGTCTGGCCATCGTTATTTGCTTGGTCGACGGTTGTGCTCCGCTTGATGAGCAGCTGCGCGACATCGAGGTGACCCTTCTGCGACGCGAAATGGAGCGCAGTCCAGCCATCCATATCGGCCTGCTCCAGCAATGCATCATGCTCGATGAGCAGCCACATGACATTGAGGTGACCGTTCTGCGACGCGAAATGGAGTGCAGTCCAGCCATCTTTGTTTGCTTGGTTAATGGATGTGTTGTGTTTGATGAGCAGCCGTGCGACGTTGAGGTGACCCCTTTTCGATGCAAGATGCAGGGCAGTCTCGCCATCTTCGGTGACTCGCTCGACGGATGCGCCGTTCTCGATGAGCAGCTGCACACCATTGAGGTGACCCCTTTTCGATGCGAGATGGAGCGCAGTGCCACCATATTTGTCGGCTTGGTCAATGGATGTGCTGTGCCCGATGAGCAGCCATGCAACATCGAGGTGACCCTCCTCCAATGCGAGATGCAGGGCAGTCCTGCCATCATCAGCAGCTTGGTTGACAGAAGTGTTGTGGTCTATGAGCAGAGAGCGCACCCCCTCAGTGTAGCCCAGTTCAGAACACATACACAAAGGTGATACAGGTCTAACTCCAAACCCACTCCTATACTTAACGAAGCGACACAATTGGTACAAAGCAGCATATTGGCTGCTTCCATCTTCCAGGACACGAATTGTCGAGGGAAGTAGCGCCTCCTGGTCCCGGGTATCGCAAAGCCGCAGGTGGTGGAGCCAATATTCTGCCACATACAACGAGATTGGGTAGCCTGGAAGTGTGTCCTCGGTAATTGAATGTTTGCTGTCCGCAAAAAGGAGGAGATAGCGGAGACAAGTTTGGGTAATAAATTTGTGGGAGACACCTTTCCTAAGGTCAATGATGGAGCCAAATTCCTGATGGAATTTTGGGGAAAGGACATAATCCTTGACAGATGAATGCGCGAAGGCAATTGATGTTTTATCTAAGCCATCGTTTTTTATCACGATCAAGCCCTCCAACAACTTCAACTTGTTAGAGTTGTCCTGGCGTCTTTCCGGATAGTAAGTGGATTTTGCCGGGTCGGAAAAGTCGAATCCAGGGTCTTCCAGGGGGAAAGAAATAGTGTCCGTCAGCTCCTCTGATGTCACTTCTCTTGCAGAAAACACAAGCCACCGAAAAATTGCTTGGATAAAGACCGGTTCAAGTTCAAGAGAATCTTTTGCCCGGGTCAAGAAACGACTGTAAATCCCAAACAGATCACGTGGGAGGGCTGCCAGGGTCTTCTGCCACTGGTCCTTATAACAACGCTTGAGTTCAATGAGGAGACAGAAGGCCATGCGGAACCTGGATATGCAAGTTAGCTCCAGGCCAAATAACACAGCAATGAGATCACCGACATTCCGTCGCTCTTCTCCACAATCTGCTCTGTAACAAGCTTTGCATACTCATCACCTCTAGCCCAATTTCTGACCCGGGAAACTTCACTGCCAACCAAGGATCTGATGTCACCGGTCGTGACTGTGGAATCAAGCTTGATGGAGGTTACACGCTTGAATGCTTCTTTGAATTCCTCAAGAGGTTGACTAGTAAACAGGAGATGCAGTGCATCTTTGGCAGGTTGGCATAGGCCGCAAAGGAACTTGGAAAGAGGCTCCCAGTCGGTCGTGTTACATTCATCAAGTCCATCGATGATGATATACGTGTGGTCCAGCTCTGAAAGTAAATCCCCGAGAACAGCCTGAAGATGTACCTGCTGCGGTTGTATAGTTCCGTTTCCCAGTGTTTTATACAGCCGATCAAGAGAGCTATAGGGTGAAAGCGACCGTCCAGAGAGCTGCCAGACAATGGAACGTAACATAATGTCCAAGCGCTGCCTCTCATTCCTGAAATCAAAATAGAAATATGCAACAGCAGATCGCACTGGACAGGCCACAGTGATTTCTTCAATCACTGTTGAACTGCCCGTTTAGGTATTTTCAGCAGCAGATTATGTGCATAGTAGCGAGGCAAATCACCTTAGCACGCTCTTTCCAGTACCAGCTAGACAAGTATTAGATGTGGGATTGAAACAGAATGAAATTGACTCACAGAATCCTTTGATCCATAAAGAGGCGGGTGTGGTTTTCCATCTGATGAATCTGGAATCATGTAGGAGCCAGCCCCCAGTGGCTCCATGACGAAGGCTCCGCAGTTCATATTGTCTATCCTTCGTATCAGGAGGAGATGCCAACCACTTGTACAGAATTTGTTCGAGTCTAGACATAATTCAGCTTGGAAAATATCAACACAGGAATTTGATTAACCCTTGACCCTGGTTCACACTGCCAGTGATGAGAAAAGACTTTGGGAAAAGGAACGGGGAACTTCACCGACATACATGTTATTTGTCATGTTCTGAGCTCCGCCGAAATTCACTGCGGGACCCTGCCCCTGACCCCCGCCACCACCGTATACGCCGCCGCCACCACCCTGACCTCCTGTGCCTCCTGGGGACAGAGAATCATGATATTGACGTCCCAATTAAGTTCCCTACGCACCAGAAATGTTGACAGTGAGATTCCGCTCGCCGGACATGGTCAAAATGGGTTGCTACAGTGCCGATCTTCTATGGATGGAACATGATTCAGCCACCAGCAAAGATTACACTACACGGCAGAGAGAGTGGCCCACCGAAAAGGATGAGGAGGTGTATTCCTGTGCGGTGGATGTAGAGGCGGAAGACAAGAGTGGTCACCTTGAGCGCCTCGCGGAAAACAGCATGCACTTTCGCACGATGAATATCCGAGAAGCAAGGAGTCTGAGCCTTCCGTTACGCTATGCCGGCGACTACGAATGAGCCGGTATCATGTCACCGGCTACAATCCGTGCTTAAGTTTTAGAAAAATCGCTCATTCCTGGTGGTTCAAATTCCCCGAAATCGCACCCATCCCCAAAGCCTTCCGAGCCAAAAAATGGTCGGATTTACTCCGTCGTGCGATCGATTCGTTCAGCGCTTGGAACGGCGGGGTTGCCGGGAAGTGTGTGTTTGTGCAACGTGGAATCCCACGTCACGCAAGGTTGACAGCGACTCAGAAGCAGAACTGGAAATCCTTTCGGTATAAAGTGGAGTCGATAGTGCATTACTCTTACTCGGGTGGAAGGAGAAGCCGCAGATCTTGACACGACAAGGACAGGAAGGCACAGGAAGGCTGCCCACGGGGTGATCCTCTTGATGGAAGCTTTTGTGTGGTTACACAGGCCGGTTCAAACATTGCCCTCGTTTGTTTGTAGTTGCTCCCAGTCCCTCACTCTTGGTAACCTCTTTAGGAAGGGTGGCTGTCATAAAATGCTTCTAATTTTTCTCACTTTATTTGCGCTCTGCTCCGCTAGTTTGTCTTTTATTCCGCATGCTTCGAGACGTCAAACACCTGTTGCTGGCCTTGGAACTCGACGCGGAGAACTGGCGACTCAGCCTCGGTGTGCGGGTATTATAAGTCAGCATGAAAAGATCATATATCTTGACGACTTTCTTTCAACGCTTGGCCTTTTTCATCCGCTTCTTTTTTTTTTGGCGACTCCACCATCTTTCTACTATGTCTCGCCGTGGTTATCATCCTTACTTCCGCGCTCCAAAACCACTCCTCTCCGGCCAACCGTCGTGGCTCATTGATGCCTTTCTCAAGCAAAAACAAAATAATACCGACGGCATACTGGCGACTTGGGGCCACGGTATCTCTAACCAGTGGGACGAAGTTCCCAGGTATATCTCTCCATTCTTCACTTGACCCTTTCTCACTGTATGAGCAGACCACAACGTGTAACCAACCAGGGACCCGTCGATATTGCTGCAACCGGCTTCAAAAAAATCTGGAAGTCCACTTCGCCCTTTTTTTGTCCCCATACCAAATCGAATGGTGAACCCTACAAGCCTCAAGTTCTCTGCCTGGGAGGTACGCATGAGGGCGGCATTGCGGACTTTTTCCAGTCCAAAGACCATCCTTGCGCTTTTCGCGGTATGTTATCTCTCAGACTTTGTCTGGTCAATCTGAGCGATTGTCTTTACTAGTCGTCATCAAGTCTCTCAAAGAGGCCAAGTATTTGACTTCGTGGGATGATAGACGGCTCTACCATGGTACGTTGTGGTTTTTGGATCTGTAGCTGCAATCTCACGAACGATTTCTAGAAGCCCAGCAGGAAGAATCTAGTCAGGATGACGATAGCAGCCCTCCAGCCAGTTCATCGCAACCATCGATTTCCACCACACCTCCCAGCAGCCAGTCTTCATTGGATTCTGTTTCAACAATGTCATCCACCAACTCCAATATCTCCCGCCTTCGTGTCCAGGCTATGCTCACCCCTGATCCCCGACATTCGCCGATCACTTTAGACTCTCCTCCCAGGCGCCCTACACCCATTGGTGCAGGGTCTGTTCTCGCAGGGAGGCCCCAGACAAGATCCTTTTACAGGCTAAGTGTGGCGGTTGCGCGCAAGAACGCAGGTGAGTCCTCCGTCGTTTCTATGCGTCTTAGCTATCCTGAGGACTTGAACAGATGTTGACACAATGGAGTATCTACACCAGATTGACCTATCAGGCGTTTTAGAAGGTATGTGACCCCATGAAGTGTTTTTTTTTCCCCCTGCAGTTCGCCGACAATTCTATCCAGAGGATCCTGAAGCCCATCCCGCATGGAACACCGACGATGTTCATCCCCTTCTACGCCTTTACGATCAACGCATCTATCCGGAGTGCCTCCGCCGCACGAACAACTATCTCCAATTTCTATATAAGCCTACGGGTCAGGCGATACGAGAACTCAACTCAGCTTTGGGTATCCCCTACGCAGATTATGCCACACTGATCCGCTGCAACATGGGCTGTGTGTGCTGTGGCAACCAGTTCTCGTTCGACGGGTACAACAGCCACATAAGTGAAGGCCGGTGTACCAACCATCCGGATTTATCTGACGGTAAGTTCTCTTTATTACATGTGGAGTATCGTCTGAGCAAACACACTGCATACAGTGGAACCTGTGGAACCTTCTGAGGTCTCCTTCCGTTTCCGCTCTTTCCGAGATGACAAGAGGCCCAAGGACGTCAGCGAGACCTTGGACACTCCTGTAGGCTCAGCCCTATTGGAGTGGAACTCTAGGCTTGGAGTACCCACCGACGTCTGGATGGTTATCTCGACCGCCATTGCTCATTGCAAGGCTTGCGACCTTGTGCGATCTTTCCCTGCCCATCTGCTGCATCTCAGTGAGGATGGCGAGTGCAAGGATCCAGGCCAGGAGTTTATTGCACCAGGTCCAGAAGGCGAAGTTTGAGACATTGTTTTTGTTTTGTTTTGTACTGTAAATAAAATATCTTGTTTCTTGCTTTTGACCACCGACATGACCACCAAATTCCGAATTCCGAGGCTCACTCTTGAACTAGCCTTTAATCTATCACGATTACTTCTTTGTACCGATGGTCGCGAGCACGGTTGTGGCCTCATGGAGGCGCCACCAGAGTTCCCCGCTCACCTTCCTTCTTCGTTCCAGTCATAAATGGGCGGGTCTGTCCAAGATGGCTCTATCGAAAATGCCCCTCCCTCCTCTCATGTTACTCAGAGAGCCCAGCCTTGCTCTTTTTGACGGCGAGGCAGCTGTAAAGCAGCGCAACTCGCAGGACACTGTCGTTTACTGTACATCGCTGCAGGTAGTCGCTAAGCTTGCATGGTGCGTCTCTTCCTCTTCCATGTCTGTTCTAGACGAGTCCTGAATGGTTTATCATCGTAGGGCTATTGTCCACAATCGTAAAATACCACCGAACTTCATACTCGCTTATCTACGGAGCCTCAAACTCCACTGGGCGTGCTTCTGTGCTATGCATAGTACCACTGGGTCACTGTCTTGCCGAATTATCACTTGGTCGGGAACTGGGACCTACGCCTTTTGCCACTATGACCCTCCTCGTTGCCAATATTTTAGTGCGTCGTCCTATCCGTGCATACTGCTTGAACTCATTCTAAATCAGTGAATCTGGATGCCTTGTATGCCTCCTGCACGCATAGAGAGCCATACCTACCCATAGGCGACGGCAAACTCAAGCCTGATTCGCACCTGGGAAGATATCTATTGAGCGACGATCCCGACTCTGCCTGCAAGCCCTTTCTGAATGCCCTTTACATTCCTGGCTACCTGGGAGAGCCTGACGAGGAGGACGTCCACCAGCTGGGAAGGATCATTCTGGGAGATCCTGAAAGATTGCTGGCTGGATACATCATGACCTCGGATTCAGGTACGCTTCTCTGACATCTATAATATTCTCACCGCTCACATTACTAGGATCGTCTTCTTCTTCAGAACTACTTCCGGCGGCCGCTCGAGCTCAATACAAGTCTTTTGGAGCCCAGGTCGCTTCGCCCTTTGTAGGCCTGCCACCTAGCGCTTTGAATGTTCTCAATCTCTCCGAGGCTCGTGTTCTCCAAACCCTGGGGACAGGGGCAGGCATTACAGAGGACGTGGCTGGGAGTTTGATGGCATCTTGCGACAGGTGTGGTCTTTTTTTGTCGAAAGGTTGGCAGCACTTCACCTACCATTTTGTTCAAAAAATATTCCTGGACCTCGAGTACGCACATTGACCCGCCCCGCGAAGGACGAGGATTATGAAAGACTAGTCAGTATCTCACGTCGTAGGGAACTAGGCCACAATGTATAATATTTCTTGTATAC
The DNA here is from genome assembly GCA_029204335.1 of Mycena vulgaris. NCBI lineage: Eukaryota > Fungi > Basidiomycota > Agaricomycetes > Agaricales > Mycenaceae > Mycena > Mycena vulgaris. Next base: position 341,887 of record JARGYA010000088.1, read on the forward strand.
CAAATCTTTTCTTGTTTGATATTCTAAGTGGCTACAGGAATGTTACGCGACGCCCACCCGTTCTGATCTTGAACCCATCTGTCCCCGTATTTATCAGAATGAAGAACTAGAGAAAGACGAACGCCTTCAAAATGGAGGTTGAAGTGAGTTATCCTGGAGGAAGGGAAGAGAATGGCATCCCATGATCTAGGTCGAAAGACACAACCCGGTTCATACATGACCAGTTCTCCGCCTGTCCAATCGCCGAAGGGAATTACAACGCAGAACAACTTGTCACCGCCGGCGCGATGACCACGCGTGCAGACTCGGACGTTGATGACAAAACCACCGAAGGGATGTGCTATGCTACGCTCGTTAAGAGGTAGCTGTGTAGCGTATACTGAGATATCAGCATGTTCATTCGGCAGATATTTTCGCAACTACAGTATATTAGCTATATTAGTAGAATAAATAATTCAAACGACGTACATGAAATTCGATGATGATTGTTACAAACTTGAGAAAGTCGGCAAGAAGATTTGTCTCTGGAGGATCTTCCTTCATTTCTTCCGATGGGTGAGGCGCCCTCTGTGTGTAGTTGATATGATCGACGCCCAACTTGTGAACCAAGTTGGGATGGACGTCCTTGGGGGCATCATGACCCTGAGAGGATGATGAGCTCAACGTAGATAATTGAGACAGAGACTAACCTGCTCAGCGTAACGATTCCAAAATACCTTGTGGCTGGCACAGTACTTGAAGTCTGGCTGGTCTGAATCGACAGGATATACCTCCCCAGTCATCACCGCAGATATTAGAGGAATGGCTGTGGCATCCAGGTGGGGAAGCGTCTTCGAGATGTTAGTGATAAGCATCGCCAACAGCTCATCGTTTGCATCCCGGAGCGTTAAAACATTTCTGTAAGTATGTTACTTCGACGGCGAAAAGACCGGTTGAAAGAACCACATACCCATCACATATCTCCGATGGGATGCACACATATCCATCCTTCTCGCGTTTGCCACCTGCATGCAATTTTTGAACTGGGGCAAAAATCATGAATTGAATAAAAGTTAATGCTTGAAGCGTATAATTCCTACCCTTGCACGCAAATCCTCAATGCTCTCTGCCACAGGAGCTACAGAGGCTTTCCCTCTCTCCACCTCGGTCCACGGTACACTGTTTGCTGGCGTAACAGGGCAGAGCGTCTCTTTCAGATTCAGCTCGGTGCGTATAATGATCTGCTCGGCAACACAATCCTCTGTCAGATTCAAATTGTCGAGCGAGAGGGGAAGGGAGGGGGCCAGAAGAGGGTTCTTCAATGCCGCCCAGCAAGGAGAAGGCGGAGGCAGCTTGAAGTAGCTGCAGTCAAAAAGGCGGAGTTTCGCTGACATTCTGTCGATCTCATGGAAAGGGATAATCTCCGATACACCCGAGGAATCAGGAGGGAATTCAAGAGAGAAGGCGCCCTTCAGCTGAGTGGTTACTTGCTGGATGAAGACCATTTGTGGGATAACAAGAGTCCTGGTCAGGATACCGCAATCCCGAGAAAGAGCATGTTCGTGATTCTCGTCTAATATTAAGTTGTAAGGTAGGATACGAATCAAGGAAGAAAGTATTTACCATGAGGGACACACAGCAGATATGCCATTCTCTGGATGACCTCAACATTATCTTCTTTGCAAATGAGGCGTTTGAGGCCTGCGATCGCAATCATGGGAATGATGTACATGCTGCCTGTAATAAATTCAGGTGTCGCAAATCTAAGAGGCAATAATGTACTCACTAGCAGCCGCCAAATAGATTAGACGAGTGCCTGCCTTATACCAGTTTTGGATCGCATCTGCCGTCACGCTGCGATGGGCAACCTCATTAGCCAGAGCCGCGTAGGACGGGGGACGTGTGCCTTGAGGAACTGTAGTAGTACGGCGCCTAAAGAAACATTAGTATTGCAGTACTATCTCAATGACAATCCATACCATTGAATGTAGAAAGCTGCGCTAACGTAGCTCAGCATGAGATCGAAATCGTTCTTGACCTGGTGGGCTTCTAACACTGCGCAACGTGTCATGGCAACTGCAAATCCAGAAGGAGGGGAACAAGATATCGGTTGCTGCGATGATAAAGGAGTTTCTTCCTGGACCGAGACAATGAAGTCCGCAAGTCGGTGTTGCAGGTCGAGTGAGATGGCGATCAGGGACAGCCCCACGATTCGGAGGGTGGGCTCTCGGGTCGCTACAGGGGGTTCGCCTTCGGCAGTCCAAACAATCTTTTTCGCATTCTTTGATTTCTTCCCTCCTGATCCCTTGTTACCCTTGCGCTTGCGCTTCCCTTTACCTGACCCTCTCTGACGCCCCAAAGTTGCATCGGCATCCTCTTCCTCTTCCTCTTCCTCCTCCTCCTCCAGCTCCCGTAACAATTCCTCCTGCATCTGTGCGACGGTGGCAGCAATGGGATTTCGCGCGGCGGCTCTGGTGACTCTAATAGCATCACCTCCTCGCGGGCAAGGTGGGCGTTCCCCAGGCGCACGCCTACCACGCCTTCCTGCGCAGGCTTCTGCGTACTCATCATCATCGTTGACCTCGCCGCCCGCATCGCCTCCTCCCGCTCCCGCCCCAGCCGCAGCTGCAGCCATTCGCTTTGAACGCCGTGGACTCTGGTTGAGCCCCGCCTGGGTGGCAGTACGTTTGCAGGAAGATTCAGAGGTCTGTACAGAGCCCGTATCAAGATCCGTCATCGAAATGTCGGTCGTAGTGGAATTGATGTGTTTCTCGGTGAGTTTGGTAGGAGAGAGCCCGTACTGAGAGCCGACAAGAGTGGAGGACGGGGAGGGGGGCTCGGTCAAGGGAGAAGACCGCAACGGGGATAGGGATCTCGGAGGAATTTGAAGACACAGGGACGGTGGTGGTGTCGTTGGAAATGGTGAAGCTGGTTTAGATGCCACACCTTGAGGGGAGAATGGCGGCAACAGTGGTGTGAAGGAGTTTCTTGCACGGTGAGAGGATGATTCTATTATCGACAGTTAATATATAAATACTGTAATGAAAGCGGGGACACTGACCTGAAGCCTGAGGCTGCAGCATAAAGGCGGGCAGCAGGTCCACTGCCTTGGGTAAACGAATCCCAACCCCAGGGGAGCCTGGCGAAGGAGGCTGATGCGCTGGCGTTGCATTTTCAGGCACACGAGGCCGGAGTGTCGAGGCTGGTCAAATTGATTATTGACAAGCCTTCTAGAGTGAAAGCATGCTTACTAGGATGGGGGGATGTAGCAAAGTGCTGTTGGGCATACATTGACATGGGTGGCGGCGTATTGAAGCGCGAAAGCGGAAGCGGCGGTGTCGCGTTGAATTGTTGCGGAGGCGACACGTCATCCATGCACGAGGGCGCAGCATCAATGTGATGGCTTGCAGCAGGGAAGGGTGAGGCGGATTGCAAAGACGGCAGATTCGCGCCAGGTATTTCAACACTAGTTCCTTGTTGAAGAAGTTCGTAAAGTCTTGTTAGGGCTGCTGGGGCTGGAGTTGAAACAGAGGTTGAGCCATGCAGAAGGCCGGGGAGCGCAGCTAGGAGAGCCTTAGCATCGGTGTCAGAGATTTGTACGAGCATTGGAGGTGAAAGAAAGAGAGGAACGATTCCGTTACCTGGTCACTAACTCGTTACAGACCATACGCTTTGGTCACACCGTGGACGGTCCATGGACCGTCCACGGTGTGACGAAACGGGTGGGAGAGTCACCCTGAAGAGAGTCACCCTGAAGGCAGCGTCACTCAAACGCGTCGCGTCGCGTACTTAGAAGGTGGCGTTGAGAGAGTGCTGCAAATCTTGCCAAACAAACCACCCGCTTCCTCTCCCATCACCTTCTCCTGGCTCCCTCTTTCGCGTACCGAGGGATCAGGCCCAGCAAACACCTCAAGAAACACCTAGGAGGCCACTAGACTGGAAAAAATTGGGCCAGAAATACAGAAACTCTTCTTATTTGAAACCCGTGCACTCCCTCAAAGGTACGCTCTGTGTCCGTCAATTCTTGACCGATTTCTCTAAACTAACTGACAAACCTCTGCTTCAGAACTTCCCCCACCCGCCTGCGTTGCGATCGCGCGCTTCCGAGCTCGAACGCGCTGGTAGGACCTCGGGAGCGCTGATAGGACCAACCCCGTGCACTCCCCCAAAGGTACGCTCTGTGTCCCTCAATTCTTGACCGATTTCTCTGAACTAACTGACAAACCTCTGCTTCAGAACATCCCCCACCCGCCTGTGTTGCGATGACGCGTCTCCGAGCTCGAACGCGCCGGTAGGACTCTCTGGAGTGCTGATGGGATCAAACCCGTGCACTCCCCCAAAGGTACGCTCTGTGTCTCTCAATTCTTGACCGATTTCTCTGAACTAACTGACAAACCTCTGCTTCAGAACATCCCCCACCCGCCTGTGTTGCGATGACGCGTCTCCGAGCTCGAACGCGCCGGTAGGACTCTCTGGAGTGCTGATGGGATCAAACCCGTGCACTCCCCCAAAGGTACGCTCTGTGTCTCTCAATTCTTGACCGATTTCTCTGAACTAACTGACAAACCTCTGCTTCAGAACATTCCCCACCCGCCTGTGTTGCGATGGCGCGTCTCCGAGCTCGAACACGCCGGTAGGACTCTCGGGAGTGCTGATGGGATCAAACCCGTGCACTCCCCCAAAGGTACGCTCTGTGTCTCTCAATTCTTGACCGATTTCTCTGAACTAACTGACAAACCTCTGCTTCAGAACATTCCCCACCCGCCTGTGTTGCGATGGCGCGTCTCCGAGCTCGAACGCGCCGGTAGGACTCTCGGGAGTGCTGATGGGATCAAACCCGTGCACTCCCCCAAAGGTACGCTCTGTGTTCCTCAATTCTTGACCGATTTCTCTAAACTAACTGACAAACCTCTGCTTCAGAGCATTCCCCATCCACCTGCGTTGCGATCGCGCGCATCCGAGCCCGAGCGCGTCGGCTGCAAGCAGGTGCTCGCAAGCAGGTGCTCGAGAGCTTTTTGGTATCTAAAAAGTGCGTGCCATGCCCATCCGCTCGCTCACTCCCTGAATCTCATGAGAGCGCAGAGACATCCCCTCCCCATCCTCTTTCTCTCCTGCTTCCACGTGCAGGTTAGACGACCGGTTCCCCACCCACGTGTACTTGAAGCATCACGAATGTGGCACTCAGGAAGGGGAGCGGGGAGCTCAACTCGAGGCCCCGTCCGCTGTTTCTTTTGCCAGCGCGGCGGCCAGTTGTGTTCACCACTTCTAGATGCCCTTCTGGATGCAGCATGTATAACTATAATTGAGTACGTTCTCAACTTTGTTTCTACTTTATTTCCTTAAACCGGTTCTCCTTTGTAGGCGTCTCCTGCACCGTGGCCTCTGGCTGACCACCTGCCGTACTCGACGGATAGACCTCACAAGTATAAAGGTATGCTCTCAGTCGTGCTTTTCCTCAGTTCGCCCGGTCCTTACCTCACCCAACAACCAGCCTCTATTGTTCACCTACGCTCTCATCGCTATGCACCAAGGCCCTCCCTGCATCCCGTTCACCTACAACTATGGCAAGGATCTCCATGATCACGACAACCACTCTGAAGGGTTCTACTGGACTGTCGTTATCGGGCGCATCACGGGTATTTATCTCGATAAGTGGGTCATGTCTCATGTCTTCTTGCACTTGACGCAATAGCTGAGACTTCCGGCAGAGACCAAGCGAATGCACAGACCCATAAATGCATGAACCAGGAAATGAAGAAATTCAGTACGCATGCAGAGGCGGTCGCCTTTTGGGACGAATGGTGCTTGAAGCTCCACGACCATGGTGCACCACGCTACCAGGTCAAAGGTATCTCACAGACCTTCGAGTCCTAGTACGTCTTTTCCAGCTCTTTCATTTCGGTACTAAACTAAACTGTCTTTTCAGTGACGAGGCCCTCGCGGCCGCCGCTGACCAGTACATCAAGGCCTTGTAGATAGTTCGTTTGTTTTGTGTAACGCCTTGCAAAGAGAAATTCTGTCTCTAAACTGTCGCGGCCTACGGGAGTGAACTAAGCTAGCTATTGGGAGAGCGACGTGAAGTGCTATTTTTTTGGGAATCCAAACACGTATTGTATCATATTGCAGTTACATGTATCTAACCCCAATGCTTGTATATTTTTCTTCGAAGTTTTATGTAGATAGCATAGGACGTGTAATCGAAACCCGACCTGACCCTGTGCGTTCTAGTCCTAAACTCTGCCCAGATATCTTCTCCAACGCGTTGAAAGCTTTGGCTTCAAGTGCCACTTTCTTCTCCAAATCGACTCCCAACCTCTGTCGACGTTCAGGGTCAACTTCTGCATCATGCTGACGTTCCTTCGCTGCTACAGCACGTTGAGCTTTGACCAGCTTATCTAGTGCTGACTGTAGCTTTTGATTGAGAGCTTCAATCTTGGCGTCCTCGGCTGCAAGGAGTCGATAGTTCTGGTTGTCTGCAAATAGCCGCGATGAGTAGTCCTGTACAATTGAAGTAAAAAACCCACCCCTACGCTTCAAATTGAAGTACGCATTCTCGGAGAGATGGCCAGTTTTATAACTTGGAGTAATACCAAAATGTTCGTGCGCCTGGGAAGATATTAATAGTGAATTGTGGGCGACAGAAAGGCAATACTCTGAGTGTTTTCATTTTCATTGCGTCAAACTGCTGGCCTTTCTGCAGGCCACCGAGCAAGGTGCAATGTACACCTTCTCTGTTAGCGTCACGATGGACAGACTCAATGAGGTTTGAGTTTGAATCACCCGCCTCCCAGAAAGATCGAGGCATGAAGCTCCTTTCCCAGCAAATGCCTTCGAAGACAAAACCGCTGGAGAGCTTATTGTTCACCCAATCTGTTGAAATGTAAGCTAACCGCCTGACTTAACATAGAATGAAGACATTACCTTGGGCCGTCTTGCCTCCGAGCTCACAAATCTTGTCCAACGTACCCTGCCAATTTGAATGCTCCATGCAAACGAGACCACGCATAAGCCATCGGACCGGCGCAGAGCTTGACCAAACGCGAGTAATGTACTGTGCACACACGGTAGTTTCGATGTAGATGATCGTAAGGTGAAAGATCCTGAATGAGTCTATCTTGCTCGTACAAATCCGGCTTCGGTTGCATGTGGGACGCCAGCTTTTGCAAATGAAGGCCGAGACCTGAGTACAAAGTTCTTCTAACTGCAAAAATTTAAGAGGTGTTTCACGTACCTTTTGCTTGGCCGCGATGCTGGTCAGCAACCCAGGAAAGAATCATATCACCAAGACCATCTTCAGGGCCAGACGCATGGAGATGATGCCATTGAAGATGGTGTCCTGTGTCTTCAAGAACGATTGCTTCAATTTCCTCAAAAACTCGTTGGTGTGCCAGAGCAGACATCCTGTTGAGAAATATTCTAACGTATATGATACCTTTAGGTTGTTATTACAAATAGGCCAAATGAAATTCTATGCGACGCACTTGTGTTTGCGTCTCTGTCCATGCCCGCCACCTCAAACTCTTTGAAGCCTACTATCCTTTTGAACCCTATGTCGCTCTGGAGATAACGGCCAGAAGAACGGAGACGTCGGCTGGCTTCGGGTGTCATACAGATGATTATGCGTAAGCGATTGTCGTCTTTCTCAGGGCGCGTAATGTCATCGTCTTCATCTTCTTCCCTTGCTTGCCTTTGCTCTGGTTCGATATTTATTGCCAGGACACGCCGTATGTAGTGGGCGTCTTTTGGTAAACGGCTGTCTTGGTATTCCTTAAGATTGATGACACCTGGAGATACAAATCATTAGGCTATTGTTTTCAAATCTCTAGCGACTCACCAGCCCAACCCGTCCCAAATGGGTAGTGCTGCTCTCGCGCTTGCTTGATATAGGCCTTCAAATGAGCCCTATTAGCAAGCGACACATGCCAGTCAGCCAATGTCGGACTGATGACATCAGGAAAACGCTTTTGAAGAAACGATTTCAAGATTGGGTGGCGAATGAATTTTCTAGCCGTGAGGTCAGGTAAATCTTCGCCCAATTGTTCAAAGAGGCTCATGAGGATTGATCGCACTTGTGGAGGAGTTTTGGTAGGAAGGGGTACAGGATGTGGGTGGTCGCCAGAAGTTACGATCAAGATGAACGGGCAAAATCGACGTTGCTCTTCAATGGGCTCATAAATACGAAACTTACTATTGCACAGGAGACGTTCGAGAAATGGCTGAATGAGGGCCCCGTTTTCGTCTCGGTGAGGTATAGCTGGATAAGGATCAGCAAGAGGAAACACGAAAAGAAAAGAACTTACGACAATTGGCTTTTTGCTTCGAAAAATTCCAAACGGTGGTACATTCTACTCGTGGACCATAACCGAGATCTCGGGCACTGTCTTCTATTCTGGAGGCCTCCTGCTCATCTCCAGTAATAACAGCCTCTATGTAATCGATGTCGTATGCGCCACTTGAGATACTATGGTCGTGAAAATGATTTTTGGATCCCAGTTTATAGTGCTCGCAGCTAACGAACAGAATCAATGCTAACTCTGGGCGTGCATAAGTTTGAATTATACCTCACATACGGACACTCATTGTCATCATAATCGAAGACAATTCTGCCTTCACAAATCCCATCTTTCATTCGATAGCCGCGTTGAGCCTGAAAGAGATAGAGCTCCCTTGCATAACGCTCCTCCTCTTCTGTTGCAGATAGAAATGTCTGTTCGGAGATTGGGCGACTGCAGCCAAGCTTTTGCACCGCAGCAAGGTATCCAACTGTTCTGTGAAAGACGTCTTTGGAAGGGGATGAAGTTTGAAGGCGATCATCTCTGTCGTTTTGAAGTCGCTCTTTCACATCTTCTCTGGACGCCGAGGTGTGGGGCAGGCTGAGCAATTCCTTGTCGCTATAAGGGCAGACCTTGGAGCCTTGGCCTATATCATTTTTAAATGCAACAATTTGAGACGATGAAAGGGCAGACATACATGTGGTGTGGTTTAGAACACAAGGAACTGGCTCACCAGTCTCCGACGATACAAGAAGTTTGATTTTAACCTCTTTGCCTGCGACAGTCTGCCCTCCCGGATGACCCCTGGAGTACGCTATGCTAAGAGCTGGATTTTCCCAATTATCCGGATCCATGGCGAAAAGGTGGCCAATGGTTCCCGTTGCGCTAGTCTCCGGATATTCAATAACCGTGTTCAGAGGATATCTGTACAGAATGTCAAGTGTGGTTTCTCTGTTTATTTTGATGTCTGTCTCTTCTGTGCGCGCAGCAGTGTCATGAGAGTGATCTGGAGGTGCATGGGGGACTGGGGGATTTGTCGCCAAAGAGTTGGTCTCAAGATAGGCCAGAACTGCTGAGAGATGATTCTTGATGCCCTGAGGTACAAGCACATTCGTGTTTTTGGAGAATGTCGAAAGTTTTTTAATCAACGGGAGGACATCGACTGTGTCAGATGGCGCGGGATTCAAGAGGCTGTCAATGTGAAATATTCTCGAAAGAGGAGTGACAACCTCCTGAGGATTCAGAAGTCCAGGGATATCCATAGCGTACGAATAAGAAGAGGCTTTCAAAACATATCTATTACCGAGCTCATCGCTCAAAAGCCTCGGAATTGAGCTTCAAGATAGACCTAGAAGGTAGGAATGACATAGGATATTGAGTTTACAGTTGACACTCCCGCAGAGCAAGGCGGGAGAATTGATGGGATGGGAGCGGGGACCTGGACGACACTGTTCCACATTCCCGGGAGCATAGGGACTGGGTACGGGGGTCTAGATAGGCAAAAGGAGAAAGCCGGAGGCTCCGGGAGGGAAGCGAGGTAGCAGCTCCAAATATGGACAGGTCCGATTAAGTCCGACTAAAACCGTGCTTCGCCTTCTGGGGCAAAGACCCGAGTAAGAGTAATGCACCCCCTCCTCGTATAAAGTGTTGCCGTCACGGTCGATTCGAGATGAGCGCAGACCGATATCTTTACAAAAGGGGTAATCGTTTAACTACCGTGACCATGATCGAGATCGGCTGTCGCTCTCTCCCTTCTTTGTACGCCACACGCCCCACCGCAGCTATGCTGCACCGCTTCTCCGCCCTAGCCCGCTTCCACGCCACCGCGTTGTCGCCGTCAAGCCCGCTCTCTCGGGCGTCCGCTCGCAATGCCCCAGGCCACTCTCACGTCCCCTTCCTTCTTTCGCGGCCGCCTCTTCTATCGCCCTTCTAGCGTGCCTCTCGATATCCACATCGAGGTAATCCTCATGCGCATCGCCCAGCTATGCGCGACGTTCCCACTCATGCTCCGCCATTAGGATCGCCTTGTCCCTCCTCGCCGCACCCACCGCCTGGCCCTTCCCACTTTCAGACACCGATACATCTAAGCAGTCGACCCATCACCGTCGCCGCTCGTTAGCAGGCAGACGCAGGCGCCTGAGCGACGCTCGCGACGCTCGCGACGCAGCAGCTCGTCTCTCGTGCGTGCGCCCAGCTGCTCTCCAGCCCATCCACTGACAAACCCCCAGAGCCGCCGGCCTCTCGCCCATCGGTACCTGCCCTTCCTCGCATCGCTCCGCCCCTCACCCCCACTCCCCACGGCGGCAGCAGACACAGCCCCGCGCAGAGCGACTCCTCCCGCTCGCACACCTACCCGTACTCGCACGAATCGTACTTCGGCACCTCGTCGACGTAGAGCCACCTCAACGCGCCCAGCGGGGCGGGCACGACGAGCTCGAAGAGGAGCGGTTGTCCCTCGCGAGTATTGGCGTGAGCGGCGGCGGGGAGTATGCTCAGGACGGGCAGAGTCTATTGGCGACTGCGTTGGCGAGGGCTCAAGTTGGTGAGTCTTCATGTCCTTTTCTTTTTCCACCCCACTTTGTCTTCTTCTTCGCGCTCGGGGCGCGAGTCGATTTCCATTTTGGGAATCGCTTCCAGATTCGCAAGTCCTTTTGCGTGCGCTGTGATGCGCTTATGCACGGGGCATTTTCGGGAGCCTGGTGTAATACCCCCTGGGCATCGCTGCTCGCTTTGACGACGCGGGCGGTGGAATCTTTTGCGTGAGCGCACTAGGGTACGGGCGATGTTACGAGACGCGAGTCTAGGGATGTGCGTGCCGGGGGCTCGCGGGTGGGCGTGTGTGGACGATGCCCCCGCGTTCGTCCGGTGCGCGGTGGGGAATCCGAGCTGCGTCGTCAGGCGGAATTGCCCTGAGCAATCTTTCCCCTCCCCCCTCTCATTCGCGCGTCCCATCACCACACCGCTGACTCCTCCCACCCTCTGCACAGACACCCCCGCGTCGACGGATCTCGCCTTTCCCCCGTGCACGCCCATCGCGCACGCGGCATCTCGTGGTTCCGCGACGCGCCTGCGGCGCCGCTTGGCGTGCACAAGCAAGGCCGCAGGGAAACAAGTGTGGATGGGGGTTGGGCCGAGCGCGGCGGCAGGCAGTAGCTGTGAGTTTTTGTTGTTTTTATTCACACTTCTCTCGTGTCTTTCGTCCTACACGCACACGGATATCCATACTCTTCTCCCCCTCATCTTTTTTGTTATCGTTCCATCATCACCATCCGCTTCTTACCCACCACCCTTTGCTCCTTTGTATCCCCTCCGTCTTATTATTCTCCCCGTCATCGCTCCCCATCGTCCGCTTTGCCTCCCATTCCGCGTGTCCGCACCCGAGGCTTTACGATCTATCTTTCCACACAACACCCCATTCTCTCCTTCCATTCCACATCGCTTTCGACCCCGTCCCCTCCTGCCTGCCCGTATTCCCCCGCTCCTCCACCTCCACCGCTTCTCCCTTCCTCGCCCGCCGCCTTCCACCTAGTCCCTCCGCATCCCCACAGCGTTCATCATGAACCTCCCCTCCTTCTCCCCACTTTCCTTGCCCAGAGTCGCTGCCGCTGTCGTCGTCCACGATGTCAGCGTCGCCACCCTCCAATTCATGATAATCCTTTGCATTCCCATCTTGTCCTCGTTTTATCTTCCTCCCGTGTCTCTTCCCGTCCTTCCTGGTCTCCCTTCTCCTCATCCGCCGGCGTTCATGCTGACGCCCCCCCGCAGAACCCTCGTCGACGCTTTCCTGGCCTGCGGCCTCGGTGTCTCCGTCGCCACCGACGGGACCCTCTATCAAGTCTTCGCCGGGTCGCACTCCCCTGACTCGCGCTACTCCTCCCGGCACTCTTCCGCCTCGCACTCGCACGCGCATAAGCCTGACACGACGACTTGAGCGATCGACCAGTCCTCCTCCTGCTGGGACTCCGTCTCGGCCTCGACGGGGTTAATCCAGCGTACTATGAGACGATCAAGGTGCGTTTTGTCTTCTTCCCGCCCGGTCCTCCGACGCTGATACAGTGAGTAGATAGATGCTTTACACTTTCCCGCAATCAGTCGGCATCGCGGGCGGGCGGGGGGCCTTCATCCTCGGCGTGCAAGGCGACACTCTGTTCTACGTCGGCCTGCACCCCTCACGCCCGGCCGTGCCCCTGCGACCGTTCATCGACCCGACCACCACCGCGCGCACCACTACCGCGCAGGACGATGGACGCTCGCTCACCCCCGCGGCACGTCGATGAGCCCCGATTTCGCGCAGGGTCATACGCCGATGACCGAGGACGAGCTCGTCTTCAATCCCGCGCCGGCGCCATCCACCACTGCGCACTCTGAGCCGGAGCCGCGTACGTTCCATTGCGAGCGGGTGCGGAAGATACCGCTGTCGGGGCTGGACCCGAGTCTGCTTTTCTTTTGGGCTTCGTGTGGAGGGATGAGAGCGAGTGGGTGGATTTGAGGAGGAGGATTGGGGAGGTGTGTGGTTTTTCCTACGTTTTCCTTCGCTTCCGTCCACTGCGCTGCCCATCTTCCGCTCGCTCTCTTCCTCTTTCCCTGCGTCTTCCACGTCACCGCCCCCATCTTTCGGGGGACCTTGTTCGCTCTCCTTCTTCACGTCGTCACCCTCCCCCTCTCCTTCCTTTCCTGCTCCTGCCCCACACATCCCATAGTCGTAACTCTCCTCACCTATCTACACCTCTTCCCGTACCAGCGCTTGCTCGTTCTACTCTCTCCCTTCGCTGTCCCATGTCCAAGCCCGTCACTGACGTGCACCCCAGCTTCCCCCCACCTTTGCGATTCAGGACGAGCCGCCGACGGCGACGACGACCTCGGGCTCGAAAGTGTCTCCGACGCGGAGGAGGCCGCCCGCAACAATGACGACATTCCAGCGCGTCGCACGCACCCTCGACCGCGTCGCACGCCACCTCCAATGCGTCGCACGTCGCCGCGTCGACCTTCTCCCACACGCAACAGCACTCGAGCTCCAATTCCACCGCTACCAACGGCGTCGACACCGAAAACGACCCCGTAGCCCCCATCACCCCGCTCCCCGGCGCGCGCTTACATCCCGCCCGCGCCGACGTACCCCGGCCTCAAAAGCAGCCGCGGACTCATCTTGTGTTCCCCACCCACCCCTCTTTGTCTACATTCCCGTGTTTATATCTCATTCTCTCTATGATTGTATCTACTTGCTCAGCTAGGCACATAAGCACTATACCCCGCAATTATGTATTCTTATCATACTTGCTACCTAGGCAACCGCATTCCAAAGGTGATTCACGAGACAGATTAAAGCCGAATCTGCGGCCGCTCGGAATGACTGATTTTTCCATCCAGCTCCTGGGAGGAGACCCGTGCGCGTGAGCAGCTCTTCAAACTCAAACTGGGAGGGCAACCCCGCGATCCCAAGGGACGATCAATGCGACCGATTAAAATCGAACGATCGGTAAGGGCAAGGAAAAGGGGTTTCTGGCCCCTGAGAATGACCGGTTTTTTGCTAGAGGCAGCCACGAATGTGAATGCCTGGCTGAGCCTTTTCCCTCAAATCGTGGATACTTACCTCTGTGTAGGTGATGAGGTACGCCTAAACCGACCTAGACTGACCTGGACTCAACTAGACTGAACTAGACGGAGCTAACCGCTTTTCACATCAAATTAGATGCAGCCCGTCTTCAAATCTACAAGCTTGAAGGTGTGTGTAGTGCACTGCAGTATCAATGGTAGAGATTTCGGACAAGGATAAGCCCTTAAGCATGACCATTCACATTTTCGATGAACAGGGCAACTTGAAGAGGAGGATAGACAAAGCGGAGTGCGCACATAGGATTGATGTGCAGCACATAGATTTGATATGCAGCACATAGATCTGAAGTGCTGCACATAGCTTCTCTGAAGGCAATGAGCTTATGTGCCGTACATGCCGCGATGTGCCGTACATTTGGGCGTTCCCCCGGCTCAGTGTGGCCAGTCAACGATCACAAGTCAACCGATTTATTAGCTAAGTAAAATGTAAATACGTCGTGAGGAACTTTCACTGAAAATGCGCGTGAATAAATTGAATGTGAAGGACATAAACAAGGAATACCTTGATCGTCTTGGCCCGCTTAGACCGCGGAGCAGCACTAGATTCGGTTGACATCTGCTTCGCTGACTTCGTTCGCACGCGAGAGGTAGAAATGATGTTTGCTTCGTCTACCTCCTGGCGGGGCTGTTTCTGACCAATACTGGAGCTGGCGATCGGAGGCGGCGACGGGCGGAGAACTCGGATGGCGACGTGGGGGCGGGAAGCGTCGGGAGCTGGTTATAGATCATATCTTCTCCGTACCGGAACCCTGCGCCACTCGAACCCGAATCAGGAAAGAAATCGGAGTTCAACAACTCCTCCATCGTTCCCGGGCCCCAACCGTTGCAGAGGGCGTTGTATTCGAGCTGGAACGGTGGGTCGGAGGTTGTATGGACAGCACCATAGTCGCAGTTCTCGTAGTTGGAGAAGTACGGCGCGGCGGCAGCGTACGGCGTTTGAATTGAAGACATCGGAGTGTCGGGCACAGCCGCGGCAGCCGAAGAAGCCAGCCACGCATCGAAATACGCCGCATGGTACTCACCCGTGGAGAATTCGAGAGGTGGAACGGAGGCGCGTACCAGTGTGGGGAACTCGGGGCCGACAACGCCGGCGACGGGACTGCTGGCAATGGCAAAGCAGGCGACGTGATGGGAGAATCATCCACTGAAATATATTGTGAACTACTCAGCGCAACGAAACGGTGGGAGAGCTTACCGAATATCGGCGTCGCCGTTTTGACGCGGCCGGTGGAACTAGTGGAGACAATGACCGAGCGGCTGCCTCTGCCGGCGGTCGAAGTTGAACCGCGTTTGGCAGGCTTTGCCGCCTTGAGCTGCTCGCGCAGAGCCTTCTCCTTGGCCGATGACCGGCGCCGAATCTCTTTCAGATCGGCGATCTCGGCGGTGATCCCCTTCGAAAGGTCGGTGAGCTCGTGGGAGTCACGAGCCTTCTGCGCTGCTTTGGATGAGCGCTGTAAATTGCGCCCTGTCCGATGGTAGGCGTCGTTCTGGTTGTTTGCAACGATCCCGGTGTTCATATTGGCCTGGATCTCGCGCGCCACGGTTTCATCGGGCTTCCACGCGCTGATTGAATCAGTTAGGCTGTTGAAAATCTCTGAACGACGGATTGAGACATACCTTTCGATGGCCTCGACTGGAGTTAGTTTGATTCCGGTGAGCGAATTCGTCCAGGCGTGCTGCGATTCGCCGGTGTTCGTTGTGGCGGGTGTAGCCTCCCAGTCGTCAGCGGGGATGAGGGACTGCGATTTTACGAGACAGGGGATGATCCAGTCGCTCATCTCCTTGTGGCTCCACCAATCTGCAAAGTCTCGGTGTCAGCCAGATGAGTAACCTTGCAATGAGCGCGAACCTTGTATTTTTTTGATGCCAAGACCACGTACAAATTGGTCGAACTCGGCGAGCTCCTCTTTGGAGGTAATGTAAAGGAAGTCCTTGAGCCGGGCGTACTGATCAGGCGTCACCAGCGATTCAAAGTCGTGAATAGCCCTCGAAATTGTATTAGCATCGGATAAATGACGTGACTGAATGAATACTCACTCTAGTGTGTGTCGGAAACAGATCTTGACAAACGACGTAGCAGCCACGGCCGGGGGCGTATCGTTTGGGATGCCCGAGTACTCGGGGTCGTTGTGCTTCATAGCGGAACGAGCGGCACCGTGAACTTGGGCTGCTTCCATATCTGCGAGCATCGCGAGTAAATTACTGTCTTTTACGAATGCTTTCAAACGCAAAAACGAGCCCGTGATGTCGAACTTGATACGTTGCACCTCGTCGAACAGAATCTCGAAATAATCGGCGGTGCTCCGGGTTACGTACGCTCGAACGACGGTGGCCGCTGTTGGAGTAATGTGAGGCCCGGATTGTTTGGAAGACGAACGGCTTACCACGTTGTACAGCCTTCAAGTATATTGCAAGCTCCCACTCGTTGAGATCACCCTCGACGCGTTTGAATGTGGCGTCATCCTCGAACGAGTTAACACCCGGATCATCGAGGAGGCCGATCAGGAAGGGCACACCCGTGACGATTAACAGATCGCCCTCGGGCGTCGTCTTACAGCAATGGATATACCGGTCAGCGAGGGGCTTCTTGCGGTCGTCCATGTACAGCTGGAATACCCCTGCATACGGTCACAACAGATTAGCTCGCTTCATGATTCGTGAAGGAAACAGTGAACCGTACCGGCGATCCCAAGCCCCGCGGGATATTTTTTGACTTTGGCTTTATGAACGAGCTCACGCTTGACGCGTTTATTCTGGAGTGATGGTGCGAAGAGGGCAGGGGTTTGGCCATTCAACAGCAACACGGTGGAAGCGGCTACGGAACCCGAGATTCAATCATAGTGGGACTGGGTGCGAGCAAAAACAAACATACCGTGCTCGATTTTATTAACTGTCACACCGACAATGCCACCGCTTTCGATGCAGGCTGTGTACGCTGTGGCGATGTCCAACGACACCTTCGTCAACGCCGCCATGGGATCGCTGTGTGGAGTGTGGTCTTTGTGTACCACGAGGGCCTTGCGGATTGAAAGATCGAGCGGGACATAGATTGTGCGCGCCGCGGAGCAAGGGAAAAGCTTGATGGCACTGCGAGTGACTGCATGGCCGTCTACAATATGTCGATGCGCTACGAAGTTCAATTAGTGTTGGAGTCTTCAAGAGAGAACAACGCACGGCAGAATTTCAATTTTAGCCCCGTCCGTGGCGGAACGATGCGACTACACGGAGGGGTGTCTTTTGAGTTGTCATCCACCATCGGTTCGTTCGCAAATAGCTTGATTAGCTTCGCTTCATCTACGTAGTCGGGGATCGTGAAAGTGCGGTGATTCTCTTTGCAATCTTTCCTCCATCCGGTGCACGCGATCCAGTACAAGTGTCCGCGAGAGGGACCCTGGATTAAATTCAGCGTCTGTACGTAGAAAATGGTAAGAGGCGCACGTGAGCTTTGAGCATCATCTTCGGCTTCCCTGTACATCTTCTTCCCGCGCCGTCGACAGCGGTGCATAACTTCTTGTCACAGATGTCGAAAAATCTCGCAGAAAACAAGGATATTAGCAGAGCCGAGCGTGTGTAAAGAATTCCTTACCCGGCAGTTCTATCCTCAACAGTTGTTCCCTCACGTCGGCGAGTGTCTTGTTGCGCAGCGAAGACTGCATCGCGGGAGGCTGGATCGAGGTCATACCGCTCGACGTGCATCAGTTTGGGATTTACTCGCTCACACGCGTGGCCGCCTTTACACGTCATGCGAGCCCGACGACATTCCATCGCGGGTTTGCCCGGTTCGAAAACGACCATGGGGAATGAGTTCGATTTGCCGCTGCTGCTCTTCCACGAGTCGTTGTCCTGGATGTGGTCAGCGGAAAGAATTGATCACAGAGCAAATCGAACGAACATGATTCTTGATGAGATGATCCATCGTATACATTAATCCAGTGTCGGGGTCGATGGCAGTGGAGTCCGAGCTGAGGATGAACGCCGTTGGGACCCGAGGAATGGGCCAGATTGATGGAAAGCCGCCAGATAAGTATCCGATCTGCTTGACGGTTAGTTTCTTGATCAGACGAAACTCGCCAACGAGAAGTTCGGAGATGAGGCCTGGATCGTGCCAAACCGTATCGGACTCCTGTCGGCGCGGATCGTCGTCCGGTTCTACACCGGTTCTGATCAACATTGCACAGAATGATACGCGGGCCAGGACTCACCGCTGTCAGACGCGATACCCGCCGGCGCATGAACACTAGAGGAGCGGGAGGAGCGCAGCAGGGCATCAGCAACCTCGAAATCGGGATCGAAATCTACGCCGGTGCCGTTGTTAGCAGATTCCGGGTCGGAGTCGGAGTCGGAGAGGATTTCGACAATTTCACGGCCAGCTTCTGTTCGCGTTCGAAAAATGGCTTTTCTCGGAAGAGCTGGCTTGCTCCCGGGCTCCACCTTGACAACGGCAGCCAGCGCCAGGTCCGGATTTTCGTGTTTGACGCGTGGGAGGCGGGTGAGGGATGACGCGTGGCCGGACTCTCTCTCGCGAAGGAAGCTCCGCAGCTGGGACACGTCAATCCACGCGTTGTCGAGGAAGACCGCCGCGTTACTACGGATATGGGCCGGGGAGTGGATCTGCAGTCACGGCACTGTTAAAATATGCCATAGAAAAGGTACGCGACGAGACGTGACGTATGGTGCGCGCCGCTTAGTGGCCACCTCTTTGTGACAACTGTTACTAGTCACCCAGTTTTTTCCTGATACTTTATTCCTCTCACCAAAAGGCTTAGATTCACTGTAGCTATAGATCTGTAAGAGGGATTATTTTTCCTGGATTCATTCAGTGAGTTATAACTTCATGAACCCACCAATTTGGCAGTACCCACTACATTCTGACTCTCTGGCCCAGATACCACCCCAGGGGTCACCGATTTAGTCACGCGGTGGACCTCTTAGGTACCTTTCCCTGTATTAGTTAAAGGTACCTAAGAGGTCGTCTCCGGCGGAGGGAGACCACACCTTCTATTATGTACTACCATCAACCTGCCGTTTTGGGTCACTGCCGTGGCACATTATAGGTCCGGTGACTTCCTGGCCCGTTACTTTAGTGCTTTCGTTCCTGCACTTGCTTCCTCCATTGCTGCTAATTAGAGATGAAGTGTGTCTACTCCTATGTATTCTGTCTGTGATCTGTGTTAATCCAGAGTCTCTGACCGGCTTATTCCAGGTAGCTCAAGGTGGTCTGCAGGTGACCTGACAACGGAGGCCTACCATTTTGAATATTTGACATAGATGCAGCTTGGCCACCTAGTTGATAAAATTGGTAAAGAACACTGGTATATCCTTACCTGCAGATGTTAGCAACTAGCTCCGAAATTTCGATTGAAGGAGGCCTCCCTCCTTAGCGTTAAGATTCTGCCCTCAGCAACCAGTATAGTACCAGAATATTTTATGCTGAAATCACTACAGGTAATATGTGCTTGTCATTAGAATGTCTGGAAACCCTTCAACCCAGGCCTTTGATGGGTGCCAGGATCATACCGGTGGCCTCCGGAGTTATTCTCAATTCATCAAAGGAAATATAAAGCTCAAATGTCTAGCCCAATCATTATTCTGCACATTTATGCCTAATGGCAAACACCATGTCACTTCAATAGAAATATAAGACCTCTATGCTTTCCACTGGGCATAGGCCTCCGATTTGGGAACACACAAAAATCACCATGTATTTTGACTAGTGTTGCCGCGACTCGTGACAAATCGACTCCAAGTCGACTTGAGGGCACCGACTTGAGCCGAGTCGAGTCGAGTCAAAAAAAGTTGACTTGAGTGACTCAAGTCGACCTCAAGTCGGGTCCCTCGAAGTTGTGTATTTTCACTAGAGGAAGCGACTGGGGTCATCAGAAAATATTGTGACATCCGTGACAGCATGACAGTAACGTCACAGTAACGTGACTTTCTGGTGACAAGCAAAAAAACATTTCTCCCTTTTCAAGTTTTTACGAGATCTGGAGACATTAGAAACATTTTAGAAAAAATTGTCTTCCGAGTCGACTCAAGTCACCAAGTCGCGACTTGCTAAGTCGACTTGGTATAAAAGTCGACTTAGCGAGTCGCAACTCGACTTTTTGAGTCGCGGCAACACTAATTTTGACCAATATAAAAGCTTTGAGGGCTCATATATAACCAGTTAGAAGCTTCAAGTTATGCAAACCAGGGAATTTGGAGGTCAACATTTGAGACTGGACAACAGGAGGCCACCACTGCAGGAGGAGGGCAAAACAGAACAGGTGAAATTAGAGACAAGGAAATAAATTTATCCCTATAGCATAGCATAACTGTCGAGGCTACGCATAAGTGACTGTCACTGCAGCCTGGAGGGCTGTTGATGAGGATTATACTGTAAGTAGGAGACCACCTTATCTGTGGAGGCCTCCAAAGGGAACGAAAAAATTGGAGGAGTCTAGGGGGAGTTGATACTATACATAAGTTATGGGCTGAAATTGAGTTGAAGTATAGGTCTATAACCTCTTTCACATAGTTCCACGTACTGTGGACCGGTGTTTTCCGGGTGACCTGGAGGGCACCGCCCCGGAGTTTGATCAGCCAATCAGATCATGAATAAAGGTGGGTCCAATTTGAGAAAATCATTGCACCCTCAAATGGCACATAGTAAATTCGCACTTAATGTCTAAACTAAGGCCAAACAATGCCTGGTTTCGAATTAGTAAAGATATCCTGTCTGCTTGGCCCTCAGAGAAAACATTTTTCAAATGCACGGAAAGGTGCTGAACCCAACTAAGGTTTCATCTTGAAAACCATATACTACCAAGGGACTTTGCATTCACAACAGTCTGAAAAATTCTGGTCAATTTGGGACCACTCTTTATGTTGTAGAACTAGGCAATTTGACAAGCAACATTGGTCATGGGAGTTGCTTGGGAGTTGTAGTACAACAATCTGACAATTGATCCAGAGGCCTCCAAGTCTATTTGGAGGCCACCGGAGTTCTACACACAAGGTGATAATTGAGGCTCTCATAAACAGAGGGAAGTATCAATGTGTATTCCAATATAATAAGGAGAGTACTTACAGCTCTTGTTGGTTCAGAAGGTTGAGCATGAATGTCAGCATTCCAAGGAGGCCCCCAGCTGGGAAAGGGAGGATGGGTGGGTGCATGTAGATAGGCTGAAGCTTTGCATAATCCACACATCCTCAAGCCAGTACCAGTGCAAGAAACATGTGTTAATTCCCGTCAATCTGCTATGGAGCAAGCATGGAGGCCACTGAGGATTATGAAAGCTATGAATTTGCTCTTTCTGCACAGGCAATTAGTGTATATAAGCACATTGGGATCAAACCGACCACTGTGTCATGAGGGAGATATTTTAATTGCCTGGAACGGAGGCAACCCAGATTACGGAGGCAACCGGAATCCCGACCCAAAAGGGATGCCATCAATCAGTAGCACCAGGCTTCCCACCGGCCTATTTAGGAGAGAGGAGGCCTGCATTACATAATAGAAGCAAATGTCTCCCTCTGTCGGAGGCGACCTCTTAGGTACCTTTAACTCGTACAGGGAAAGGTACCTAAGAGGTCCACCACGTGACCAAATCGGTGACCCCTGGGGTACCAGATACTGTCTATGGGAACTTTGAGATACCCATTGGGATGTGCTTCAGCTGGGAAACATGCTAACAGGATGTTGAAAAGTGCTGTTTTTACCGCCCAAAAGTGGTAAAAAATGCATGTAAAAATTCCAAAATCGCCCCCAGCCGAGTTGGCAGTAGTACAGTATAGGTGGTGACTAAGCGGCGCGCACCATACATAATTGCGGAACGCAATCAGATCGCGGCCTGACAAACTGTCGATGAGATCGTCGTCGGCGGCGGTGCGAGGCGGGCGCGAAGAGGGGGCCATGAGCGCGTTCAGGCGCGTCGCGTTTTGGTGGGGGTCGTGGTGGTAAGAGGGAAAGAGGGACGAGGAAAAAAAACAGCTGTCATGCAGTTAAGCATCACTCACAAGTACGGCACATGATGGTAATTGGCTGATGTGCCGCACATCGCATCATGTGCAGCACTTCAGATCTATGAGCAGCACGTAGATTTAATGTGCTGCACATCATTCCTATGTGCGCACTCTGCTTTGTACATCCTTCTTGAGGAGCTCCAGTGAGAGTCTGGACCCTAGTTATTTGATTTCCCGCGTGTTATACTGTCAGACAGCGGGATTTAGCAGAAAGAAATCGGTTCGGCGGTCCGAACCGGTTTTGAACCTGACCCGAACCTTACTGAACCTTGAGCCTGGGTCCGGTCCAAGGTTCAGCAAATTGTCCAGTTCAAGGTTCGGAAAATAGGGCCTGAACCGGACCTGAACCGAACCGCGGCAACAGTAACAGTAACAGTAACAGTAACAGTAACAGTCATTGGTGTGGGTCTCGGTCTCGGAGCGGTCGGGCGGTGGTGCGGCGGAAGTGGAGGTCAACGCATGGGATTTGAATGGACTTTTACTTTCAGGCTCGATTTAGGGTCAGTGTAATCCCCTTTTCATCTTCGTTCGGATACATGGTCATGAATTGTACGTATGTAGTCAATGAAAATCTTGGACGATCTCCTCCCTCGATGGTAGCCTAGGGAAGCGGAGCTGCGACGCAACAGTCGTCGTAGTGCGCGGGCAGGAGAGAGCGCGGCGCCGGTGATGAAGAACAGCGACCCCGAGCGCTGCGCATACAGATGGTGCGCGACAGGGGCAGGCGTCGAGGCGGAGAATGGGGCAGTGCTGGAGATAGTCATCACAAGCGGGAGGCAAGGAAAGCAGCGTATGCGGGGGGGAATGGACGCAGCGGACGCCGCGCACGGCAGTGGTGTCGCAAACTGTGGTGCGCGCAGGCGCGCGCCGAGAACGCCGAGGGGTGTGACTTCATTGAAGATCATCGCTGCGCCAGCGGAGTCAACGAGGGCAACACGTGCATGGAGGAACGACAGCGCCTGCTGCATGGCGTATCTGGGGTGCGGGGGCCTGCGGGCGTGGTACGGCGCATGGGGTGAGGTCGTAAGCGCGGGGTACGTCAAGCAGGCGGCTAGTGGCTTCGTAGTCGCCGAGCGCATCACGTTCGATATCGTGCTGCTGCAAACGGCAGGCGCGGGCGGCGGATAGTGCGGATGGTCGTGGTGCATGTCGTACACGACCCTCGCGCGGGGCGGGAGGACCGACGGGCGCTACGGAAGGGTGCGCGCGCGCAGGATGGCTGAGGACGACATCAGTATATACACCAAAAGGGGGAAAGAGGAGAGTAGGGAGGGCGAACAGAAAAGAAGGATGAGGAAGGCAGGTAAAGGAGAAGGAAAGAAAGGGAGGAGAAACGCATCCGGCTCGCAAGCGTTGAATTCGTAAATGCAGCGATGTAAAAGAGAAGACAGAACGGTCTGTTACGATTGCGGTCGGCGCGGTCTCGCCCGGTACCATGGTGGTTGACAGATGGATTATCTAGGAGGTAATCAGCCAAGGTAAAGCAAAGGTACAGGGCACGCACGATACTCGCGATCTGGAAGCGCAGCCCGGGTTCCAACGACGAGATGCGGATTCGCATCTGCGCAGAACAGGTACGGCTAGGGTGAAGTCGTTGGGAGGATGTACCAAAGCCGGAAGGGTGGCTACGTCTCTTATCTGAGAACCGGGATCCCGGGTCCCATTTCTTTTAGCCAAGATTGCCGGTGAAGAAACAGAATTCTGGCCCAAAATATGTGGTACCAGGGTTTAACATGAGTGCCATGCTTGGAACATGTGCCTCAAGTGGAAGTACCAAGAATCTATATGAAGTTTGATTAAACAATCCCTGTCTCAACAGAAAATCAGGTTCTAGCACTGTTCTGATTAATCAGGCCGGAGGCCTGTGAGGACGGGGCGATGGGCATTATCAATCACGTGACATGTTCCAGGCGGGGGTACAACCGCTGCTCAAACACTGTTTAAACACTGCTTGACCGGTGTTCACCGGAGGAATAAAAACTTCCGACGAGGGGACTCGAACCGCGGGTCCCCCGTGCACAGACCACAGAAGAGAACAGGCAAGGTAACCACTTCACTAAAATACCAATGCCACACTTCACCCTCAGTGGAATACGTTGTGGGCCCGAGCTCGAGGAAGAAAGGGTCTCACACGGGCATCTCCTCATTCAGCCTAGCAGGTTACCTTAGGGCTTTCAATATGCAAGGAACAGTTTGTATCATGAACCCTAACCCTTTCCCTATGGGTTTTCATCCTCTCACACGATTAGATTGAACCAATCTAATTTTCGTTCAAACACGGATCTGGAACACGTTCAATCAATGTGGTAAATCATCGTTCAACAAGTCCCATTTATTTATTTTGGAGCCTCCTCTTCGCTCTCGCCACTGACTACCTCATAGAAGTCTAGCATGATACGGGCTGGCCTAAGAGGGAGACAAATTCAGTTGAAAGTCTTTACACCTATTACCCTAGACTGGGTCCCTGTAGCCATCTACATGAGACTTGTTGGTTTGTCCCTTGTAGCTAAGTGGTTGTATGTCATACCTATGTTGAACTTTAGTTTCAAGGAAGTCATGGGTTCAATCCCGGCTAATGCCTTTTTGAAAGCCTTGCGGTCCCATCTCTGTTTAATCTGAGCAGTGCTTGAACCTGTTCATGTGTTGAGACTGGGATTGTTTAATCAAACTTCATATGGTTACTGAAGTACCAGGGTTTAGTACAGTACTGGGGGCAGGTACCTTGATTTATTGGAGTGCCATGGTATCAACCGATACCACAGACTCAGTATCGGCCTTGCTATCTCCGCAGTGACATCCCACACTCTTGGATTAATATCACGCTAGCAGGCTTGGAACGGGTCAATCCATTCATAGCTGAGCTTGAAAAGCTCAACATATACGATGACGACGATGATATAGCTCTGCACATTGAGCACACAGACAGCGTTACAAACGAAATTGCAGCTATTGTTTCTCTAGCCCCAGCATCAATGCCATCTCGGCGCAAGTTGGTCATTAAGCGCAAGGGTGATGATGACCCCGTATTTCTGGATCTTCCCTCGCCATTTGTGGAGCCATTGCACTACTTGCTATTGCTCCCTCACGGCACCTTGGGCTGGTCACCAAATCGTCTAACCTCAGATGGTAAAAAAATTTAGCCAGGCCCGGTGGTATCGAACTCGATTCTTCATGAACGCCGAACAGATGTCCAAGTTCTCACGGTTGACTGGTGAGCACAGCGAATATTTAATATTTGGATCTGCCTACTGATATTTCACAGGAGAATACTTAGTTGACGCTTGGAGCGCCGTTGAAGAAGCAAGACTGACTTATCTACGCCACAATCAACACTCGGACCCAGATGAGGCTGAATATATTGGAACAGGTGACGAAGAGCCGGTAGAAGATATTCGATTGCCATCTACATTTGTTCACTCAACCTGGAACAATTTGATATAACTTGAACAGGTTTTAAATCAGACCTACCTGGTGAAAATCTCCCACTGTGATCAGCATATGGCCTCCCCAAACACAATTCTGGCCGGTAAGAGAGCGCATGAGCCGATCTGCACAGTCAAAGGCTTTAAAGTGAAGCCCCCCAATTTCATCAATGACATGACATTTTGCAGCTTGAAGGAGTCTCGCACGGTCACTCCTGGGTCCAACTGATGACTTCAGATGGGGATTATATTCGTCCACTGGAATTCCGTACAGGTAGTGGGTTGTTCGGCCACCAGAGTAGTTTTTGGCAGCAAAAGCAGAGGATGCAGAGAGAAGGACAATCTCGTCTAGTTTTCGCAATGCACCAATAATTGGATATAGAACATATGTTTTTCCCCTTCCTGCACGGCCATCCACATAAATGGGTTGAGGGGATTCCAATGTTGCGACGTGCATAATACGATCATAAATGGTTCGCTATATATTTTCCAGTTTTTCTGTTACATGAATCAAAGAAAAAAAACACACCTGTTCAGCTGTCAATCCATCTTTGAATGCACACAGATTACTTGGGTCACCACCCCAGCGAAGGCGCTCAGCGTCGAGTTCTTGCTGTCTTTCTGTTGGCTCTGGAAGCCCAATCTCTGCTAAGGACTTGCCGAGACCCTGAAGAAGATCTTGGAGTGCGATAAGAAGCTCATTCCTGACCAATTCGGGAGGTGGAGATGTAGTTACTCGTAACATGCGATCTTCAATATCTGCAGATAAAGCACACTCGTGTTTTTCCCAGATTATCAAGGCCGGACTTCCCTCCACAGCGAGCAGAGCAAAAATCCATCTGAGTTGCGCTGTGGTGGGGCGCCAGATTCCAACAATTCTTCGAAGGCCATGATACCTTCATCACGATTGTCAAATAGACCCATGGCTCGTGCAGCTTCCTGGTAAGTCCCATATACAACATCGTCGATGGTACGGAGGTCAATCCAATCACGGGCACTCCGGTGAAGTAGGAGAGCCCGAAGATAGAAGACATCACCATGTCGTGGATATACCATTTGGATACGACAAACTCCAACATGTTCTGGTTTATAAAACCGAATGCGCATCCGAGGTCGTCCTGGATATTCATCCTCAAGAACTTGAAGAGGATGTATTTCTGCATCTGGATCATGTTTTTCGAGGCGGCATTTGGAACCAAAGTCGACGTAGGTCATGCTGTCGAGATCAGGATGACGGGGGCGTGCCATATACTGGTGTGGAAGTGCCCATTGGCTGGCACATCGCCATGGCACATCCTCCCAACGCACTCGTACTCCTCTCGGGCGTTATCAGCCACACCGTCTCTCTCTCTCCCTCTGAATGAACTGATCTGTGACCATCCTCTCTCTCTCCCTTTTTTGACAGATATTTCCTCCAGATGGCCTCCACCTCCTCGACTTCCACATTGCGCTCGCTCGAGACGCGCATCAACTCCGCACGTGACCGCATCACCAAGAACTTCGCACGCGCGTATCCACAATATACCCTCAATGGATGGTTAATGGCGCGTCTTCTATACTTATCTCTTTTTCTTTCTCCATTCCATTCTTCTACATCCCACTCTCCACACACCTCACACCAAACGCGAGCTCATTCCTGAGACCACGTCTGACTCGGCGTGCGCTGGGGATCGACGCGTCAGGGGCCTGGGCAGCCTCTCGACAACACTGAGCGGGGCAGTGTGTCTCCCTATAACATCTTTGCACACGTCCCGGTCGGATTGTCGATCAGAGGATCGAGTCAGCTTAGGATTTGCACGCCACGGACTATTTTCCTCCCTCTTACCTATCCAACGGTCTCTATACCTACATGATGTTTGTAATGTGTTTCGGGTTATTTGCTGGGCTCTGGTGACGCGAGAGCACGCGTGACAGCCATCCTGATCGTGTATTTAAATAGTTCTCTTGGTAACATTAAGGGGTCTTCCTCTTGTTTTCCCCCACAACATCCTCTCTACTAAGTCTTCCTCTATTGCGAGTCCAACGGCCAGCGAGTTGGGCCAGAACCCACGCGAGTGTGGGACGAGTTATCTATTGACACTGAGTCCAACTATCTCATATATTCACTAACTATTCTACAGCACGGCTACTACCGGGCACACGCACCACCTCGCTCCTCTCAGTTCCATCCACGGGACTAACTCATCCTCTACATCGGACTAAAAGGGTCCCGTCAGATTCAGATCCATTCTTTCGTGCCATTTGACCATACTGGCGGCCCGGCAAGTGGACTGGCAGGCGCTTTACCCCTGGTTGCTTCTGGGAAATGTGAAAGGATGCAAGCCATGTTGCAGCCTCAATACTTGAAAGATATCGTCCACGTTCATAGTCACAAATTTCATCAACTGGTTTTCTTGTCGTAGTTGCAGATTCAGGCAGTTCAGAAGGTTGTTTGTAGATTTTCCAATTCGCTTGATCCAGTGCCTTGAAAAAAAATATTTAAAGAGATACTGGAATAGCGCGACACCCGTGGAGAATTCCACATTGATGTGGCAGTCATACTTCAAAATAAGCCATGGGACGTGGGAAACAATGAATTGATCTTCATTATGCCTCCTTCGATGTTCAAAATATCCTAAATGAGTTCACATCTAACTGAACAAAGATAATGGCCTCTCTGAAAAAGGACATACCGCGTTCATTGAATGATGATTGCGCTTTAGTCTGCTTTGGAAAACCATATTGGCAGTTGCGTGGCCAACCACATCGGTGGTATGTCTTTGCTGGATCATGACTGTGGGTCATGTGGCGCTTTACCGCATCGCGTAGCGGACCAGGATTTCTGGGCAATTCCGCGCTGAGGAATTTATCAATATCCTCCGGGGATTTCGGGACATTCTTCAAAGCAACAGCTATGTGCTCATGCGGGAGACCCCGCTTCTGGAATTCTGTGACACGGATATAATAAAGAATTGGACCAAAAAAGGTTCGAATATCTTTCATGAATGCTGAGAGATATTGTTGAAAAACACGGACTATGAGATCTGGTCGGTCATTTGCACATTGACCGGGTTGTAACTGAGAAGTGATCTCGGGCCAACGGGGACTGGTGGTGAAGGTTACCTGTTGTTCGCTTTGGAGGCCGTACTGTGATTTGATGATGATGATGATGATATTTCATTAACGTTGCTGTAAGTGGTCGGGAGCGACTAAGACAGCTGTACATACATGGGTAAGAGAAGGTAGCGCTAATGGGGTGGGCTGAGTAATAGAATAAGTAAACGTGTCTCAGAAATGAGTACCAGATGGTTAAGAGGAGAGAGGGCGATGCGCGAGATATTGGGGAGACGTGCGAATGGTTGCTCGTGAAGTACGTGAGGCGGGGTTGTGAGGTGAGATATTAATGAGCTGTATCGTAAGGATATCGAACCAACGGAGAGAAACAGAGATAAAGAAAAAGAGAAGAGAAAAACATGGCTAGACGGACCGTTCAAAGCAGGGGGCCAGGCCGCGTGAACCGTCCAGTCTCTTCGATAAACTTCCCCGTGAGTGCAAGGAGTTTCGGATGGGACAGGAGGGAGGAAAGATGAAGCCGCCCAAAGAGGCCAACTTCGCGCGAGGCAATGTGCAGTGGTTGGCGATAAGGCTCCCATCGTGGACACTCCAGAAGGAAATGGGCACGTGTTTCGAAAGGCGCGCCGCACGCATCGCACTCAGGAGAGGTGATCAGCCCCAGCTTGAACTTGCGAGCATTCAGGAAATAGAAGTCCGTGCGTAGTTGCGAGATTGACGATGATGTTTTGCGCGAGAGGGACGTGGAAGAGTACAGAGCAATGGGGACCAGGGAGGGCGGCGAGTTGTCGATGTACCGGAGAGCTTGACCGACTTTGGTAGCCTGCCATCTCACGTTCCACGAGCGCAAAGTCTGGAGGTGGATATGACGCCGCACTGAGGTAAGTGACACAAAGTCATTGGGGTCGGGATCGCGCTCCGTCGCCGCCTTGGCAGCTTCGTCAGCGAGTTCGTTACCGACCGTACCGATGTGCGCCGGGGTCCAGATGTTGAGTATTGTCAGATGTGGGAGCGAGCGTAGCGCGTTACGGACCAGCTTGTCGTACGCAATGGCGCGGAATTGTCCCGAGCGCGGCTTCGTTGAGAGAATGCCGCGCAACGCGGCCTGCGAGTCGATTTGCAAGGCGTCAATCCGCACTCAGCCAGTGTTCAGATATTTTGAAATTTTGACATTGGAGACATCAATGCGTCAAGGGAACGATTTAGTTTTTCTTCATTTCTAGATTCAATCGGAGACGACTATCTTCACGATTCCGTCGATCTGGGCGCCTTAATCATACACAATCTGTCCAGGTGCTCATTAACTTTGTCTTTCCCCCAAGTATAGTGGCTGACCCGGCTATCTGCATTATGCGGGCCATCCTAAGCCCTTTCAACGCATTTGTTGACGAGTTAAATTCAGCCATCCTTTGTAGCGTTCCAGGAGAAACACATTGCTATGTTAGCAGTGATTCGATCGAGGGTAGCAGCGATGGTTCAAATGATGGAGTATTTTCGGACCCCGAGTTCCTAAACTCTCTTCAAGAGCCAGGGATACCTCCACATGAATTGCTTCTCAAAATAGGTGCCATTTGCAGACTGACTCGCAATTTTGATGCCTCCATGGGTCTCACAAAAAACACTTGAGTAATCGTGCGGAATCTTCTTCGTCACACAGTGGAAGTTGAAACTATTTCCTCGGTGGTCGCCGGCAGAGTAGTTGATCCGGTATGTCCAGGTCACATGTATTAAGCCATTAACGTACAAGTCTGTTAGATACGGCTTCACATTCCCCGCATTAACAGTCATTTTCAACCCCATGGTTTCGAGTTTACGGTCCACCGAAAACAAATACCTCTCGCTTTATGTTATGCAACGACTTTTAATGGATGCCAAGGTCTAACCGTCCAGAAATTGGGCCTGGATTTGCGAAGAGAGGTGTTCTCTCACGGTCAACTGTATTCCGCAATGACCCGTGTCCCCGACTCGGAAAATGTGCCGATTCTGAGATACGAGGGGGATTTGTCTACCTGTACAGCTAATATTGTTTGGGAGGAATTGCTGTTGTAGATTAACATTGTATGAATTGAACCTATATTGGCAATAAATGTATGCTAACCTACAACCACTTGATCTGTCTCAAACTATCCGACTTCAGCACATTCAAAAAAGGGGATGAAGACCCGCGGAGCGGGTCGTCAACCGCTTTTAGTATTTCAGATTTTCCTGATGCGAGGTCCAGCCGCCCTATTCCGCATCCGGGTTGGAAGCTTACCTACCCAATCAGGTTCAGTTATCATTCAGGTTTAAATTAGGAATTTACACAAGGTTAATCGTAGAGCGTGCAAGACTACGACACCTTCCGAACAATCGATGAGCTACTACACGCCATCAATGCACTCCTTTCGACATCTCAACGTGTCTGACGCGTCCGACGCGTCTTCGCGTCCACGGTCCGACATTCCGATCTATTCACACGTCTCATTCAAGATTGCAGCCAAGCAGAAGCAAGCATGATCATCACTGGCATTGGCCGAAATCAGTCCGGCATCCCGGCCCCTCCCAATAAGGCAAGTGAAAGGGTTGCGCGCGAACGGAAACTACGGAAAGTTGCGTGCAAATAATAAATGTACAAAGTAAACGACATACACTTAATCATATGTTCAAGGACGGGCAGTTGTTAGCAACTCTCACGAGCCGGAAGCCGGTCCTCCGATCAATACAGCTCGATGGCTGTCAACGGGACATGAGCATGCAGAGTACGAAGTATCCCGATAGACTGAAGGTAATTAATATTCGAGGACTAGATATATTTCTTAAATCAGCTCTCCTGATACAACACGTACGGTCATAAGGTTTTGCATAATTGCACAGCCATCACTGCGTTCTGACGTCACCTAAAATCAGTCAGCCTAGATGGGTTTAGCTATGTTCAGGTCAGTGTAGATGACTGGACAGGGCCTTTTTATCCGCCTAAACAGCGGTCTGTCAAGCATATTGCACATCTGCAGGAGGTGAGTCTTGTGAGCTAAACACACATCAGTCTAGGTCAGCATCACAGCATAGCCGAGGCTAGATCAGTGTAGGTTGTCTCTACTTAGCTGCACACAGATCTTTGTCTACTCCGGGCTGTCCTCAGGGGCCCGGATAAAACGAATTTTGAGTCCATTTAGTCAGTACCATCAGGTGTGTTTAACCTCTGCCTAGACACCTAGACAGACTTAGACAGATCTAAACAGGCCTACACAGACATTGAGAGACGTAAACAGAGCTAAGGTGACCTTCATTCAGCTGAACAGATCATTTCTATGCCATCTAGACAGCCCTATCTGTGTATATGACCTAGCCTCAGGGTAAGTTTAGGCGGGGTCGGAACGCAGTGCATGTTGCAGCTTGATTTCTCGAGTAGGTGAACATTCGAATCTTCTACCTGGTCACGACTCATGCATCTCACAAAATGCATGAGTAAATCCTGAAAAGTGCATGCACAGCTTGGGGGTTAACCTGAATCAACCTACACCAATATAATCAGGAGTCGCCTGAATTTGCCGAGTCTATCCCCGATAGTACTCCAGTCTGCAGGTACCATAGTATGCACCCTTTCTGGATAATCCGGCGATGCCTGAATCCCACCGACCCGATGCTGAGCTCTATGGACGGAGCCGTGTCGTCCGAGTCGTTCACGAGGCTCTTGATATTGAGAAGAATACTGACCCCCACGACGGCATTTAATCTGAAGGGAATCCATCATTCGAAGACCATCTTGAGAACGAGACGAAATATTAACGCCGTGGCAGTTCTGGAGATCGGGGAATACTTAAGTTGGAGGGCACTGGGAAGTCACTGCTCAGCCTTCCCAAGTCGACTTTCGAAGTCGAGTTGAACCGAGTCGAAGTTGAGTCACGAGCGTGACTTGATGTGACTCATGAGTCGAAGGCAGTCGACTTGGGGTGAATTGGAGCCACTTGAGTCAATACAAGAGGCGAACTCAAAATCTGCTGACTGCCAAGCTTTTTATAGGGAGCACATTCAGCACTGAGGTTTTATATGCAAGTTATGTCCGCAAGTGCACTTTTCTCCATTTGCAATGTGTGCTTACTACCCATTTTTGAGACAACTTTATGCTGCTTCGAGCAGTACAGAACCACCTTGGGACGGCTCACTTACCTGAATATTTTGCACTCATTCAGGCTCGTGGATTGACGAACAAGCTCCTAAATGCGCTGATGCAACAACGCGAGAACAGCGTGCCAGGGGCTCGGCACGTACAACGTTCTTGGTGAAAAAATTTGAAGATCAACCACTGACGGTAATTGTTGCAAATGACCTGGTATTTTCCAAGCCTGTTGAGGACTCCTATGCAAGGTTATGTTCAGTCTATTAATTTGATCCAGAACCGCGATTTTTGTGACCTTTTGCTGCTGCTCCACAAGTTTTTGCAAGACAGCGATATTCCACACCGAAACATGCTCCACCCTCGGATCATGGATGCGTGGCTCAGATATTACGATAAATTGAAGTCTGAACTCCAGGTAACCATTAGAAAAAGTTCGAAACTCTCGGTATTCATCTATATTGCAGGCGTCCTTAGACAAGATCTTGTTTACTGTTGACACGTGGAGCAGTGCGGGAATGCACTATACACTGGTTCGGGCGGAAGGAGGAGCAGGTTTTATTGTGCAAGGCACTGCTCGCTTTCCGACGTGTTTGCGGTGCTCACAGTGGTCAAAGACTGGCTCGAATTATCTTTGATATTTGCGAACAGGCTGCAATAATCGGAAAGGTAACAGCCTGTTCTTAATTCAAATCTGTTTTCTGACTCGTGCGTCCCAGATTGGCATTTCACGATGGACAGTGCCTCCAATAATACCACCTTCATGCATTGGTTCTCCGTTCTTCTTGCAGAAGCCGGGATTCTCGATTTCGACGCTAAGGATAACTAAATTCGCTGCTTTGCACATATTATTAATCTCTGTGCACAAGCTACGATCAAGGCCATGGAGAAGGAAGACAGTCACGATATACATTCTGAAACAGACACAGATACTGAGTCCGATGATGAAGACCCGGGACGGGTTGCACGTCTTCGGCGTAGAGCGGGTCCCATATGTCGTTGCCGCAAAACAGTGGCCTTCATCCGGAAGTCTGGACAGCGTTGTGACGAACTGTTGTGGATCATCAAAGAGGGCAACGACAGCGGTCTCTGGACAGAGCTCACACCGGGGGCAAGAGCCAAAGCACCTGAAAACCACATGTGTTTAACGCATGTGGTCCGCAGGTGGTCAACAAAGGTAATTGTGGTGCTTTGGCGGACAAAGGGGGCTTTGTCGGCCGCCCCAAGCCGACAAAGCCCCCCTTTGTCCGCACAAAGTACCTGTGCCATTTTTTTTGCTCGGTGCCGACCACATGTGGACCACATGTGTTAAACACATGTGATGTGGCCTTCACATGTGTTGGCTTTTGCCCCCGGTGTCAGCACGGAGGGTAGGACAGAGGTTGTTGCACTGTCACCGGTTACGGTGCTCCCGGTTGTCAAAACCCGGTGGGACTCAGTTTGCTACATGCTCTGATTTTTACCGGCAGAAAATGCAAAATGCGCTGTTTGCACTCGCAGTGCTTATTAGTACAAGCGGCTGATGACCCGCTTCGCAGGCTGCCATTCCCTGATACACATGAAAGCAGTTTGAAGCGGCCAAGGATCCTCTTCAGCGATTAAAACAATTTGCAGGGCGTACTTTTAGTTTATCAGAGAATCCAAGGTGATTTGTGAGTCTATCTAAAAGAGAAGTGATGGAAAGCAGTGATTGTGTGAGACCAGCTGATTGCGGCATGCACCCTGGATTAGAACGAAAGCCGTGTACGGCGCGTCGGACCGCCCGGTACCCAGCATGGCCACTTTTTTATGAAGTTACAGCCGTTTCCGAAAACCTTGAGACGCGCAATTTGTTTTCCCCTCTCACAACTTTTGATGAAATGATAAGGATGCCCATTTTTGGAAAGGGCCGGCCCAGACCAATCACAAGATCCTTGATTACCGCTTGATTCTTGCTTGATTCCCACAAATTCTCCTCCGTTTCTGCATATCTTATCCCACGCATAATGACACATGACTCATAGGTCTGGGCCGGCCCTTTCCAAAAATGGGCATCCTTATCATTTCATCAAAAGTTGTGAGAGGGGAAAACAAATTGCGTGTTTCAACGTTTTCGGAAACGGCTGTAAGCATGTCCGAAAGCCCTGGCACTTCACCGATCTAGCGGAGCTCTTCTCGAATAAATTTGCTCCGATTCTCAATAAGTCGACCCGCAATTGGTGAAGAATAGATAAATTGTTCTGTAATTTAGGGTAGGTCTCGGCCTCTGGTTCCGATGAGCGGAGAGTGCGGCTTAATTGCGGAGTTTAAAAACTTCAGACAGACCGAGTGCTTAATTTTATACAGAGGGTGATGCCCTACCGAGTGCTCGGAAACATGCCCGGGCACTGCCCCTGCGGCATGTCAAACTGACATGCCGTGGCTTTTGTCCCCTGTGTCATTTGAGGTTAAAAGTCTTCTTCAAACTGAGTGTAAATAAGCACGATGTTTTCACGAAATCCGTTGCGGGGCTCAATTCTCCTCCGATCTCCTTGAAAGTATAAGCATTCAATTCACATTCTGAATCCAGAGGGCATTGTACCTAAGAAGACCCAAGAATTGGTCGGTGGCATAAGAATTGCCTTTTTCGCTTCACGGCACGTGCTAACGTACCAAACTGAGCACATGTCCGCCGCTACAAGGCGCCTTCCCTCCAAGAGGTAAGTGATCGGCCGATGCTGGCATCCATCAATGCCACGCGAGCGAGTTCGGCTATGGCTGAAGCTCGGTGCAGAATTTTTACAGAAGTCGACAAAAAATTATGAGATATCTTCAAAGAATTAAGATTGTGCGTTGAGTATCTGCACAACAACCGTCGTAGTCGGTGGGTTGTGTATCGTCGGCGTTTAAACAATTTCCTTATTTGGGGGGTGGGGGTCGCGGGAATTCGGTCTAGATCCGTCGAGCGCCTCTTGGGTCCCTCTGCTCTCCACTCGCTACATCAATCCTGAAATGCCGAATTTTAGCACAGACACACCCAGACATAAGCCTGTCTTGGTGCCGACACCGGGCTACAAGGGGCGATCAGTGTCACTGTCGGGTAAATCGACCCATGTCTGTATGTTGGTGCTTGGCTACGGCCCCTACATCGAGCCATATCGTTCAAATTAGGCTCTTTTGCAGTGTAAAAAGACCAAGGCAATTCCAAGGATCAAGAGCCTCCACCTAGTGCTTTTTTAGCTATTCCACCAGGCACTGTGGGTTTTTTCAACCGGCTCTGAGCTGTAGCCAAGCACCAACATACAACCAGCAAACACTAACATACAGACATGGGTCGATTTACCCGATAGTGGCACTGATCGCCCCTTGCCGGGCTACAGCTTTTGAGAATGGTCCCCACATATCAATCCCTATATGGTAACATCAAAACGTGACCTCCGGAGCTCCGGAGGACTGTCGAGCATTGTTTGCCAATCAATGCCTCTTTCCTCTGTACCACCACGACACCACCTCCCGACTGCAAGGGAGGCCACCCCATTGCTCAAATCACCACCCACGGACCATCCTCAAGCATCCCGTGGCTCATATTGCCCTTGGGCTCTCTTCAAGTTCTCCTTGCACCACCAGTCACACCCCCAATGCGCGATGCCACCGCCCCGCGTTGTGGGTGGCATGCTGGCAGATACTCTGTGAGTCTTTTCTATTCCATCCTATTCAAATTCTCTTGCTCATCTTTGATACAATTATGCTTCCCGACGCATTGTGGACGCGTTAGTGCGGTCCGCGACGCGTTCTATCAGTGTATTATGCTGTACTATTTCATGTCTATACATTCGTGACTGTAGTAATGCAATGAGAATTCATTTCTTGAAATACCTTGCCCATACACAGTTCGGCTCAGTGGTAAATGTGATATGTAAGTATAAAATAAGTGAACGAGTCCGAAAGCTCAATATCAAATATTTCCTGCATGGCTGAAGAAATGTTCTTGGTGTTTTGTGTGAATCGGCTCAGAGGTAAAATATGTGCGGGTGCGCTCGCACGGCTGCATAGCGAACCTTGTAGGGAATCGAATGCAAATAGAACTATACAAGTCAAGTGGTCAGCAAATACAGATGCAGATGGTAAAATAAAATAATCAGAAATGTTGCTGGAACTCGTGAGTCTTGTCTGGAATGCATGTGAAGGACACTGACGACGAGGGCGCCAGGGTACCCTTTCACAGCGTGCACATTATCTACATACTTGGTTTCACCCAAGAACCTCTATATTGCACCGGGAAACTCGAATTTCCCAAACCTCATGCAAGGGCCGCGGAATCACTGTAGTGAGTCCAACTGGCAGAAGACCAAATTTCTCACACTAGGGGACAGTATATGTAGGTTGAAACTGATCCACCTGGTGTGTTTCTCAAACTCCCTTAGAATCGTCTGTGTTACCTGACAAGCCGCAAAATCTGCTCTATCGGACTCAAAAAATTGCTTAGTTTTCAGGATTCAGTTGCCAAAGTCAGGGTATGGTGCAGAACTGCGGTATACTGCACCTGCGCTCTACATTCCCCTATTGCTGGTTTGACGTAGCGTAGCGGTTATTATGTCGCTCTCTCTATCCGCTCGGCGCGCGTGAGTTTGAATTCGGCTGATCTCCTTATTGTATTTTGCCGGTGCACGATCTCCCAGCACTGTATTTAGCTTGGTCATTTTACCATAATTTCTTGGCCCTGCCCCATGTACAACACAATTCTCGCTCGTAGCTCACTAAATGAGTGAAACTAACACGATCAATGTCATCAAGATGACATATCGGCAGACTTCCGCAAAACACATGGTTTGCCGAAGTGCCGCGATCAGATTCCCTAATTCGGAGGTCACGTAAGGATTCAATGTGGGATGTATCCCAGACTCCTGTTTTTCACTCTACCACTTACCAACTCTCCCCAGGTACGCTGCATCTCGCCAGCTGCCGGACGAGTGTGGATCAGTGCTCCTCCGCAGGCGTGATCATGCGCCCCGACGATCTGCTCCTGGACGGAGGTGTGCCCGTAGAAAAGAGGGTGACATGGCAGGATGCGGGATCGTGAATACTGGGTGGCATATGCAGACACTTGCGCCCAAGGGGCGATCAGTGTCACTATCGGGTAAATCGACCCATGTCTGTATGTTGGTGTTTGCTGGCTGTATGTTGGTGCTTGGCTACAGCTCAGAGCCGGTTGAAAAAACCCACAGTGCCTGGTGGAATAGCTGAAAAAGCGCTAGGTGGAGGCTCTTGATCCTTGGAATTGCCTTGGTCTTTTTACACTGCAAAAGAGCCTAATTTGAACGATATGGCTCGATGTAGAGGCCGTAGCCAAGCACCAACATACAGACATGGGTCGATTTACCCGACAGTGACACTGATCGCCCCTTGCTTGCGCCCGTCGGAAGACTCAGTGGTACAATGACTTGGTCGACGCCCACCCTCACGCCATTGCCCTCTCCTCAAATCTCGCCAAATCGTATCGCCAAGGCGAGCTCAAAAGGCGCCCCCAGCGCAGGCTCACGTACGTCATCGAGCTCCCCATCTTTTGCTCGCCCTCGACTCGGGCGCCGATGTCCTCCCAGACTCGCCGCCTACGCTCGTCGAGACTAGGGTGCGTCTCTGCCCGCGTTCTGTATCCCGTCTATTAAACTATCCATGCTCTAGCTCACACTCCCTGTGCCTCACTGACTCGGTAACATGGACAATGAATGCAGTAGAGATTCATGTGGTATGTACCTAATTCCTCCGAGCTCGTTCTCCCCTCCCTCCCTCGCCCTTACATCACCACTTTCTCATCGATAGTGTCCCTCAGATACCCGCGCCACTCCGTTCTAATTTCAACTTCTAAAAACTCAAGATGAGCGTCGACTCGATCAGGCGCCGCGAAGGGGATCTGGGGGCCTGGCCTACGCTCGTGTCAGCCGCCTCAGGCGTGCACCCCATTGCCATCCCGTATAACCCAAGCCTGCAGCTCGACGAGCGCGCATCGAGCGCGCGGTGACTCCTTAGCCAAACGCGTCCGAGGCGGTGGAAGTCGTGTAGATGCGAGGCGGCGGAAGGGGAGCGGGGCGCCTCCCTCTGCGCGCCCACGAGCACAAATGGATCTATGCGCGCTATGCGGCGGCCATGTACGCGTGCGGACGCGGAGCTCGTCCTCTTCGCACGGGGGAGGCGCGCGGGTCTATAGTGTCGGGACGAGAAGCGAGTGTGCCTGCACGCCCTCAGGGGCACATAGGGAATGTGCTCGTGGACGTATACGTGCCGGAATGGGTCCTCCGCACGTGTAGGGAGCACGCGGCGTCTATCCGTGGGCGCGAACGTGGAGGGAAGGGGAGGAAGAGGCTCGGAGCCCAGCCGTGCCTCGCTCGGCTTTCTTGCATGGGAGGGCGTAGCTACCTCTCGGTGTGGGACACGGGGGTTGGCGCCCATGAGTGGGAGGGCCCGCATCGGTGCCCCCCTCGCTCGGTTCGCGCTGCCGGGGGAGGCACGGCGGCGCTCCGCTCTCGGGAGAATGCGCGTTATGCGTGCGTGGGTATACATGGGGATGAGGCAGGGACAGGGAGGTGGTTTTGGGGTATCTGGTGGCAGGGTGCTTGTGCGCGCTTGGGGAGCCTGCGTATGCGGAGCCGGAGGGGAGGGAGGGAGATACGCAGCTTCCGTTGGTTCTTCCCGCGCTCTTGGATCGGGTGCACGCTGTCTCTACGCGTGGAACCTACCTGCGCGCGCTCGACGGCACGGCTCCCCCTTTTTTTGGTCTCGGAGGGATGTGCGAGGGCGTATCTGGGTGGCAGCGATAGATGCTGCTCACGTTGGGTTAAGCCAAGCATGTTGTAGCGCAAATTGGCTTAACGCCAGTTAAGCCGGCTTAAGCCTAGTAGGAAACCATAGCCATCATACAGTCATTATAGTACATTCATGTTTTTAAGCCATTTAAAAGGCCTGAACCCCATTCAACTCATTGAGCCGTTTAAGTCGTCTGGGCTTCCAAGCCGATTTAGCCGCCTCCCTTTCTTAAACGTTTACAAGCGGCTGACGGCCCGCTTCGCGGGCCGCCATCCCCTTTGTGGACATGATGAAAATTGAAGTAAATTGAACAAAGCTCTAGGAACATTATAAAAGTAATTTATTCCAAACAATGTTAGTCGTGTATGTGGATAAATCATCTTCATACTTCAAAATCAGGACATTGTCTGAGTCGGGGACCCGCGTCATTGCGGAATGCACGCCGACCTTGAGGAATAATTCATGTGGTGGTATTCCGGGTTCTTTGAGTGAGTTGAGGAATTCGGGATCGGCAAAAACTGCTTCGTTTGAGTTGTTGACTGCTGATATAGCAGTGTGCATTCCTAGGTACATCACGGAGAATTTTGGTATTGAGTTAGTCAGCAAATATGTTGAATGGGCTCAGAATGGCTCGGGAAATACAGATAGCCGGGTCGGAGCGCACAATAGGAGGGAATATAAAGTTGATGAGTTCCTGGGGTGACTGTGTGTGTCGCAAACATCCCAGGTCCACTCAATCATGAACATAGATAGTCATCGCCAATGCTATCAAGGGAGGAAGAGAAGGCTAAGTCATGGCGTTGTCGCGTGGTCATTCCGAGCTTCAAAATTTCAAAGGAGCGGAAGACCGATTGTATACGCAGCGATGCATTGCATATTGCCGCTCGTCCTCCGAATCTGACAACAGGTGAAACCTTCTCCAATGAGGATAGGAAGATTTGTTGAGTATGGAGCACATACCTGGCGAAAATCTCCAACTGTAATCAACATCCGAGGCCAATTCAGCCATTTTGTGGTCGGAATTGGGGACGCTTGAATTCGCGCCGAGGACTCAACATTGGGCCGAAGAAAGACTGTTGAGTGATGGAGAGACAGACTTGCAGCTTTTTTTGAGGATGTGAAGGGCGGGGGCTGCGGGGAGAAAGTGACTGAGGTTCGTTTTTTCCTTTTTCAGGGCTTCCTGGCCCTGAGCGCCGAAAGGAAAATATAGAACGCACCCCAGGTCGATAGAAGGCAATGTGGGTTCACAGTTTGGACCTAGCGTCTGTCAATGAAAGTGGCCGTGGAAACCGCAGAAGCGACATTCGAGAAAAGAGGCAACAATATCACTGCGTTTGTACCGAAGTTATCGGACCGTGGTCCTAGAAGCAGTGCGGGGAGTCGAAGACTC
Organism: Mycena vulgaris; assembly: GCA_029204335.1. NCBI lineage: Eukaryota > Fungi > Basidiomycota > Agaricomycetes > Agaricales > Mycenaceae > Mycena > Mycena vulgaris. Next base: position 382,471 of record JARGYA010000088.1, read on the forward strand.
AAGATTGACATAGAGGTGATGTTAAATCAGCGCGCTAACGAAACAAAGAGGGTGAGATCGGGGCCGCCCCAGATGGCGCTAATTCGAGCGCCGTAATCAGGCTGAGTTCTGGAAGCAGTGCGGGCAGTCAAAGACTCTTAAATCAGCACGCTAATGATAGAAAGAGGGTGAGATAGGAGCGCTCATCCCAGCGCGCTAATCAGGCTGATTTCTGGAAGCAGTGCGGGCAGTAGAAGACTCAAGATCGACAAAAGTGGTAATATTAAATCAACGCGCTAATGAGACAAAGAGGGTGAGATCAGGGCACTAATCAGGCCTCCTTGCAGGTGGTTCGAAGTAAATAAAGAGATTGCGGAAGATCCTCGGGCAAAGAAGCTGATCGACAGATGGCGGAGTTCGAAAAAGCTTCAGACGGACAGAATGTTTAATTTTATAAAGAGGGTGATTTTATAAAGAGGGTGACTATGCCAAAAGAAGTGATGGGAGTGGAGTGAAGCTTTTGAAAGATGGAAATGAAATTACCGAGCTTGCAAGGAAGTTGCGACGCGACAAAAAAAGGCCAAATGAAGCGGGTAAATCCGGGCGCTCAACCGTGCGCTAAGCGGAGTTTAAAAAAGACCGAGTGCTTAATTTTATAAAGAGGGTGAAAGGAAGTTGTCCCACGCGACAAAAAAGGTCAAATGAAGCGGGTAAATCCGGGCGCCAATCGGCGGACTTTGAAAGTTTCAAGCAGACAGACCAATGACGACCAAAAAGGTCAAATGAAGCGGGTAAATCCGTAGGCGGAGTTTAAAAAGCTTCAGACAGACCCAGTGCTTAATTTTATAAAGAAGGTGAAAGAGAAAAGAGAGAGATGCGGAACCTTGGATCTTTACTGAATATACAGAAGTTTGTGTATGCAGAATAGCTTCCCAGTATAATGAATCTGTTCACAGAATAAGTAAAGTTGCCCATAACCCCAGAGTTCGCTTTAGGGCCGGTCTCGGTGGAATCTCGGGGTCAAGTGATCGTCGGAGTTTAAAAAGCTTCGGACGGACGGACACAGGTAATTTTAAAAAGAGGGTGAAGCCATCGGCGGTTCTGTTAAGCCCGGTAAGCGAATTAGGCTGAAGAGTTCACGTCGGCGGGGCTGCAGGTGGCAATGCGGGACCTGGTGGGTGCGGCGGCGCAAATATGAGCGAGATCGAATGTCCTGTGAAGGTGTTAGGGAATACACGGTGATTTGAATGAATATCACATACTGGCGGTGGCGGACTGGCGCCGCGGACGAAGGGGGCGAGGCTGGTCGGCCTCGGGGGCACGGAGAGGGCGTGTCTGTTCTCCGAATGTTCTGTAAAGGCGTTAGATGACTAGACAGCGGTCTGACTAAATGGGACTGAATGGGATGTACAGGACTCGAAAAATTCACACCGACACACTCGGCGGCGTCGCGGACGATAGGAGGAACCGGGAGGCCGCGGGGCGGGGGGCACGCTCCTATAATGTCCCGTGAAACCTTCGACGAATACCTGCCGGTTTAATTAAAATGCCACGTACGGGGCTCGACAATCCACACCAACGGCATCGCGGAAGATGGGCGGGGTTGGGTACGCGTGGCAATACGAAGAGGTGTCGAAGTGAAATCTATCCCGAGCATCGCCGTCAAGAAGGCTGGAGTCGAGTAAGAATGCAAGCGTTCTTCATGCACGAAGTGCCACAGAGTGCCACTCGAACAGATCTAGAGACCGATGCAGGCAGCTTGATTCTAAGGGAGTACAAATCGATTTAGCGCATAGTGAAAGGGCAAATGAACGTGGAAGGGCTCAGTGCGAGCTATGGCGAGCTTTGGGTAGACGTGGAGCGGAAGAAAGGAAGGGTGTGGCTTGACTGTCGCACGTGAATACAAAGGGCGATCACATCAGTGGCTGTTCACCCATTCTTCCTTCGACCATATCGTCGTACTGGTCTGCCCCACTCTGTCTGCAAGGTAACTTAATAGGTAGGTGAGACCCAAAGTCAGTTGAAAGGCCGCCCACCGGCCTCATAGGATGCGACGACTTAGCGCGAGAATCCCCACTGCCCTCATTAAAAATCCCATTGACGTGCCACTCACGCGACTGTGAGCGGCTCCCCCATTCATTGGAAACACTGTCCTTTGTAGAAAATTTGAGGACCATACTTCGCCTCCTCCATGTCGTGTCCACCCACCTCGCCGCCCCGCGACGCCGTCGATTCTAACTGCCGTGTATTCACCTAACACGTAACCCTAACTCGAGGACATACCCCAGTCCTCTGCGTGCCGCCGGGCCCGCGCAGCCCGCCGCCATCATTCACGTCGCCGATGTCGTGGGTACCACAAACACTGGCGAGTATTATTCAGTTTCATTCGCTTAACGGAGATTAACAGAACCGTAAATGGTTTGAAGCGCTTAATGAGCTCAAGACATAGGGCGACGGCTGAATTGGCTTGAAAGGTCGAGGTAAGGTTTACACCGCTCAATGAGTTGAATCGGGTCAATCGGCTTCAGTGAGTTGAAGCCATTTGAACGGCTTAGAACACACTGTACTGGAATGGCTTATAGCTTTATTTCAGTACTAGTACTAGGAGGATTAACCGGCTTAACCGGATTTAAGCCAATTTACGCTAGAACATGTTTGGCTTAACCCAACCTGAGCAGGTGACAGGGCAGCGGTTTGCTGCGCGGGGTTGGCAGCACGGGGACGCAGAGGGAGAGTGCCCTCCTCATGCTCCCGGATTGGAGGGGGAGGTGCTGCTGCGCCCTTCTCCTCGGCGCGTGGGGCACGCTGGGAGATGAAGGTGGGAAGTGGGAAGTCAGACTCTGCCGGTGGGAAGATCCCCATAATTAAATTTGCATTGACCCATATACATAGAATATAATTCAAATGGTCCGTACGAGCACATCAATACTACACCTTGATCTCCTGGATCCGACTATTGTCTCGTGCACATTTTCGTGTCTTGGCTCGAACACGACTCTGAAAGGCAGAGGAGTGCGGCCCGACATTCCCTCGTACTCTTCTAGTGAGATGGGCTCTGACGGGAGCGCTTTCACCGTAAATGTCCAGAGAATGCGAGAAATCGCGAGCCAGAGCTCCCGCTCCGCCACGGCAAGCCCCGGACAAATGCGGCGGCCCGCCCCAAACGTCCAGTGGTCTCTCTCCATCACGTTGCTGACATAATTTCGCTGACTCGGCCCAGGACAGATCGTCCCCCATGTAGCGATCTGGGTTGAACGTGTAGCTATCGAACATGTCACCTTTTCTGATCAGAGGGCGTTCGAATATTACTAACGAGTCAGGGTAGCGCTCCTCGTTGTGATGCATGATGAAGCAGTTGAGGATCATGACTGTGTCCTTGGGGATAAACGTGCCGTTGCACTCATAGTCCTCTGTCGAGCAGTGCGGCGTGGCCATCCAGAATGGAGCATGTACCCGTTGAACCTAGCAAAATTGGTGTGTGTTAATTGATACAGTTTAAACAATTCATGGGATGACTCACCTCTTCGATGATAGCGCGAATGTAGGGCAGCCGAGCCTCGTCTTCAGCACCGGGCCAACTGTCCCGGCCAATAACTCGGTCAAGTTCTTCGTGCGCGCGCCTTTGGACTTCAGGGTGAGAGGGTATAAGCGCGAGGAACCATTGAATGATTCCAGAAGTCTGGCGACAGTTAAGTATAACGTGACGGTCATTCATTTGCAAGCCCACCAAGTGAACACCGCCGAGCGTAAACACAGCTGCCAGCATGCACGTATCCTCCCAGTCCAGCTTCTCTTTTCCCCTTGTTTCAATCAGAGTCTTCGCAAGACATTCCGGTACGATTTCGCCACTGTCGGCGCGAGCCTTGAGGGCGAGGTACATGGCCCCGTATACCTCAATTAGGTCGGAATGCAACTTGCGGCCCCGGGAGCGCATCCTCGTAGGGATCCACTGAAATGGCTTGATGAAATCGATGGCATTCGACCACGGACCTGAATCACCAAAAATGAGTTATATATCGAATAGAGATGCACGCCGAAACCTACCAGTCAGATCCATGAACTCCATTGCGAGCTCAAGGGCGCGCTCGACCAATGGGGATGACGATGAGTCGGTTCTGGTACCGAAAGATATTGTGAGCATGTTGCTGGCGAACATAGTTAATTTTTGTTTGTGTAGAGAAAACACTCCGTACTTCAAAGCGTAGCGACCCGCATAACTTGCAGGATCCAGCGCCAAAGCTCCTTGCTTAGAATCTTGGTACAACGATCGGATCAATATCGCGGCTTCTTAATCAAGAACCTGGGCATAGCCCTCCATAGCTTTCGGGGTCAAAAATTGCATGGCAAGTCGGCGGTGTTGCTACGCATTGGTGTGAAGAAGGTTCCCTGAAATGACAAAATGCGTACCCTCTTATAATCAACGTGAGTGACTGCAGAATATATATATATTAATCTAGCACATACCATTTATCATCGTAGGCCGACGCGGTAATTGCTCTTCCCGCGAGAATGGTCTGGTTCTTCATGAAATATCTTTTCGGCTCGAGAAAATAGCGCCTCGGGTCACCAGCAGGTCTCGTGCAACCTTGGGATCGGAGATGACGATGAACAGTTGATTTCCCATCCAGACGGAGAACAATGGCCCGTAAGTCTTTGCCCAGCTATGGAGCGCCCGTTCCGGGTACTTGCGGAGGAACGCGTAGCGCAGAAGTGGTCCAGGAGGGATCGGAGCGCCTGTGGTGCTGACGAGGTTCTTTCGGAACATGTATGGCACCATGGCCAACGCAACTGTGACCAGCACAACGTATAGGCCTATAACCATACTGGTAGGGAAAATTTTCTGTGCAATATAAGAAAGATATCGAGTGAGCGATTACAAACGACTTACCGATATAAAACCCCGAACAAAGGGTGGAATAAACCTCGAATACATCGTGAGGTGGAATATTGGTGCTTCGATTGCGAGAGTCCTTGCTCATAAAAAGGAATCCTGTTGCGCAACATCACGCGTTTCTCTCTTACTCGAGATGGTTCATGAGATGCCCCTTGATAGTAACTCGATGTGAACCATTGAGATCTCGCTATTTCCACCTCTCGCATCTGCATTTCAATACCCGGTCCTGGAATGGGATGCCGTCCCCAGACATGAATTGAGTTACTTACGCCCGCCATCATCGAAATGCACGAGGTTTCTGATAGCAGCCATCTAACGAGGGTCACTCTCTATTCACATAATCGGTAGGCAGCACTGCGCGTCAGATATTCCGCGATGTAGATCCGGCAGAGCAGACGACCTATATGAGTCGCCGATGACAATCGGTAGGCAAGCACTGCGGGTCAGATATTCCCACGATGTTGATCCGGCAGAATAGGCGGCCTATGCAAACTAAGATCACGGGTTTTCATGCAAGCCAATGCAGGCATGCGGAGGCCATTTATCACCTGCGTGTTACCGGCGCAGGAGCTCGACGACAATTCAGACGCAAGACACAAGCCAGATCCAAAGCGATCGCGCGCAGAAGTCCCGTGAAATCAACCTCCGAAGCCTGGACGGTGGCTGCCCCCCTCGGGGCTGTGGCGGACCCTCATCTGCGACTGCTCATCTACGCCCTCGTCCGGTCCGGCAACACGAGAAGAAGGGTTCGGAATGCTTAAGGGGATACCCAGCGCTAGCTCTTCTTCCTTGGTGATTTCCATACTCGCCTACTCGCCCAGACCGCATGCGGAAGTCGCTGCTGGTCGTCGGGATTGCGTGGAGATGCGTATTCCGGATGGTCTCGGGCCAGATGCTGCTCCATATTGATATTGTATCGCCATTGGGCAGGCTGGGCGCGGCTTTCTTTCCCCGCCGTGAGCGTACTCGGGCAAAGATTGCAAATGATGGGAACTTTCCAGCATGGGGTGGCCTTTGATCCACGCTCAGCATGTTCAGGAACTTGATTTGGGTCCAGAGTAGATGCAGTGGAAAAGGGCATGGACTAGGGCTTCAACCCGTCCCCATTCTTGACGGTTCGATGGGCGGGACGGACAGGTTTCGACCCGCCAGTCCTCAGCTCAACCCCTGGACCTAGACAGGACGGGTGCGGGACGGGTTGACCCGTCGACGGATACCCATCCCCGCCCGTTTGACAGGTTGGACGGGTCTCCCCGGAATCGACGCGAATTTGAGCAATACCAGTCGGATCTGGCCGGATTTGGGTGACTCTAGGCTGGAATCTGTGTCATCGATGAAAACTCTGCAGCGAACTCATCGCTTGGGGCGGAAAGCAAGGTGATTGATAAGATTGATGCGATCAATGTTACCGTTTTGACCATCTAGACCATCTCAGAAGCTTTTCTTCCGGCCAGGAAATTCACTTGAGATGAGTGTCTTGTACCCTCATACTATTTTATTTACCGACACGAGTATTATGCCGCAAGAATGCCTCATTGAACCCGTGGAAACGGCCGTCACGGGCGGGACCCGTCCTGTTTCCTCTGTTGAAATCAGTCCGACGGGACGGAACGAGCCGTCCCGTCGAAAAAGATGGCCTTCCCGTTTAACGGGCGGGTTGAAGCCCTAGTATGGACAGGGTATCTGTCGTGTCCAGGTCGAAGAATCCGGGCGCGAAGTTGACAATTTTGAAGGCCATTCAGGGCAGAGGATGTAGGATGATGCAGGCACGAAAGTTTGAAAGCGAATGGAGAGAAAAGGAACGCTGAACGAGCGCGACCCGGCGCATAGAAGAAGAGTAGGAAGTGTTGTTTGATGGCCGGTCCGAACAAATATTTCTATATCACCACTTGAGAGGCAGAGAATATTCTGGGGCCTTTCAGATCCCTTAGGACGGTACGAAATGGGGATTTTGTTACTCAAATTTACGATAAATTTCCTGGTACCGTCAGGTCTCTCTCTATAAATTCAAAACCGGGATTTGCAAGTGATATGTGATCCTGTGATCCTCGGGAGATCCCTGGACTTTGGTCTAACCCCTTTCCTTTCCTGGCGCCTCTGAAAGCGCTACTTAATGTTCTCCTCGATCATGCGGCAACTTCCGCGACCGCGGTCTAGACTCACGGGTCCAAACCCTCCCTTTTCGGGCGCCTCAGAAATAATGTTCTGGTTTGGTCGTGGTAACTCGGGATCTACAATGTGGGCACCACTGTGTTTTTTTTTCGAGCGCGCGTTATAGAATGATCCCTTTTTTCGTGTCCAAAAAATGCAGGCTCCGAGTCATAATATAAATTTGAGCCGGCTAAGAGGCACCAGGGGTGCATGGAGGGCCTTCGGAATCGGATTGGGAATGACCATTCAAGGCCGTGAACGGTGGCGGTTTTCCAAGCACCCCGAGCCTCATGGAGTCCCGGAATAAGCATCCCAGTCGTTGCGCATCATCCAGAGTCCAGAATCTAAAATTAATAAGGTAGCGGACAGGCAAATACAGTTACCCCACGTGACAACCTGTTTTGCCCAAAACGGGACAGTATTTCAGAAAATCGAGGTTTGAGGGCCGATAATAAGAAATCCGGCAAAACAGAATTATTCCATTATGCCATAAGAAGTCTCCCAAATATTTTGGGGATTTTCGGACGAGAAATGGGGGACTAGTTCCCAAATCGAGGTCGAATGATGATTTTTGGAACTAGTCTTTCAATTCTGAACTGAAACTCATAGAAATATTTAACAATGCTACTGGGACAAATTAGAACAATTCTGTTTTGCCAGATTCTGTATTTTCTCAAGGAGAACAGAGAAATCGAGGACCAACTCTGAAAACCTCCCAAAAAGGCAGGTCACGTGGGGTAACCGTATTTGCCTGTCCGCTACCTTACAGAATCGATAGAGCGCAGCCTTTCCGTTCCTGCCTTCGCCTCGAAGGGAACACCTCGCCTGAGCCTGAGTCCGAGTCTGCGCACCTGTACAATAGACACTCGAGACAAGCGGCCGCGGTGGAAGGAGACGTCAGGCTTCCAGCAAGCACATCGAAATGGTGGTCGAAAACAGATAACTGCCGATGACATCATCACCCTCCGAGCTACACATGTACATACGGAAACTCAAGTCAAGTCTAGTTTGCAGGAAGTTGAGGTATGTAGGTATAGATGCAAGAGCATGAGGTATATAAGTGTGTTACATAGTCCGCGAACAGAGATGAACCGAAACGGAAAGCAAGAGAAAAGCAAGGAAACGAAAGGAAAGGAAAAGGAATAAGGTCGACCAAGGATACAAATAAACGGTCGAGGGGCGGGAGTAATCGGACGGGGCGCGGACGCTGCGCAGGTGGCGGGGACTCGCGCTGACGCGTGCTCTCGGGGCGCAAGCGCATGGTCTTGGGAAGCTGGGGTGAGCGCGAGCGCACGGGCCGCGAGGGCGTCGTGCTCGTGTTGGAACGTCCCCGCGTAATCCCCGTCCACAACCATACCTAGTGATGGACTGGCTTTGGCCTGAGGCCAAAAAGCCGCGGCTTTTTGGCTTTGGTACCAAGGCCAAAGCCAAGCCAAAATGTTGGCCTGAGATAACTTTTAGCCCGGCCTTGCATTCGCTCGGGCCAAAGCCGGGCCAAAAAGCCGTGGCTTTTGAACCTCTCACCATCCACCGAAGAGACACAGAAAACTAACGAAATACCAACTCACATACAATACACATAAAACATCTCAACCATTTCTCATCATTCCGGCTGGCATATACAATGTTTTCCTACCACAGAAGACCTGAAGAAGAGCTAAGAAATATCAAATATGAAATTTATGAGCTCTGTTGGACTTTAAATCCATCCCAGGGTACTTACGCACCTTGGGAAAGACGGATTCTGGGTATCGACAATTATTTGTAACACTGTAAGCCTTCCATTTTGTATGATTTACAACTTGATGAAGAGCCGTGGCTCAGGCCAAAGCCAAGCCGGGCCAAGCCAAAGCTAAATGTGGTGGCCCGGCCTGGTAATTAATGGAGCCAAAGCCACTCCAAGCCGGGCCAAAGCCACGGCTTCCAGGCCAAGCCAAAGCCCGTCCATCACTAACCATGCCAAACTCCGCCCCAAACCCAACGCAGGCGCAGGCGCGAGGCCCGCCTCGGACGGGTACACCTACACGCCGCACATCCCCACGAAGCGCCGCGCGTCTTCTTCGTCGTACCCGGCGCATCCGTTTTCGTCCGGCAGTAACGCTGAGCACGCGTCGGCATCCTCGTACTCGTGGAGCATCTCCGTGTCGTCTGTGCATTCGGACGTGTCGTCCACGGAGGCGTCGATGGAGGCGCCCCACACCATCAAGTCGTCCGCGTACCCCGCGCCCTCCGCTTCCCCCGTCGGATGCGAATCCTTCCTCCGCCTCCCCGACGACGAGAACACGAGGGTGCTCCGCTCCCTCGCCTTCGTCCGTCCACACCGCACCCGCATCCGCGACGCCCCCATGCGCCCAGCTGAAGGCATGGTTCGCGACGAGAACGCGCGATAATCCGCCCCCTCCCCTTCGCCGTTCGTCCACCTTGCGCGCGGGCGCTGGGCTTCGCCGATAGGATGCGGGTAGCAGGCCTGGGCATGCGCGTAACACGGCTGCGCATCCATGCCTACGAAGGCGTGCGCGAACCATTCTCGCGATGTGTCCGTGGTAGCGTGCGCATTGTGGACGTCCGCGCCGGCGACGAGATGCCACCAAGCCGTCGTCGCGCGGGGCATTCGTGACCGCAACGACGACACGCGCGCCGGGCGCGTACGTATTGGGATGTGGGCTATACACGAAGCCTCCCTCGCGCTGCCCATTCGGGGAGGTGACGAGGGCATGCGTGCCGTGCGCGTCTGTGCCTGCGCGGTGTATATGCGGGGTGTGCGCGAAACCGCTGTCGTGCTGCGCATGCGAGACCGGGGCTAGGCCATACGCGGCATGCGCGCGCGCGGCGACGGCGGTGAAAGCGTGCGGGTTGTACGCGAAGGTGCTCTCGCGCTGCGCGGTCGAGTGCGCGGCTAAGGTATGCGCGTCGTACGCGTCCATGGCGGTGAAGGCGTGTGGGGAGTACGCGAAACGATTGCCGTGCTCGGTGGCGGCGACGATAGGATGTAGGTATGCCCTCAAGCCGCGGCCGTCACGGGGCATCTGCGGGTCTGCCTCGACGATTCGATGAGCGCCCGTGTCGATGAAGGGATGCGAGTCTACTCCCACCACGATGAAGCCATGCGGACGGGCGTAATCCGGCCGCCGAGCGGGCGCGGTGGGCACCCACGCGCCCCTTACACGCAGCACCGACGGGAGGCGGCGCACGCGGGCGCGCACGGCGAAGGTGGGGTGGCGAAGGTGGAGGTGGTGGGGAAGGGGTCGCTGGGGGACAGAGGATGCAGGTTTCTGCTTGTGCCGCGGGAGCAGGTGTAGGTGCGGGTCCTCGTGGGGTCGCAGGCGCGGGGCTTCGCGAGGTCGAAGCTGGTGCAGGTGCCGCGCGCGAATGCGTCGGGGAAGAGCGCGCGTGGGGCGGGGAGCGTGAGGACTCTCCTGACTCCGTTGCTCTACAAAACGCGGTCGTCAGTCTGGCTATATCGTCGTGGGATGACGGAGACATACCTGTCGTTGTCGAGCAGCGGCCACGATGGGCGGGAAGGCGTCGCCGAGGGAGGGCAGCGCCTGTGTGTCGCGAAGGCTGCGCGCGCAGGGGAGGGGAGTCGGTCAATGCGGCTCACAACGACAGCGCGGGGAGATGTACCTGTCGAGGAGGGGCAGACATGCGGCGCGGATGGAGGAGAGGGATTGGGTGTTGCGAAGGCTGCGTCCGGACTAGCTGCTATACGGGTAACAGATAGCCAGCGTACCTTGCGGGCAGATCGCTGGGAGGACGAGGGCGTCAGCTGCGCAGAAAGGAAGGAGAGGGAGGCACGTACGGCGCCCAGCGCGGGATTGAGGATGCTCGCAAGCCAGAAGCGGGGGCGGACGACGGTGCTGTTGCTGTTGACCATGGGCACGTCGTCGCCGGCGCACGGGGGCACACGGGGCGGGGTCTGCGGCTGGGCGAGCGCGTCTTGCTCCAACTGTATTTGGGTGAGGTGCTCGCGCATCCTGCTTCGTCAAGCACAGTCAGCTAAGGGAGGGTCGTCAACGCTGGAAGGATGAATGAAAGGGCCTGCACACACCGGTTAAATGGCTCCCAAGTACCGTGCCATCCATTCACTCAAATCCGCGCTCATTGGCTGCTGGCGAGACGGGCGCGCTCATTGGTAGACAAGACCAAGGCCAGTCCTTGAAGTACAATCGAAGCGGTGTCGTGTTGTGTGTGGTAGGCCAGCGGGGTGAGACATTCGAGCGTTGTGGCTTAGTCTCTCTAAGACAGATACTCTATAAAATTTGCGCTCGTACCCAAGGGGGAACTGGCATTCAAAAAAAAGATATACAGTATTTAACGGGGATGCGAAACGATTAAGGAATTTGGAGATTTATGAAGCAGCCTTCCATCGAATCGCCCCGCTTCTTTTCATAGATCTAGAGTAAGCCTTCCGAGCTATCCCTCACCATAAAGTTTCATGTGGTTACCTGTTCTTTTCACTGAGAACGAGCACGATCTTTCCCATCAGCCATTTTGGCTTAATCACGGGGATGCGAAATACGCACAAACATGATCGCTTGGCGACAATTTTCACCGTATACTTGTGATCCGCTCCCTTCATCGATGTGTCTATGCCCCGCCCGGTGGGTTCCAAGGACCAGAGGAAGGCCTCAGCAGACGCACACCGTGAATCCTGCTCGCCCTGGGCAGAGTCCACCGCAAAATCCTGAATTCGGTGTCCGAGCGGCGTTTTCACGTGGTTTCATGGGCTTTCGTCCTTCGCCGTGTGCTCTATCGCATCCGCAGGCATCGAAAACGGGGGGTAGGAGGCAAGACGTTGCCCAGGACCACGTCGGAGGCGGAGAAAACCCGATTGTTTGGTCGTATTTCGCATCCCCGTGTATTTCGTATCCCCGTTAAGTACTGTAGGGCCGATTTCTTTTTTCAAGGCGACGCGGAGGGACCTACTGACTAACGTAAGCATTCCCACGCGCCATATAAGAAAATTCGTCACGTTTTTAAGTCACCGGAGGGCGTAGAATATGTTCCCAACGTCCATAGACTAATACACACCTTCTCCGGTGCAGTTTACCGCGTCCCAGCTCAGTCCCCACAATGGGAACAGAATTACTCCAGTGCTTTGAGATGTAAATGACTGGTCCGGATATATGTGGTGTTGGCAAACAAACCACAACTGAGGATAATTCTAATGAGAAACCCGGGTTTCTCAGAGAAACCCCTACAATATTTGCTGTGTTATTGAGCAACCCGGGTTTCCCGCAGAAACCCTACCGGCCGGTATCCCCGTAAGGCTCCGAGTTCTGGCCCACTCGCCATCCACCGATACAAGTAACACAATCCAATTATTTCGCAACAGAATCCAATAGGTAGAATAGTAAGTACTATTGATTCCACAAGTTTTTCTACTCTATGTTCGGACAATGGGAATGATTGTGTCCCTCTTTCCGGTACAGTGCACATTTGTATGTGTACCCGGAACGGGATTTCTTCAGATTAGGACCAGAATCCAAGTTGTCCTCATTCACTCGGGAGTCAGCGAGCAAGTTGACGACTTCGCGACGGCAAATATTGATCCCGGCAGTAGCTCCACCTCCCTGGCTACATCCCTCCCGTGCATTCGTGAGCCGCGCAGTGCGAGGACGACCTTTATATGAAATCACGGGTGGATCGAGAATCTGCTTGCAGCGACTTTCCTCGATGTTTCACTGGCTGGTACGCGAAAGCGTCAGATTTATGCGAAGAAATGAGTGTGTGAAGGCTTACTGGAGATCCTGAAGGCTTTGAACAAGGTCACTACCTGTTCACTAGTTGTACACCAGCCAAAAGAGAATGAATTGCGGCTTGAACATCATGGAACACTGCCCGAGCGGGTAAGGTCTGAGTCTGAGGGGGTGTCATTGCGGCATGGGATGTCGTATCAATTGGATTCAATGCAAAGATGGACCGAATTGTCGAAATCTCAAATTTAAACTCCTGGGGCGTAAGCTCGTGCGTCCGGCACGCCACCGGTATCGATTCAGTTGCGAAGGCGGGGTCTTGGTACCACCTGGAACAAATAATATCACCCAATCTGTGCACTCAGATTTGAAAACTAGAAGACTTGCCGTAGCTGAATCAGAGAAATGTGAAATGGTAAACCTTGAGCATCGATCCAAGCGTGGAAGTAGTTCCAGCAGGGAATGCCCAGATTGAGAGGCATACAGCAGTTACAAATGTAGCGTCAATCAGGAAGTACGGCAAGGTAATGAACAGAACCCATTGAAGTGTGCCGAATACGAAGGAGATGTCAAATTACAAGGCCTCTCCTGGTGACCTGTTTAACGAGCCATTGTAGTAAAACATAAGCCTTGTCATTTTCAAAATTATTGATCAGTTGCTGGTCAGGGTCGGATATATAATACATTGTATGTCACATGAGCTACCAGCTTCAAGATTCGCATATGAGAGGCGGCTTTATTGATTCGCGTCGGGATGATCCCCGAGTAGACCGGCCCGAGGCCGAAGTTTCGGAGGGGTTTCACATTAGAATTTTGGAAGATTTCTCTGATGTCCGGGGTTTCTCTGAGAAACCCAGGTTTCCCATTAGAATTATCCCACAACTGATTGACACATATGGAGGCAATCCACCAAATTGTCCAAACTATCGTCCACAGAGGCTCTACTGACATTCTGAAGTGAAAAATACCCAAGGACGTGTTCCAAAGATTATATAAGCTCCAAAAATGGGAGGCTCGAATTTTTTTTTTCGGAGCCTCGCGGCCGGACCAACCTACCAGCCCTTAGTCACCGGTTTGAATGCCGGTGCCCCCTTGCTCGTACCTCGCGTTATAGAGTCTGTTAGTTACCGCGTCAATTTAGCGGTGTCCAATCTTATTATCTAATGATGTGATATCTCCGAGATACACCACCAAATAACTCATTTATTTTCACGCGTCTCCACCTCACTCGACGCGTATCCCCGCCATCTGACGCGACGCAATGGCGAACGACTCATCTACAATGGGTCTAGTTCCCCCTGAGACCCTCTATGACACTCCAAGACTGCCCCCACCCCGGCAATCCACTTCTGTGAGCGCCGATACAAATGGAGCCTTTACATGGGTTCCCGGAAACAATTCCCCAATACCGGGCCCGAATTACACTCCTGCGGGACGAGGTAAATGATATGAATAGAAACCTTCATCAACTTACCTTCTTTTGCAGCTCCATTTCCTCGAACAAATAACTCATCCGCCTCTACTCCTGCCACCGCCAACGTCCCGTCAACACAACCCAGGCTCAAAGCCAAGAGGCGAGATGTATGGGAGAAGGCAGACGGAATTTTGGTCACCATTGGAAAGGAGTTTGACTCTTTTGCTCATTTTCTCGAGGTGATGTTTTACAACCGGATATCCGGTGTACCCGATCCGCGCACGACGCGCCATGTGCGCGCAGTAACCGCATTTCTGGGCGGGGAAACCAACGTGACTATGGCCACCATCATAAACCTCCTCTACAACCACCCACAAAGTCGGCCATCTACAGATAGTCCGGATTTTTCACTTTTCCCCGCCAGACATCTCCTCTCCCCGTGACATTAATTGCGCTCGACCGGCGCTCTCTACCTGGGCTCTTCAAATAGTCGGCCCAGAGCTTCGTCGCCCGACCTGGGAGCTCACTCAGAACGATCCCACGGACCCTACCGACACAACTCAGCTTCGTGCGAGCACCAACGGCAGAGCAAAAACATCCGGCTAGCAACTTGGGATGCTTTTGGCCGCGTGAGCATTCCTCGTATCGCCTCGACGTACAAGCGTCGTGCTCGGGGTCTGTGGTATGTCACAGAGTGCTGTGGTGCTCCGACGATGAACGGAGTAACGGTCCTGAGAAAATGGCGTCCTCACAACGCGGTACTTCATTTTATTTCTGGCCGAATCTTGTCTGATGCACACTCAGGCTCAAGTGGGGGCCATAAGCTGCTTGACACTTTCCCGGAACCGGTATGCCAGCGGCTATCTTGCGCTTCCGCTGGCAGTGTGGCAGTTTGCATGCAGGATCCATGTCGACGAAAGGCGGGCTTTCAGTCGCTTTGGATTCACTGTACACGACACCACGGCACGCGCCTACTTGGACTCCCTCACGGAGTCGAGCATGTCGGAATTGAGGGCATCCGTCGCCGAGGGAATCACGAACGGCACCATGTACTGGAAAATCGTACTCGATAATATCCAGGAATACTGCCGACAGCGCGATCATCAACTTGGGCGCGAGGATGTTCTTAAAATCGGCACCGCGGCGACTGCCATCCTCCTGGAGGATTGTGCTCCTGGCGCATTCAATTTACAAGATCATATCGACCGTGTAATGCTACAGGACCGGCGCAACCTCACCATCCAATCTCTGCGGGCGGACATTGACTGGAAGTACATTAACGATCTCACTGTGATTATCTGGGTTCGCATATTGGTGTATTTTATCCCCAGCTCGCCTACTTGCGCGCCGAGCTCACTGCATTGCTCAATTCGCCCGGCATGACCAAGCGGCGCCTGCCTAAGGACCGTGTCACCAAGATGCAGCCTGAACAAATGCCGAACACTCAACGGAGACTCACAGCTTGTTCATGAGCTGCTCCGGATCAACACAAATGATCGACCAGCGGCACGACGCGATCGCCGCGGCTATGTTACGACCAGCTTTGCGCGCGTCGGCCAGAGCTTCGCGTGTGCACGCAAGAGCAGGAATGTCGAGGGCCTGGAGTTCAAATATCTTATAATCGTACACGGTAAGGAAGGAGACACGGGGGAAGGTATAAATTAAATCACGTACAATATTGGCCGAAAGTCCTTTCGTGGGTGCGATCACAGGCCCCGTGAAGCTCCCCTAAAGGGTTTTCCGGAAAAATCCCAAAATCCGGCCTCAAAAGGCTTATGATTTGGTGCATTCGAGGCCTGGAAAAGCCAATATCGGACAAGGGTCGTCACGTGAGGCCCCAAATTTCGCCAAAATCGTAAAAAAAAATCCGCTTAACTATGTGTTTTTCGTATCAATCCCCGAGCTTCAGTGTCCCCTTTTTTACCTCCATGGACAACGTTCCCGCTGTAGTCAATGCCGAGTGATGGGGATCATTTGAAGACCGCGAACAGCGTGCAGTTGCTGAAACCTGGCCTCAAAAAGCTTATTCTCGGACAAGGCTCGACAGATTTCGGCCTCAAAAAGCTTAATTTCGGACAAGGAAATCCGGATTTTTGGCCCTGAAAAAGCTAATTTTCCGGACAACCCTTTAGGGGAGCTTCACGGGGCCTGTGATCACCAGTCCGACAGGCGTCTTCCTCTTCTGATCCCCAAACCCCGGGTACATCGCGGGACTGAGTGGGTGGACGGCAAGACAACGTGGGATGTGCAGATCTGCGACAATATCCACAACGCGGTGACAGTTTCTGCTCCTCTTGGTAAGTTTGTGAATCTTTTGGCGCCGACAAACTTACATGAATTACTAGCGGCGCTGGAGGTACGTCCATCGTCGATTTGGGGACAACGGGCGCTTGCTCTTCTGACTGCGTCGGCTCTGGGACTGGTTCCGCTGGATTGTCGCGGTCATGGCGCTGGTCCAAGGGGGTGAACTGTTCCATCACCTCCTTGATGTGTTCGTCGGATGGGTAGGGTACTTCAAGTGGCCAGATAGTCGTAGCGGAGGATGGAGCTTGGATGAGGTGCGAGTAAAGATGTCCGGTGAATGTACATGGTTGCTCGTCAGTGCGGTTATATAGGATTTGGACTGAATTAAGGTTCACAATATCGTGAACTATTTGTCCATCGCAGCTTTGCCTGCTTCCTAAATAGATTGATTGAGGAGAAGCTGCGAAGGAAGGGCACACAGTAAGTGGTTTCTTCTGGATGTAATCATTCCACTGTACTTTCACCGCCCGTTGTATGGCTTCATCCGGTGAGTCATTTCCCAATTCTGCATCGGGAAGGCCTGGATAATGGAAGTGGTCGCGGGACAAATACTGAATATTCTCATATCCTCCTAGGTGGACATGAGCATGAGGCGGGCTTCGAGACGGTTCGACAGATGCCGAAGACACCATTTCTTTTTCACGGGTGCGTGTCCAAGAACTTAATTTTTCTCCGGTTTGTGCACGCTCCCTTTTATCTTCACTAGATTGGTAATGGGCCTGGATCTTTTCATCCAGCTGAGTCAAAGCCCACCCTCCAATAACAGTCAGCAATCCTAAGGATACGCGTGCTAACCTCAAGCCTGCTATAATTCCTCCTCGTATTTCTTTTTCCAAGGAATTTCCTTCCTTGTTTTGGTAAGCTTCCTCGGCATCCGTAAGTCTTCTTTGCTGCTGATTAACTTCTGTCTTCACAGCCTCAAGGCTGGTTGACTGATTACTTGGTAAGTCTTTCTAAGCGATTCTCTCCTGATTATTCAGAATATTCTTTCCTTCATTCCAATATGCAAATGATTGGTAATGAGCTTGGTTCCCAGTATGAAAGTCTGAAGGGCTTCCATCATACGGCATTGCTAATAACTCATACCGCGGCTTGCGTGTTTCGTGATCCTTGAACACCAAGTAAGTTCCCTCTTCTCGTTCATCGATGCTGACTAAATTCCCTCTTTGCCATGGTCGTCCCAAGAGTAGTTCAAACGGAGCTTGCTGTGATACCCACAGGTCTGCGTTAGTGCGTGCTCCTCCACAATTAAAATCGACATTCTCAATCCATCCCTGAAGCTGTCCCCGCCCGCCATTGGCATCATTCATATTTGTAATATAAGACATGTCAATGGTTTTCTTAATTTTAAGAGCGGCGATGTCAGAACGAGCAACATTTAGTTGGGACCCTGTGTCAATTATTGCGCAGACTGTTGTTCCTCCGGTTTCTAATTCTATCTTGATGAGAATTCCTTCTGTTCTCGGCCATCCTAAGTTTGCAAGCAGCGGATGATTGGCGGAGTGCCCTAAAAATACGGCCTTGACGTTCTTGACTTTAATTAAATCCTGAAATTCAGTCCGAACTTCTTTCGATGCTTCCATAATCTCACGTACTGTCACGGGAAGAGATAAATCCAGGATTCGTTCTGCTATTTCTCGTTTATTAACGGTTCCGGAAATAGCCGATTGACGTCCAGTTCCCCGTCCCGGATCAATTTCCTTGACTTCCCTCTTTATAGAGTCTAGGTTCCTTGAGGGTATTTTCGGAGGGGTCTTATCGCCTCGTGTTTCCTTCATTTCCACATCCTTGGTCTCGGATATGTCAAACCTTACCTTTCGGGCATCTACTGGGACTACTTCCGGGACTGAAGACTTGGCAGCTTTGGGAAGCTCAGTCTCGTTCGGCAATTTAACGGACAACTTGCTTTGATCCGTTGCTGGCTGTTGCAGATCTCTGACCGGCGATGGCTTGCTTTTATCTCTCGGAGGCGGATATACTCCGTCAAGTACTTCCTTCCGCGCTGATCGTGTACTAGGCACTGTTCTTTCCGCCGCATGAACTAATTGCCCTTTATTCTTCCGGGACTTTGGCATTGTCAAATAAACTCGCTGTTCTTCCTCATTGTCACTGTCTTCTGTGCCCTCGCCTCCTGCTTCTTTCTCGGAGCTTGAGCTATCGGTGTAGACTTCTACTATTCGGGCTCGCTTCACTTCTGCTTGATAGAAGCCTTGCACTGCCTTCATGATGGGCGTTTCTGGATCAATGTAGGTAAGCATTACCCGCGGCGCGGCAGAGGCAGCAATGCGTTCTGCTGCTTTTACAAGATTTTCTCCTGGCTGTCGTTGAATGGATGCACCAGACTTCATTTCTAAGCGCCGTGTCTCCTGATTATACGCGACTATATTCCGCTGGATTAAGTCCCCAATTTCTTTACACTCAAAAATACGATGCACCATGCCATCGCAACCATGGCATCCCCTATCTGCTGGGTTTGAGAAATTCCGTCCTCCGCGATCGCCGAGAGGTATGTTGTTTCAATAAGTGGCTGGAGATTTCTGTACTGTCACGGCTTCAGTTCCTGGCATACTTCCTGATGGGCCTTGTCCATACGTTCTAGGCCTTGTCCCGTCTTTTGTTTGGATCATCGGTGCTTGAACGCATCGAGCGGCTGTGCCGGACTGGTCTAGAACCATTACTTTATAATAAACAGGTGCGTAATCAGGATCATCAAGCTTCATTGCGTTCAGCTTTCTAATCATGCTGGCCACTTCTTCCTCATTCCCTGCATATTTGAGCTTCGTTTTCTCCCCGGCTTCCTTCGAGATTGACTTCAACTTCTTTTCTTGCTTCTTCTTCTTCTCCCTCTGTTTCTTTCGCCGCCTGAATTCTTCATGATCCGACTCGCTTTCCGAGCTGCTTGGGGCCTCATCAGTCTCATCCCCAGAATCTTCGTCTTCTATGTCAATGCCATATTCTGCGGCATTTACAATTAAAGATTCGAATTTATTTCTTCTGAAATACCATTCGGCTGCTCCGCAGATCTCCTTGATCGTATATTGGGAATTATCATTTTGCGACTTCTGCTGGAGTATGTGATTCTCCAGAATCTGTCTCAAAGCTCCATGAATTCCTAGCCAAAAATAACCTAGGTAATTCTCTTTACTTAAATGACCTCTGCGATAAGGACCTCCGGCGATTGTATTATACTTAACAAAATACTTGCGCCATTGCGTCAGATTGTAACATGGGTGGTTTTTGGACTTCAAGGTATAGGAAACTACGTCAGAGGGTTTATACTTCTGTGCCGCGCGTTCAGCATCGTAATACTTCGATATTTCCTTCCGTAGTTTGGTCCAATTATTTTTAGCAAATGATTCCATCGCCTGGATTACATTCTGAACGTCGGCAGAGCAATATTCCAGAATGTATTCACATTTTTCTCTGTCATCCGTTACTCTGCACTTACTAAGTAGTCGATCATAGTGCTGGATAAAATGCATTACTTCTGTATGCTTCCCTTTGAATGTCTTCGGTGCTTCTTTGCTTCTTCTGATTGGCATATCAAGTGATGTTCGAAGCGGTGCATTAAATGAAACCGGTGCTGCCATTCGCGGCATGCGTGGTTCAGGAGTGGAAGGCGGGCTCTTTGCCCAGTCGGCCATATAGGAATGATCAGACCTTCCCTCATCATTATCTGAAATAATAGGATGATCTTCATCCATTGGGAAGAAAGGCTCGGCTTTCGCTTTCCCTTTATCTGGCTTTGCAGGAGGTTTCTGCTTACTTGAAGATGCCTGAGCATTTACGTTCGTGCTGGTTTGAGGAAGAGGCCCAAACATAGCCTCGTATTCTCGTCGTTGTTTGTCTGTGAAAAATCCTTGCATGCGGGTCATGTGAAGTCGGTGTCTGCTGGCTAAATCTGTTTTTACGAAATCTAATTACACCAATAATTTGCCCTCGCGGTGGGCTCCACTGATGTCGAGCGGAAAATAAGTTTCCTACATAGGCTACTGGAAATGACTTTATTCGAGTAACCCCACGCTAGTTCGATCAAATGGGTGTGGTTAGATTTATTGAAAAACTAGATAGTTCTTGCGGTTCTGTGTCTGTACGGAAGCTGATGGATAAACTAGTTATCAACCGCGGCGCGCTTAGATAGGCGGGGCTTGACTAACAAGTTTCTGCAATTGCGTGCTGAGAGTGTGCACGAGTTCTGTTGCTGCTGTCGAAACGGTCGGAGCTGATCGAAAAGATCGGAGGGCGGCTGGGCTGAAAAGGAACTTAAAGAAACTTGTGAATTCAAGTATTCGTAGAAAATAAAGTTTGAACTTAATATTCTACTAATTACAAGGTGGTAGGTAGGGAGGTAGGTATGTATGTACTCTTTCCGTCCTTCTTATATACTGTACTCGTGGGAACTAATTTCCTTTACGAATGTTCTTTCAGCTGACGGATACTGATAAATTGATGACTGATGCTGATAAATTGATGACTGATGTCTCTGGCTTGCTCTCAGAGTTTCGATTATTCATTGTTCGTCAGCTTTACTAAGTCTTATTCAGTGTTACTCATCCTTATTCAGCGTTACTCAGCCTTAGGATTATTTCTTTAACGCATATTTCTTTAACGCGAGACTTTTGCCACATGACCGGCCTGGTCACGTGGTCACGTGGCCTTGTTCATGTGACCTGTCGCGTCTACGTGTCTTTTCTCAAAAATTGTGTCCCGATATATTTCATCTGCCTTGTATTTATTATAGGCAAACAAAATTATGTCTCGACACCGTCGCAGTGATGCAAAGAGCATCCTCGCCGTCGAGGATCCAGGCGATGACGGTGACTTGCCAGTCGCAAAGACCACCAGTCCATTGAGGTATTTCCGTCGCGACAATCCGTTGGATGGTCGTACGCCCATGTTCGGTTTGCCATTTTCGGCCTCGCGACGGTGCCATGCGCGAGTACACAAAGTCGTGTCGAGAACGTTGACAGTTGTTGTCGTGTTTGATGGGACACGTGACTTCCCAAAACGGATTGCTTACATCATAAACCTGGTCGCCTACTATGACAGCGCGGTAACCACAGGACTACGTTGTGGCGAGGAACTTGGACGAAGGAATCACGATCGGATCAGCAAGTTGGGGCGGAGCTTGAATTAGAGCTGGAGGTCACGGTCACGTGGGACGCATCACCGAATTTTCAACCGCTGCCGCTCTGGAGTCGACGTGAATTCGCTGCAGTCCGCTGGTGTGCCCAAACTTGTATGGCCCGTGAGGCAAAAGTGAGCGGTAGCCTCGAGAGGGTGCGGGTGAGGATACTGTATTTTGTATCCATCACATCCCATCCTCGGGATTTTTCAAGAAATAACGCCCCACGCAAGCCGCCTACTCTGTAGTGCTTCGCCGCTTAAATGGTTTTGCGCGGCGTCGGACTCTGTATTTAGATATCGTCCACCTTGATTTTTACAATCCAAGCGCGGGAAGCTTGAGTTTTCTGATGGCTTCCATTCTCACCACAAACCTGGCAGTTACATAAAATAACGGAAAGAATGTTGAATGAATAGAACTCAAAACTAAAGAAATCTGTATCTTCAAGATTCCTTTTGAATGCCCCCAAAGCGTGGGAAATGTCAGTGTGTTTACAAGCAAAGCGGCCTCAATGACGGAACAATTAAAAACAATTTTTGAGTTTTACCAGTCTGCCTGTGGCAATGTGTTTGCCCCATTGTTGCGGATCATAAGCAGACTTGGTAACGAGTCCACCTATCCCGAGCTATCGCTGTATATTCCCGGCCCGTGTTCACTGCGCTCCCACCCCATGTAGACAGAGGGTCCGTCTACCCCCGTAGACGAAGGGTAGATGGAATCCTGTGTCTAACTGTGTCCACACCATGTAGACACAGTAAATCTACATTGGTCTACATAGCTGTACATTCATTCACTCACCTACACCGACGTAGACACACATAGACCGACGTAGCTGCACGTAGGCGGATGTAGACACATGTACACGCACCTGAGTCGATTTGGGGATCCAGAATGGACTGAGGAAACTCAAAGAGAATCAAGTTGAAGTGTGGAATTTCCCAAGATTTCAAGTAAATTTCGAGATTTCGCAGCGATTGATCATCATTGATGGCTGTGATTGGCAACGGCGGATCAATGATGTAGGCTCGGACTCCGAATCATTATTAAATTGGCGCTTACCGATGCACCTATGAAGCAGCGGGATGCCCAAAGAATGGTCATTTGAACTTACTTATTTGCAAGATGGGGGCAAATCTGCGTCATGAAGTTGAGCGAGGTGGGTCTACATATGTCTACCACGTAGACTTACGTAGCCGACGGGTAGCCGACGGGTAGACGGACCGTGTCTACGGCATGTAGCCGGACGGTAGCCGGACGTAGATCAAGCTCGCCACAGGTCTCGGTGTACACATAGGTAGCCGGACGTAGCCGAAGATCGCCGCATGTCGCCGCATGTAGAACCACGTAGACAGAGGTCGGTCTATGGGGGGTGGGAACGCAGTGGTTGACGAACCAACGGGGTGGTATGTTCGCAGACATACTCATGAAAGCCGGGAGTTCTATGTTGATATTTCGGGACGCTCTTCTGGGGTGTAATCGTCCTATATGCACGTACGAAGCAATATCCATGAACCTGGAGACATGAGAGCTTGATTCGGAGGAGACTCCCGGACATGCACATCTTGAGAGACGGACATTCAACTTGTGTTTAATTCACGATGTCATCATTGATTGCGGCCAGTCCCATTAATTGTTGGAAGTGACGATCTATTTCGATCTGTCCATGTCTCCAATCGTTTCGAGCACCGCTTCAAATCTTTTGAGAGATGCGAGGGCGAGTATTAGCAAAAAGAAACCCCTCGAAGAGGGGCCCCAGTGTCATTGTGCCGTGCCGTTTCTGGATGGTAGATACGTAGGGATGTAGGTAAATTTTGACAGTTCTGACGTGAAAAACTGCACGGGTGCGTCAAAGACCCCAGTGGGGAAAAGCTACCGCAACAGTCAGAATAGAAAAGCCAAGCGATGGGAGTACTGCGAGTGTGAAGCGAGTCTATGGGCGGGTGACGTGAAACCCAAATTTACCGTGAGAATATTTGTATATCCCCAAGGCCAAGTATCTGGCGGGCAGCGAGAAAGAGCGAATGAAGAGCCTCGAGGCTGCCTGCCAGGTGATTGGCATCGTGTCGGCCGACGTGCGTCATGTGTGTCGGTGCTGGGCTGAGGATGCGCAGAGCGTGAGGTCGGAAAGTTATGGGAAAACGGATGAAAGTGAGGTCGTGGGTGGTGCGTAAGGGATCGGAGTCTTCTATGCTTGGAATTGACCTTGTGTAAATTCCCCATTTACACTCGATTAAACTTCTTCGGTCGGTGGTGAAACTTCGGGGCGACCCAATGGGGTAATGCGGGGAACCATAGTTACAAGACACATTCTCATGCTGTGCAACAGCTGATTCAGTGATAGCGCTCTCTCCTCCCATCACCATGTCCACCAGCTCCAGCCCTCCAGGAGTGTCCGGACAGACAGCGCCTGGTAAAGCAACGTTCCGACTGTTCAAATCTTCTCAAGCACGCTCGAATTGGCTTGCCGCATCACTGCTTACGGCGAAGGCAGTCACCGCGGGCGCGGAATGCCTTCCGTTCCCGTACGTGAAGGGCATCTTCGGAATGGTCGTGACCATCTTGGAGACAGTCGAGGTCTAGTCTCTAGTTATTCATGGGGAAAGCCAGTTTAACATTCACTCTGACAGAAAGTCAAGAAGAATCGGGATGATCTGAAAGAGCTGTGCAGCAATATTATGGACATTGTCCGGATCGTGGAAAGCCAGCTTTCTATGCATGGCGATACAGCTGCTGTGAAATTCAAGGGGCCAAGTGAAGATCTTCATGGGTGAGTGTTCCTACATCCCGAGTCTCTCATATTAACTTTGATCTGTTAGTGTGCTGCAAGGTGTTTTGGAAGCGGTGAAGCAAATGCAAACAGAACCCCGCAGCTTGAGTAGTCGTCTCAAGGAAGTTGTAAAGCTCAGCAGTACAGCTGATGAAATTGCTGGCTATCGGACAAGAATTCAAGAACTACGGTTGAATTTCATTGTATTGATATTTCATTTTCCAACCACTATCTCTTATTTATACTTTGTTCAGCTCATGGCAGCAGTGGATACAAACATGCAAGTTCACAAGGCCCTCTCAATGGGAGTTGCACCTGGTATGACTTTGTGTGTCTAGACAATTCCACCATCTGAGGTTCCCTGTAGATGTTGCTGCAACACCGGCCACTCATACAATCACCAAGTGTCCACCTCCTTCCCGGATATTCCATGGCAGACAGAATATCCTGGATAAAATGCATCAATTTTTCAAACAGGATCTAGAGGATCAACACATCTATTTGCTGTATGGACTAGGTGGTGCCGGGAAGACTCAAATTGCGCTCAAGTTCATCAAGGAGTTCTTCTCTCTGTGAGTTGGCCTCCTCCTCTACCTCCATGATATTGAACTTTTCTGTAGCTTCTCAGACATATTCCTCATCGACACGAGTACTATGGAAACAATTGACACAGGTCTCAAGAACATAGCTGCCACACATAATGCCGGAAGCACAGCCCAGGAGGGCCTCGAGTGGTTGAGCAGTAAACCTGCGGAATGGCTGCTCTTCTTTGACAATGCAGATGACCTCAACATCAATCTCAACCAGTTTTTCCCCCGTTGCACACATAGGAACATCTTGATCACATCTCGAAATCCCAGGCTCCGTGTCTATGCTGGATCTCATTCTCAAGTGTCTGATATGGAAGAACCAGATGCTGTAGCACTGTTGCTTAAAAGTTGTGCTCAAGATGTCACCACAAGGAACATGGAGTTTGCAACCGAAATTGTCAAGGTCAGTCATTAGTCTGTGTTCATCTAGGGTATCCAACCGTGTTTTCTAGGCATTGTATTATCTCCCCCTGGCCATCATCCAGGCTGGAGCATTCATATCAAAATCTGGGGCGCTTTCAAGCTATTTAAACCTCTATGCTGAGAATCAAGCTCGATTGCTGAGTGAGCAGCCAGATCAATCTCATGATGACTATGCTCGGACAGTGTACACAACATGGCAGATCAGCTTTGAACAGCTCAGCAAGCCAGCTGCAATAATCTTGCAGCTGTGCTCATTCCTCCACCACAAAGGAATATCCGAGGAAATATTTTCCAGGGCATCTTCATATGACTTCCAATCAAGTAGTCCTTCTAAGGAGGAGCTAGATGATCTACTCCAATTTTTGGCCCAATTCTCAGGGCAGACTGGTGTCTGGAATTCTCTTCATTTCATGGATATCATGAATGAAATTACAGCATATTCCTTGGCAGACTTTGATCCAGATGAGAAATTATATTCCATCCATCCACTGGTGCATAACTGGAGTCGAAGTACACTTACAGACGAAGGTCAATATCGATATTGGATGGTAGCCATAGTTGGAATGTCAATTGCAGTAATTCCAGACCACTCCATGTGGTCAGCTAGTTTGAAACTCCTGCCTCATGTTGATTCATTACTCTGTGGAAACATGGATATAAGTCCTGACTTTCGGATTGAATATGCTCATCTATACTTTCATGCAGAAAGATTGAAAGATGCAGAGCAGCTGGAGCTGGCACTCCTGGAGCATCAGAAGAGTGTCATGGGCGAGGACCATATAAACACTCTGCACACCTTGGGGTGTCTTGCTACTACATATCACAACCTAGGCAAATTGCAGGAGGCAGAGGGGCTTGAGCTTGGTTTGCTTGAGAAGCAGAGGAAGATCTTGGGAGAGGATCATCTTGCCACCCTGCATACAATGGGGAGTCTTGCCTCAACATATTACAACCTGAACAAATTGCCAGAGGCAGAGGAGCTTCAGGTTGTTGTGCTTGAGAAGCAGAGGAATATTTTGGGAGAGGATCATCCTGAAACCCTGCGGACAATGGGGAGTCTTGCTGCTACATATCAACACCTAGGCAAATTGCCGGAGGCAGCGGAGCTGGGTGCTCCAGTGCTTGAGAAGCGGAGGAGGATTTTAGGACAAGATCATCCTGACACCGTATGGGCAATGGCAAATCTTGCTTCTACATATCATAAGCTGGGCAAATTGCACGAGGCAGAGGAGTTTGAGGTTGTAGTGCTTGAGAAGCGGAGGAAAACTTTGGGAGAAGATCATCCTGCCACCCTGTGGGCCGTAGGGAATCTTGCCTCTACATATCGCCGCCAAGGCAAATTGCTGGACTCAAAGGACCTTGAAGTTGTGGTGCTGGAGAAGCGGAGGAAGATTTTCAGGGAAGATCATTTTGACACCCTGTGGGCTATGAGGAATCTTGCTTCCACATATCACCAGCTAGGGAATTTGAAGGAGGCACAGCAGCTTTATGTTGAACTCCTGGAAAGGCAGACAGCCCTCTTCGGCACGGATCATGTCGACACCCTGCATGCCACAGATTCACTAACACAGATACACCAGGCTATAAACAATAATAGCCAGGATCCCACTAGTATACTTGCATAGAATACCCTTTCTATATATGCTTGGCCCCACATATTGACACACGTTGCAGATTCCCAATAATATATGCTTTTACTTTGGCATTTGAGACCAGCGGGTGTTCTTTATGCTATAAGACATGCCTTTACTTCACTTTGGCATCGACTCCGTCAGACAGAGAAATAAATTCATGCTGTGCTTGTACTGGAAAAGATTTCTTTGCTGATATGCCTGATTGCATGGCCGATGAGAGCAGTGAAGGACTTGATATGACCAAGCTTGCACGAGGAATTTATCTTCTCGAAGGCCGTTATATTTAGGGCTTCTGGGCCTTCAAAGTTCATTTCATGGTTAGCAGCAGTACAAAGTCCGGAGGGGGGCGTCACGAGCCTTGGCGTCTCGGAGCAAGTATAACCGTGGTCTGCGAGTGAATAACGCGCAGGCGGAAATCCAGACAGAGCTGGGCTGTGTCCGAGCTCCTTCGATTCCTGACTGCAGGTTCGCCGAGCTTTCGTTCTGTGTTCTGTGTCCTGCCCTTCCCTTTCGGCTTGCTGCTTGACATGCCAGCCCTGACGAGGTGCCCAGAGAAGGACCATGACTAGGAGATTGTCTTGTCGGTACTCAACCAGAACCAGAATCTCAGCGTGCAGGGTAAGTCTCATCAGCTAACACATCTCAATCTAAGGTACCCGGGGGTGTAACGAGTGAGTCCAAATTTCGACCACGCAGACACCTTCCCTCGCCTTCCTCCTCCACTTGATCGTTAGGACAAGGTCCCGTACCTGAATCCAGATAACAGGCTGCCTTCTGCTTTTTTGCTTCGTCTTTCGTTTTCTGCGTTCTCCGCTTTCAAATTCCGAGTCACCCCGGTAGCGGTAGTTCCGCGAAATGTAAATCTGCTGCCAGTGGCCATCTGTGTAGTCGCTCCACGAATCAGCAGCGCTCTCCCGTACGCGTCATCCATGCGGAGGCTTCACCCGCGCCCGAGCCCATCATCGCTGGAAGCGCACATGCTTACGTCGCGGCTCCTCATCCCCGTGCGTTCCTCTCTCGCCGTCGAACTCCGTCTCTGACCCTGCGACCGACACGGTCTCCCCCCGCATCGGCGCCCCCGGCCCACCTCCTCCGGATCGATGCGTGCACCGAAGCGCGCACAGGAGCGTGCTCCCGCTCCCGCTCCCGGCTCTCTGCCCCGCACTCCGCGTCCTCCCCACACGCACTTACGACCGCCCTAAACTCCGCCGCAAACGCGGGCATCAGGAGACCCCGCCTCCACCGAACGCGCAGTCCACGTCCGCACAATCATCCGAGTCGGCGTCCGTATAGTAGTCATGCGCGTCCGGCAATACGGCTGGTGGTCGGCGTGCTGCGCGTTCGTGCCGGCGACGATGGGATGCGGGGAGTACGGCTGGGCATGCGCGTCCACCTCGGGGAGGGCGTGCGGGTAGTGCACCTGGGCACCGGCGCGCTGCGCATTCGTGGCGACGGGAGCATGCAGGCACTGTGTGTTTGTGCCGGTGAAGGCCGGCGGGTTGTAGGCGAAGCCGTACGCTGTCGTCGTGCTGGGTGACCGCGGCGGCGATGAGGGCATGCGTGTCGTGTACGCACTCGACCGCGACCCCGAAGGCGTCCGGTTGCAGGCCCGGGTCCTCGTGGAGTCGGAGCTGCGACGCGCCCAAACGCGAAGGCGGATGGGAAGAGCGCACGCACGGTGGGTAGCGTGTGGCCTCCATCTCATGGGCTGCACGCAGGGTGAATCACGGAGGGAGCGAAGGGAGGGGAGCGGGAGACGCACTTATCGCTGTCGAGGTGGGGCACGGGTGGGAAGGCGACGCTGAGCGGTTGGGTATCGCGGAGACTGTGGCCGGAGGGGGGCGCGCTGGGCGGGGGCGGGGGTCATCACGACTGAGATTTGGGTGGGCAAGATAGCAAGCGTACATTGAGGGTGCGGGCGCGGGCACGGGGTGGACTGGCAGACCGCTGGGAAGAACGACGGCGTCAGCTGTGAAGAAAGCAAGGAGAGGAAGAGAGCGTACGTCGAGTTGGCGTCCACCGCGGGGGAGGCGAGGGCACAATGGAAGCGGTGTCGTCGAGTGTATGCTTGGGCCAGCGGAGTGAGACATCAGAGCGTTCAACGTTGTGGTGAGGAAGGACAAAGCAATGATGCGGAAGTTGGGGCGGAGCTCGAAGTTGGAAGCGCGGTCACGTGAGTCATGCCACACTTTCAGCCATTGAACCAGCCTGTCCACGCGCAAATGGCCATCTAGACTAGGGTAGATTGTTTAGATTTAGAACTGTGTATGGCCCGCGAGGTGAGATAAAACAGCAGAGAGAGGGAGAGCTTCTGCATCTCGGGTGCCACATTAATCGGGATACGCTGCATACGGATCCCAACGGATCGGAGCCACAGAGACAGACACACACCTAATCCTTGCTCATGATCTAGACATGTTCAGAGAGCTGAACGTTGAACGTTGAACGGTGGACCGATGGGTAGAGTGATGCAGGAATTGTGAGGATCCGCGAATGTGGGCGCAGGGGGCGCGTCAAGTGCGAGCGGCGGCCCAGGAGGAGAGCCAGATACAGATGCAGATCGCCATCATGCATGCCATAATTGACGTGCCGGACGCGGCTCGACGCTGTTGCTATATACAGTATATTTAATTTGTTCTACATGCTGTAATCTCGGAGGTATCCCGAGTCGAAGGTATGCACCTGGATGGTACAACTCAATCATGACTCCGTATACGTAGGCCGTGCGATGACATAAATCGGGGAGGGTGCCTGCCTTCGCAGCCAAACACCTCGAGTTCAGGAAAGCGGCGTCAGAGTGCCACGCGGCGACGAGCATTCACAAGTAAATTCGGCACACCATAGCTTTATAATTGACTTTGGACGGAAGCCAGACCGTGTTTGAAAAAGCGTCCGCCACGAGTACTACGGTGCACAATGGAATACCTGGGTTGAAAAGAGAGAGAGGGAGAGCCGTGGAAACGATGCTCCGAAAAGTGAATGCGAGATAGAATGCCAGCGCACAGGCTGTTGGGATAGTGGCCTGCGAACCGTGAATCTAATAATCAAGGCGATGGGATGGATCACACCTCGATCACCGGGTTGCAAAGGAATAATAAATGCTGGAGAAACGGGGTATTAGTCCTACTCGAATAAATCGCCGGATACTTGAACACACCGACACGTTCAAAATCCGGGGTTTACGCTTGTCTTGCTCTTCTCCCTGTGCTGTCTGGCTATCCGCGTCAGCGACACTGCTGCAAGGATTATTACTCTTACTCGTATCTTACAATACCTACACTCGCATACATTGGCCTAGAAACACTTGCCCAGACCTATCCAGACCTACCCCTAGCTGCAAATACTATGTCTAGGTCACCTAGCTACAACAATCTGTGTAGGTCTGCGTGGTCACCTAGACTCAGTCTAAGTATAGGTGGGGTCTGAACGCAGTGACATTGACCCGTGCAGCGCCGCCGCCGGTCTGAACAGTCTTGGGCTGTCTTTTACACCGCCTGGAACCTTGAACCTATTCATCATGCAAACAGAGTTAGTAAAAATATTGTGCTTACCGTCTGGTACACGCACTCTGATCTTTCAGCCATCCATGGAGGCGCAACAGCGCACGCGTAATCTTGACGCCTTGGGCACGAGCCATGTGATGCCCGTGGGTGTTCGATGCGGGCCGCTGAGCCAGGCAGTGGCGAACAATACTCTTATTTGGACAAACATCACAAATTGAAGGAATCTATCTATTACACACTGCCATTCCGTATCAGCAAGGTATTATGGGGTGTGCGGGAAAACTTACACTACTATTCCATTGTCCAGCTCGGCTTCACGTGCTTGCCATCAGGACCCAGCGTCGGAGGAGGCTCCGGTAGCTCCTTGGCCGATCTGTCGCGCTCGGAGGGCCGCTGAGCTACTGGGGCTTCCGGCTTCCGCGATTTCTTTGCCACAGGTGTCCCCGTCTCATCGGCAGTTTCCTACGAGAGGCGTCAAAAACGGCAAGTGGAAACACCGACCATACATACCTCAACAGATTCCTTGCCTTTTTTATCAGTCGCCGGCGCCTTCTGTTAGAAGATATCAATTAGTGTGATCCCCCAAGGTCCGGTTGGACTCACCAGCTTAGCCGTTGTCTTTGGTCCCTGTCTGCGCTCATGGCCTTCGCCTTCTTAAACAGTCGTTAACTGCTGGAAGTCCCCGCACGGAGACGGAGAACTTCCTGTTTCCACGGTGTCCTCGTCTCCCTCGCCGCCGCCATGCTGCTCCCCGCCCTTCTCGCCCTCGCCGCCGCTATCCTTCTCGCCGACCTTCTCATCTTCGCCACCGCCACCACTGCCCGCCAAATCCTCGGGTGTGCTCATGAGGCTCACCGCCAGGAACGTGAAAAGCGGCGAACTTTCTCGTTCTTGCACCGAATCCTTGGCCAGCCAGAAATAGGCGGAACTCCGGACAACGACGAGGAACTTCGCTGCGTGGAAGAACACTTGGACGCAGATGGCCTCGATGCGGGAGGAGGACGCCGGCATGATCGGGGCCATTGCCTATGCGAAACAGAAGGTGCATATGTGCCACAGCCGCGAACAGCAGGCACAATGCCCTCTTGTGCTGTCCGGAGTATGTGTGTCTGGAACTAGACGACGCTGACTTGCTCGCTTTTGTGACAGCAGAGTGGAGCGTCCGTGCTACGACACTGCAGACAGTTTTGAGCGCAACAAAGGTTGCAAAGGCAACTGAGGCGGCTGAGGAATTGGCATGGGCGGGGGACTCTGCCGAGTCGGGCTCGGGCTCGGGTTCGGGCTCGGACTCGGACTCGGGCTAGCTGTGTGAGGCAAGATCATTGGTTCAATCAAGGGTGCGGTTTAATCTACTTACTGTATTCGGGTTTAATTTTGTGGATTCACGCCTCGGTTGGATCCACCCGCTAGTTTAATCCGGCAGCTTAATCCAACAGTTTAATCCGCTGGTTTAATCCGAGCATCCGATGTATATTAGCAGTAGTGGGTGACTTTTCATAAGCATAGAATAATCTCCGAGCTTGTTTGAGAGTGCCAGTGAGGCGAGAAAAGTCCCGCCATCGTTTTGACATGCACCTTCCCACAAGAAAATAATAAGTAATCAACACTGTGTTTCTCCTTGTGCGCTGAGGTCCAGAAGGACACCCGGAAGTCGAAGGTTGGGTTCCACAACGTCAAACGACCCCTCTGGAGCTTTTACCTTTCAATAAGGTGAACACTGACCAGTCATTGCCCAAAACAGTTTATTTTGTTTAATAAAAATCTACTAGGAGGTCCCTACCCCCCTCCAGACTTTCATAGATCCGCATTAAATCTTGTACGTTTCCATGTTCCTCAGCTGATGGGGTCCTGACAGCTGCCTCAGCGAGGCACCTGATATTCCCCCAGCATTTATCTATGCTTATGGAAAGTCACCCAGTGGATGACTTTCCATAAGCATAGAATAATCCCCGAGCTTGTTTGAGAGTGCCAACGATGGGATCAACCCACGAAATATTCAACTAGTCTGTACACCGCCGACGTTCCCATAAGACAGAATATCTAAATCAGTGTGGTCCTCATTCGTGAACAAGGGCCGGAACGAACTCCGGCAGGCAATGGGAGTGCACCAGAGAGACAAATGGGTAGCTTGATGGTTCGGGAGGAAGGCGAAGAGTGCCCATCACCACCCAAGAGAGTTTATTCCATCTAATAAAATCTGTAGGGGGGGTCCCTACCCCCTCTACAGACTTTCATAGATTTCGACTTAATCTTGTACGTATTCTTGTCTCCGAGCTGATGGGGTCCTGACAGCTGCCTCGGCAATGGCGGCGGAAAGTGCGTAAATATTCTGGGGAATTTATCTATGCTTATGGAAAGTCATCCAGTACAAAAATGCAGTACTGGATTAAACCACCGCTAGATTAATCGGTTTTTGCGTTGAGACGTTGGTGAATTAATCGTAACAGAAGGCTTTTCATGTAGGAAGGACGGTGCAACACTATCTATTCACTCCTCCCCATCCATACTAGGACAAAAATCGGGCTTCCAGCGCCCAAGCAAGGATGAAAAAAGGAGGAGAGAAGATGCCTATTATCCCTAGTCGCTAACCCAACGTGTGCCTCCAGGATTCCTACAGTTATGCTTCTTCAACGTGGATTCTGAGGAGAAGAATCCTAGACATGCACTGCACCCCCACTCGCAGACCCGCCGGTGCTGCGTCACCTCGTGTCGCAGGCGATCGTGCCTGCGGGAGAAACGCATCGCGCAGCCCATGGTGCACTGGAAGAATTTCTGCGACTTTGGCTCGTGCGCCTTGACGTGCTTTGCCAGCGTGTACTTTCTGATGAAGCGGCGGGCGCATCCCGGTTCGGGGCAGCGAAGGTTGGAACGTGAGCCGCGGGATCCTGCCGCTGGAGACGCGGAGAAAGACGACTCTGACGACGCGCAGAACGTCGTGGCTGGCGTATGAAACGGAAAGGTCGGAGTGCTTGACTCTTTTGACGAATCATCTCAGTAATTTTTCATCAATAGCGGCGAGCGGATCGAGCTCAATACACGCTTACCTGTGTCAGAGAGGCCGGTAAAGTCGTGATCGCTACTTGCTCTGGAGGATCCCGCCCCCTCTTTTGCATCATTTGGTCAGAACCCTCGCCAGGCCTTCGAAGTCGAAACCTCTCACCGTGATGATTAAAAGGAGTGACCTCGGAGTTGTAGTGATTATATTTGTTGGAACTGACCTGTTACATCGGGACATTCCTAGTTTATTCTAGCACATTCTATGATGACTCCACTGCACAGACTATTGTAGTACCTTCTAGATATTATGTATCCTGTATATAAGCTGAATGTAATTTCAGCGTAGGGCATCTGCTTGCCCTAACACGAGCCTCTCTAACCAGACAGCCCGATTGCAAACATTCATCCCATCGTGCTGATTTCCCCATCCGCTCACCGGAATTCAACAATATTCAAGAGTAAAAGCTGTTTGGATAATCAGAAAAAGTCCTCTCCGATTCACAAATGAACGCTCACAGTCGAGGATTAAATTATCGAAGTTGTTCTGTGCCGCCTGGAGATCGAACAGACCATCCGGCGTATCGAACGTTCGAAGAGGGAGAGTCTGGAACGCCGGATCCAGAGGTTCCTGCATCGTGATGGATTGGGAATGGGTCATGAAAGCCAGACTTTCGTCACGGTCATGATCTCCAGCATGGTCTGGGACGCAGTTGGATGCGCTGTAGTCCAAGGACTGGCCAGGGCGCCCTGAAGTTGACTGCGATGTCGCGTCTGATGATGTTCGAGGCGTAAACAGGGCTGCTCCACAGGTTTTGTTGGACCTACCTAACATAGATTCCTCGCCTACTCGATTGATACGCTGTCCAGAGGTATACAGGGTGAGAACTACGCTCCCAGCCTCAGCGACCGCACTGAGATGCAGCTTCATGCCATGGCCGCTCTCCGGTCGAAGATCAAGCATATCCGAAGGGGC
This sequence comes from Mycena vulgaris, assembly GCA_029204335.1. Lineage (NCBI taxonomy): Eukaryota > Fungi > Basidiomycota > Agaricomycetes > Agaricales > Mycenaceae > Mycena > Mycena vulgaris. Next base: position 416,921 of record JARGYA010000088.1, read on the forward strand.
AGTCATGGGTGCCATGTCGAACGCAAACGTGCCGTCGGACAGTCCGACCTTGAATGAGACCTTCATATTGGAGAGCACCGCCATTGGAAGTGTGAGGGCCATGATGTGAGGATGAAAACACATCACCCGGCTATTTTGTATGGCGGTCTAAATGACCATTATGATTAATTAGCCGCATATTTTTCAAGATTTGGGCCTGCCGCAACTATTTTGACAATTTTGATGTCCATGCGGCAACTGTTATCAGTCCGAATCAACCGCAAATATATTTTCAAGACGCCGCAACTGGATGCCCTCCCGTCTGTGGGTGTAGGAAGGTTAGCTCCGGACAATGTTCAGAGTATGAATAGCATGATCCTTGTGCATCGTGCATCGCAAGGATTATTAAATATGCTGCACTCTCAGTGCTCACTCCTTACACGAGATTCCGCCCCCACTGCATCAACCCACTGTTCGAATGCAACACAACAATCAAGCCTATTTAGAAGTCCCACGCCACGTATAAATAGATAAATTCCCTAGCTGTGCCTTAGGTTTATGATTCTGCTTAACTTGTGGGAGATGGATAAATGCCCAGCTGATCGATCGGTAAATCCAACTAGATGCCTTCCCGTCCGCGGGTATGGCGGGGTCAACTCCAGACGATGTTCAGAATATGAAAAGCATGATCCTTGTGCATCGCAAAGTCTATCAAATATACTGCACTCTCTGTCCTTACGCGAGATTCCGGCCCCACTACTGTTCGAATGCAACACAGCCACCAAGCCACGTATAACTAGATAAATTCCCTCGCTGTGCCTTAGGTTCATGATTCCGCTTAACTTCTGGGAGATGCCTGTCCATAGCGCCCATATGTTCGAGCCATTGAGAGCGTCATTCACCTATAATTTAATTCCGGGTCTGACCCCCCATTCTTAGGCGCATAGCTGAAGCCTAATCCTGGCACTAGCCCTTCTGCGAATGCCTCGGCCTTCAACTCCAGCGGTGCCACGGGTGATTCAATGGGCCTAGCTGTAACGGTAGCCGAATTTCCAACGCGCAGTTCTTATGATCTAGTTTCACTGCGTCCCGGCCCCATGTAGTCAGACCTGGCCGAGTTGCGCCTACGGTGAAGGGCCAGCCACCAGTGTGGCTGTGCCTGGTGCACAGAGTGGGTGAAGTCCAGTTGCCGAATAGGCGTGTGGCCAACCCTAGAACTCATCAAAAGGTGCATCATCGTTGGCATTATAGCTCAGTGGTTAAGAGCAACTCAGCATGTAACGAGGAGGTCACAGGTTCGAATCCTGTTGATACCATCTTTTGGAACATTTCACGCCTGAGTACAAACCTGCCTTATCAACGGCACTCTACATGAATCTAGCATTATCTACCCCCGTAGACCCAGAGTGCCTACGCAACATCGACCCAAAAAGGCGAGGTCCACCTACTTCATTCTACGCAAGGCAGTCACACCGTAGTTACACCCTCGGGACCTGTGTTTACGTCGGTCTACATTAGCCTACCCCCCTCGATCCGCCTCGAACCGCCTCAAAATAATCCTTTATCTCCAATTCGGAAGTTACAGCTGTTTCTGAAAACCTTGAGACGCACATTTTTTCCCCCTCTCACAACTTTTGATGAATTGATAAGGATGCCCATTTTTGGAAAGGGCCTAGGGCATTTCCAGAGAGGAGTGACCAGAAGAGTAGGACTAGGACTGCCCCAGTCCTATGGAGTAGGACTGAGTCCTATGGAATAGGACTCGCTGCCGTATTAGACAGCGGATGACAGTCGTCGCTTGAAATGACAGTCATCGCTTGAATGACATGACAGAATGACAGATATCGTGGGCATGCCGTACTTTCTCTGATAAACAACCATCTCGGTAAGGCGGCTGCCTGCTGCTACCTCACCGGGGCCCGCTTTACTAGGGTCTGGTAAAAGTGACGCGGGGCGGCGCGGACCGGCGCGCACCAGCGCGGCACTGACGCGCATTGACGCGGCAGTGGCTGTGCAGATTGACGCGGCAACCAGCGCGCCATCTCCAACTGTTCAGAACTCGGCCCAAGACACCCGACGCAGTTTGTAATCCATTCTGCGGTCCATTTAGATTATAAAGACCCGCCCTTCACCGCTTCCGAGTCGAAGTCAACCCCGAGTTCAAGTGACTGTTCAACCCAACTTATGCTCGAGTTGAATTTGCTGCCACCTCCAGTCCCCCGGGGCAGAATTCAGTAACCATCCAGGCTGATTGGTGGATCTCGATGGAGTATTTAACACAAATCTATGCAAAACTCACTGTGCGTGTTTCTGCTGGTCATCCAGAAGGTGTTATCCGCATCCACCACCTCCTTCCTCCAACTTCCTTCCCAGGCGTGCCAATTTCCATGTCTGATTTTGACCATCCTCATTCAACAGCCACTCACCGAAACCGCCCGGGTCCATTGCTTCCCCCTCGAGTTGGGCTTCAAGTTGTGGTTCATTTCGTCGTTACTATGATGATCCTATGCTCTCGCCGCTGCGGACAATTAAATTTGTCTGTCCGGACAGAACTGATCAATGTGAGTCAAGTTTAATGCACGGAGATCGTGCTTACCTGTGACACTTCCTGTGAACAGCTCAAATCTATCTTGGCATGGTGGATAGCTAGGGCTGAAACGGTACCAAGGTGAAATCGAATCTTCTGGCGCTGCGCGGGTGGCGAGAATCGTAAGAATATCTCTCTTTAAAAACTCTCTGTGTACAGTAGGGTTTACAAAGAGCGCAAATGAGATTTTCTGAACACTGGTTGATTACCTATGGTTCCATTACTCGTTCGAAACATCTTTTGCTGCACTGAAGGACTGCCGACGGTTGAACCTAGGGAATGACTCCAGGGATATTTTAGAGCAAATTCAGGTGGTGAGATACGTGAATTGTCCAGAGATGAGCCCGCTCGGTGTGTGCATGTATATGCTGCCACTCGAACACAGATTTCGCGGCTTCCCGCTTGAGCCATCGGGATAGTCTACGACGAGAAACCCGCGTTGAAGCGGGAAAAGATTCAGATCCAATGCATTCACCAACTCGTTGGATATTGGATTCAGCAACTCTCATACTGAGTGTCATACTGCACTGAATGGAACCGTTTACGGCTTGGCCTGGTATGTCGAGATAAAATAGCAGTCACGGTATCACTTCAGACGTGCAATTATCCTAGGTCCGGCTCATCACTGAGTCCATTGTACTAACCACGGGAAAACACAGCTAATAATCCTCACAGGTTGGCCTTATGAATCAGCTGAACCTATTGATTAAGGATTCATGCTTAAAAAACAGCGAGACACGGCATTGCAAAACTCTTGAGGATTCGACCGGAAACCACTTGAACGGTGGGAAATTTCCTGATGAACCATTCAAACTCAACGGCTTCCTCAAAATAGAGCAAAATCATCCCGAGCCGCGGATGTACCGATCGAATTCGCAGGCAGAAAACCAGGCGCGCGGGGTCATTCAAGGTTGGTACACACCTTGCAGCATTACAACATGCACATCGGTGTCACGGGGTTATGAAGTTTATTGTGAATAAAATGTCGAGAACAGCTGGAGGGTGATACATTTGGGTCAGAGCTCTCTATTAACACAGCTGCGACAATGCCTGTGGTGACGCGGCGTTGGCGCGCAAGGGGTGAAGAAATTCTGCAAGATAAGATTAGATAGTGTATGTAACATTACTTCATCGATGTCGAGAATATACACGCGAGGGTTAGCGAGAATGATCATGTTAAGCGATTGAACGTAACAATCGGCCGAGATAATGGGACTGAACCCTATTCCATTGGACTGAGTCCTATTTCATAGGACTGGGGCAGTCCTAGTCCTATTCTTCCGGTATATACTCATTTCCAGATTGACTCATTTTTCGGCGATTATCAAGCAAGATAATTTATATGTGTATATCCGTTTATCCATTTCTCCGCGGCCCGCACCCTAGTTAAGGTTGAAGCTGAAGACGCCATCGGAAGTCATTAGTCATGGGTAAGTGAATTGCGAGCGAAGTGAGCAATTAGCAATCATCAGTCCACGAAACTTCATGGCTTTGCAGTCCGAGTCTGCGAACTTGCGGTCCAGGATGACCGTTGACCGGGTGAGTCGAAAAGTGGTGCGAACGATTATCGAGCAAGGTAGTTTATATCCGTTCATCCGTCTATCCGCTGCCCGCACCCCCGAGTTAAGGTTGAAGACGCCATCAGAAATCTTTCGCTAAGGGTAAGCGCGCACAGGTAGTACCGATCATATAAGACGCGATTACTGCCGGTGCTTGGTAGCAGTCGCGAGGCGGTCTTTTATGTCAGCAGAACCAACATAAATGGCGAGCAAAGTCGTGCTTGTGATGCTTTCAACGGGGAATCAAGGCGGGGCAGTGGTGCGTGGTGCGTCGTTGTCGTGTTCAAAATATCCGCGCGCTCAGTATTTTTAAATGATAGCTCTCGCCAAGGCAAACGAGTGCGCTCCCGCGGACGCCATGCCGTGACTCATCCTCGCGCAAACCCGCGACCCCTCGTCTGCAAAAAGCAAGGCCTTGCAATCTCTGCGAGGCATCCGCCTGCACAAGGGTACCCCTCTTGACGTGCCAGCACTGTTTGCGACTGCGCCAGCGCCGGTATACGGCGTGTTTTCCGTGCAGAAGAGCTACGACAACCCCAGGGGTGTGGACGGCGAAATGGCGGAGGCGAGGGCGCTGGCGGATGCGGCGGCTAAGCACGGCGTGTAGCATTTCGTGTACGCGAGCGTGAATTTCGGGGGGGCTCCGGAGACGGATGTGCCACAGTACGTCTGTCGATCCGTCTATGATATACTGTGGAGGGTTGTTGACTCTGTTATTGACAGTTTTGAATCCAAGCGCCTCGGGGAGGAGTATCTGAAAACGAAGCACCCGAAGCTCCCGGTGACGGTGTTGCGGCCGATGACGTTCATGGACGAGCTCGTCGCGGGGGACCCAAGTCCGCGATGGGGCGCCTGGTGAAGATCCTTTTCCTCACACAGCTGAAGTGCACGGCGCGACTGCAGTTCATCGCGTGCAGCGACATCGACGGGGTGGCCGCTCTGGTGCTGCAAAATCCCGAGCGGTATGTGGGGCAGGTGCTGGATCTAGCGGGCGACCAGCTGAGTCGGAAGGATATGGAGGATGGGTGGCGCGAAGTGTTTGGGGAGGGGATGCGCCCGCAGATGTTGGGTGAGACGGCGCTGGCGTGGGCGATACGTGAGGGGAGGAAGGAGCTGAGGTCGATGTTCAAGGTGCGTTTGGGTTTCCGGAATTGGGAATATGTCTTGTCTTTTGGCCGACACGGCTCGTACGTAGTTCTGGAACAAAATAGGGTTTAATGCAGATATATCCGCGTTGCGAGAGCAATATTCAGAGTTGAAGGATTGGAGGACCTTTCTGAAGACAGAGGTGGCCTCGACATGACGCCTCCTACCGTCGATTAGTTTTTCGAATGATACTAACACTGGGGAATCATTAATACGGGCTTCTTCTTGGCAGTGTATGACCTTTCGGATCCTCTTCATCAAATCTGCATTATTGAGGCCAAAACTGCTCGAGAAGGGCGCAGATGTGAATATACAGCACGGCATATACGCTTCTGCGCTGCAGTCGGCAGCGTCCATCGGCCACGAAAATATCGCATGGCTCCTCATTTAGAACGGCGTCAATGTGAATTTTCAGGTCAGAGCCTCGGACTGCTCATCGACGACGGCGCTGACCTCAACACACAGGGTGGGATGTACAGAGAGCTGTACATACATCCAATGCAACGGTAAATATATTTTGATTCACTTGACGTGCCCTACAAAGTCTACAAGAGAATATTTTACCTGACCAGCGTGTTCCCTGCGCCTCCTACTCCAACGTCGACGAGGCACCTCCGGCCAGCACAAATTCCGGGCAAGCCACCTCCCGGGGTCGCGCTTGACGCCGGGACGCTGAGTCGTCCGGCGCATACGCACACTGCGTTTGACCGCACATACGGACTCACTGCGGGGCCGCCTTCCGCCAACGCGGGGACGGGGCAAAGTACCTGCGCGCCCGCCCGATAGCCATGCGTGCGCAACCCCCGAGTTACGGGTACGACGCAGCGAACGGAGCCTGGAACGCACAGGAGTGGCTCCCAGCCGTTGTACAGAGCGCGAAGTTTATCGGGTGCCTGCATGACGATAGTAGGGTGAGTGTTTGCATTCACATAAAAGAAATTCCGACAGGCTGACAGCTAGTCTCTCAGAGCCAGACGCTTCAAACAATCAAACCTCGTACCTCGGTTGTTTGAAGTTGACAGCAAAGTAGAACGTTTCGGTGGATACCGGTTCACGTCGCTGCCACCGCTATTGTCGAGTTCCTTCAGCTACCTTCCCAACAGATTTTACAATTGATCTGTAACCTGTACCCTGGCGCGCACTCGCGGCTACTGCTGCTTCCGAGCTTGGAATTCCGCTTGTATAGTATGGAGACTGACGTCCTCGTGTCGAAGATGCAGCTAGAGTAGGGATCCGAAGCGCTCCATGATTTTCCGCGCTCCGCATCTGCTCGAATTCTTCCGCTCCAACAAGCGCAATGAGAACTCACGGGATGAGGCCCTTGGATTTAACAAGCTCGTACATGGGTAGCGCCCTTCGAGGGTCCGAAGCTCTACACGCTAAGGATAGCCAACTGAACGGAAAGGACATGGAGCAATGGCCAGTGGATACAGTACTGGCGGCAAGTTGGCTGACGCAAAAAATATTGTAGAAACCACAAACAGAGTAGCCCTTTTGCTTTTTGCGAACTAAAAAGCCGTACATAGATTCCAACTATTCAAGACCATCTGAGACCAGTATTCGTTTTCTGAGGGGAGTAGGGAATTGTAAGTAGCTTTGACTCAAATTGATCAGTAATAACGAAGTGGTTCCCTGCCGTACTTCTGGCGATACACCTCACGAGCCCTCTCGTCCATTTTATCCTCATCCTTGATAAACATCCACCATCCTATCAGTGGGCGCACCGTATCATTCTTACCGCTGGGAGAGAGCCTGCGGTCGCCACTCGAGGACACACGCAAGCCGACACTACCCGCGACCATCGCACAATCATACGTTTTGCCGTCATCGTCATCGGCGACCTTGACGTCGACCTCCGCGTACCCAGGTGGGACGTCGGAGCCCGAAAGGCGATGGTAAGGCGTTCCATCGAGAACGAAGTCGAAGTGCATGTCTTGGTTACCATACGCTTCCCAGAATTCTACGGCTCCAAGTGTCTCGGGGGCGGCCGGAGTCACGGCATTCTGATAATGTGTCAGTGTGTGGACTATTTATTATGCAAAATATGCGCTCGCACTTTGTTCAGGGTATGCCCCAACCATCGACCCTCCTTGTTGAAAGGCGCGAATGCGATGATCCACCCGGTGTAGTAGTTGCCCATCCCGCTGCCGCCAGGCTCGTAGTGAGCGACGCGCTGCCAGAAATCGACGTTGTACGGGCTCATGGGTTTGTCAAACGCGGCAATGAAGCGGGCGATAACGGGGCGCAAGAGGTGGTACCACGCGATGGTCTCAAGCCCGTATTCTTTGAGCTTTTCGAGTCGGCTGAGGATTTTAACCCAGTCCGACCTCTCTCCTTCAAGAGTGACGCGCGGGATGCCACAACCACCGGCCAGGAGTTTGTACTCGAAGTAGTGCTTGACAGTCGCCATGAGCAGCACCGCGCTCACGGTGGTGTCTTTAATCGTGGTGGTGGTGAAGTCGGGGGTCACCCAAGCGCGCAGCGAGATATCGACAACATTCTTCTGAACAAGCCCGGCCATCTCGCGCGCTACATGCGCCAAATCGATGGTGCGGAGGGATTGGGGCCGGGCATCGATGACAAGCTCTTTTTTGCCTTCGTGTGAGACGAAGCTAGCGCGCAGGAGCTCCGCGCGGGCGTTGACGAAGAAGTTGAACTGGGAGAGGATAGCCAACCAGACGTCGTCGGGGCGAATGACGAGCGCACGGTCCTGGGTGTACGCATCCAGCAAGGTAGCCACGAAGCCGTTCGCATTTGGGACGATTTGGGGGATTTTGGCCTCGAAGTTGCGCCCGCTGGTAAGAGGAAGTATTGAGTGACAGGAGATGGTTCGAAAGCTTGTGATACGTACCATCCGCCGTCGGTATCGCCACCTACAGGGAGTGAAAATTGCAGGATTTCACCGGCTGGTCCCTACATGCATCGGCCAGGACTCGTTCAGCAGTGTAGCCATGGCCAACGTAGGGGAATGAGAACGATTTGGCAGGGTGTTTCGCGACTGGGAATGAGACGGGCATGATTAGCGGAGGAAGAAGGGACGGATTCATATTAACCCAGCCACGGCATTTGCCGGAGCCACCCTCGTGCGGAATTACCATATTTGGGCGTCCCGTGGTAGTGGTTCCCGCGAAAGGGGAAAATCGGTCATTCCGAGGCACACGGGCAATTCCCATCTTCCAGTCGAACTGGAAACAGAATTTGGCACTCAAGGTGTCAAATTTAGGATTCAATTGGCCTGAAATCAACAACTGACACTCAAGGTGTCAATTTTGATTCCAGGCGGATTGAATCCCAATCTGGTACCTAGAGTTTCGGTCTGTGAGTTCAAGCCGATTGGATCTCAAACTTAGCACTGGAGTTCCAATGTGTGGTCCAGTTTGATGGGAATTCCGCAATCTTGAATACATGCACCCAAACGCTGGCGGCTCCCTCCTGTAGAGGTGAGCTGGCGGCTCCCTCCTGTAGAGGTGAGCTGGAGAGCATTTCTCATATTCATGTCCAGCTGGAAACACAAATAGGAACCCGAGGTGTCAAATTTGGGATTTAACCGGCCTGAAATCAAAACCGAAACAAATGGTATCGATGTTGATTCCAGGCGGATTCAAATCCCAATCTGGCACGTTGAGTGTCTGTTCCTGATTTCAGGCAAATTGAATCCAAAATTTGATACCTTGAGTGCTAAATTGTGTTTCCAGTTAGACCGGAATTCGGGGATCTCCGGTGTGAGAGCTTTATTTCGCAAATATTTCGCCGGAAACGGCCTCAGATTGCCGAGGGTTTTGTTGCTGGGCGGGTTCGGTTTTAATCGGTCTCCCGACCCATCTGCCACCATCCTTGGAACGACGGGGTTGCCAACGGCAAAAAATCGGTTATTCCGTGAGCTTCAGATGCCGGGAAACGGCCTCTGCTTACCATGGGCTGGCCGCATTGGGATTTTTGATCGGTACTAAGGGTTCGTCCCCATCTGCGCGCTACTCAGCTTCGACCGACACAGCATCAGCGTACGTTTCTCGCATCGTTTCTGAGTATAATTCTGCGGCTGCCTCGGGCATTTCTCGCTCCAATTCGGCAAGCAAGAACGGTGAAGGACCGGAGCTCACTGGCATGACGGCTGAAAGCAAAGAGATCTGATCTGACTCGGCATCACTTTCATTTCAATCTCTGACCCTCATCTTACCACCTTCACCGTACACGAGCGGACACGTCGCACGAGCCATGAGCGACTAAACTTGTTAGCTCAGGGGATGCGCTGAGCGTTGGCTGATGGAAATTAACGAATGGTATGTGAAAGGCCCTCTCGGACCTTGCAGGCTGAACGAGAAACAGGTTACCCAGAACCGTCCTGTCAAATGATTATCGGGCCGCCAGATCTTAAAATGCCTTCGCGAATGGCCAGACGGAACCTGAGCATTGCCGTTCAGGAGACACATGTATCCTTATAGGCCAACTCGACACGGCGTTGTGGACTCCGGCGATACCCTGACACGATTAATGGGGTATTCACTCTCACTTTAGCTCATCTCCACCCATCCAACTCGACCAGGCTTGTAGCGGCCATTATTTCGTTCTTGTGCTCGCTTCTTCCCGTCAAGCTTAAGGTCGTCCCCTGGGTGAATCATGGGTCGCCCCATGACATGAGAGGGTGAAACCGACTGGCAGCACCACATGACCCGCATCTCCGCCCATGAATGGCCCGCTTCTCCGGCTACAACGGGTACTCGGAAATTTGATCGAGTGAATACAAGTGTCACACATGACAGTCTTACAGGTCGACTTGCAGGCATTGACCTCCTGTAATCGAGTCACTACGGCCAGTACCGTACCGTGGGGTGTGTGGCCACGTACATCGACGATTTTCAAGACTTCCGCGAGTACTGTCGATATCGCACCCAAGTAGGGCACATGCTGTGTTGCAGACAATGCGACATCCAAGGCGATGGCCGCCAAATGGACCTCCCATTTGGTAGCCTCCACAACCTTCTGTTTCAGCTCGACAACTGAAAAACAGGAGCATCAGCATTGTTGCCCAGTGTCGGCATCAAGACAGGCTTACTTCTGGGTGTGTCTGTGCTAGAATTCGGCATTTCAGGATCGATGTAGCGAGTGGAGAACAGAGGGGCCCAAGAGGCGTTCGATCTTCGGATCTTGACCGAATTTCCACGACCCCCACCCCCCGAATAAGGAAATTGTTTAAACGCCGACGATACACCACCCACCGACTACGACGATTGTTGTGCAGATACTCAACGCGGGCACAATCTTAATGCTTTGAAGATATCTCATAATTTTTTGTCGACCTCTGTAAAAATTCTGCACCGAGCTTCGGCCATAGCCGAACTCGCTCGCGTGGCATTGATGGATGCCAGCATCGGCCGATCACTCACCTCTTGGAGGGAAGGCGCCCTGTGGCGGCGGACAGCAGATGTGCTCAGTTTGGTACGTTAGCACGCGCCGTGAAGCGAAAAGGCAATTCTTACGCCACCGACCAATTCTTGGGTCTTCTTGGGTGCAGCCTGAATGCCCTCCGGATTCAGAATGTGAATTGAATGCTTCTACTTTCAAGGAGATCAAGAATTGAGCCCATAACGGCGGATCTCGTGAAAACATGGGTATATACGAGAAACGAAAACGGTTTTCATTTCTATAGATGTTCCGGATGATGGCCGCACATCGGCCGGTAACTGTGCCGTGAGTGCTAAGCGGTCACACCCCGACGTCGGCGGTACGTTTCCGTCCCAATTGGGATTTGATCCTTGATCATGGGACCGGAACCGTGGTTCCGCTTTGTCTCAACCCTCAGAGTGGGACTCTGGAGGGTGTTGATGCAAGATCTCAAATATATTTTCATTCTATGCTTGTGAATCTCGCTGCTGACAGCTTTCCCAGCACTGGAAGAGCCAGAAACTACCGACTTTCTGTCAGATGGACAATCAGACACCGAATCATCTCCTGAATGGTTCCCATATCCTACGAAGATGGTACGTCGTATGGTGGAAACTCCGGAGGAACTTATCTAACCTCTGTCACCCGTTTCAGATTTTTCTTGTGGATACTCTGGATAATTTGCCACGGTTGCGGGTCTCCAATTCTCTTATGCGTGTGTTTCTTTGGATCCTGAAGGAAGCCCACTGCAATCGAGTACCTGTGTGATGGGAAAGCTAGCACCGTTGGTTTTGATTAGCCATCACAGCCGGGCCGATTCCCACTTCCACGTTCCCAGTGCAAGAAAAAATTAAATGGATTTATATTAGAGAGTAGCAGTGAGCCTCGCAAGGAATGTGTGATATGTATCAGGGAGTGTGAGTGGGAAGGATATTAAAGTTGTGGTATACTAGGGTATGGATCCGAGGCAAGAACCTCATCATCTGAGTCGACGCTGTACAAGGGATGGTTATGAGCATCCAACTCAACAGTGTCACTGCTTGGATAGGCAATCCTACGAAGAGTAGCGTTAAGAATATCAGATGTCATCGCCAATCGATAATTGAAGTCGGATCGGGGTTCTGCAACACGGGGCATGGCGGGAAGGCCTGGAAAGAGGTTCGGTGCCGGCAATCTAGAGAGCCCAGCGAGAGGAGAAAAGTCATTGCGAGCAGTCGAGTTGGTGATAGGTGAAGCTGAGGAAAAATTGAGAGTCTACAGGCAGAGTTGCACTCGAGTACTCACCTAGTTGGCGTGGAGTAGACGGGCCCGCCGCAATGACAGCCTGTAACCGTTGGATTTCGAGATCCTTGGCTCGAGACTGTTGCTCTGCGACCTTGAGTTTAGCTTTGAATCGTTTACCTCCATCAGTATTGGCTCTTTCCGCTGTGTTGGCTCGAGTGCGGGCCTGTCGACGGGCCGCCTGGGCGTAACGCGCCTCGAGTGAATTGTTCCCATTCTCCATTACTCCCGAAGCAATGGTGGCTTTGATGACTCGAGCGGTGTTACTATCGTACTCGCGAGCACTGTGAGGATAGGTAGGTATATATCAAGTATTTTGTCAGTGTAAGTGAGCGGCTCACAGTAAAATTGCCTCTATGAGTGTTCAATTCGTTGCGTTGACTTGGTTGTCTTGAACATGGCTCCCCTCGATTGGATTCGTGTCCCCGGGGCTCAGATCCCAGTGAAGATGACTCATTGACATCAAGTGGCGGTTCAACGAGGGGAGGAGCCACGAATAGCTGATCTTGTGAGCCCACCAATCTAGGACGGTTCAATGAACATCAAGGGGAAAAAAAATGTGCAACCAACTTTGGACTTTAAACGTTAGTTGAACTCTCACAGAATGTACGGAAGTCCGTGATTTCTTGGGCGTTTTGAAGGTACGGAAACCCGAGAAGACAGTTGAAAACGAAATCGTCAATGTGGGCTTCCAGCGCGAACACTCCTCTGTGAATTGTGAGTTCATGATCCGCCTTGCACGACTGGACTCACCGCTTGAAATGAGCCAGGCATGTTTTCCAGATGAAGAGAAGGATGCTGTCGACGGTGACAGTAGAGATGCCGTTGACGGTCGAGGTATTCATCCCGCGCAGAATGATTACATCACCCAGACCTTGGGCTTGAGCGCCCTCTGCGTCACCATCGCCCCGAGGAGACAACCAGTTTTTGAGAACACTTTGAAGTCCACCGCCTTCCCCGTAATTCGTTCAATGGCGTCAAAGATCCCGTTCCAGACAAGGACAAACGCCCCGCACGTGGCTCTGTCAGTCCAAACACGTCCAATAACCAATAACAGTACCTGCATGTCGACGTTAGAACAGGGAGCAGTGCGCAAAGAATCGGCCAGTAAATCTCAACCAGTAAATCTCAGTGAATATGTGAGTGATAATTTGAGATCGTTACCGTCATGAACTTCGCCGTAGTCATATTCAGAATCCACATCAGAACTCGATGCGTCTGGGATAAAGTTGTCCAGTCTCCGAAATGTAGACGGCATGGATGGAGACTTACCATAAGAACCGCTACGCCCAAGGAATGCCCCGGCCGAGACCCAAACATCTGGTAACGAGAGGACTACAAAAAATTAGCTCGCAATATTTTAGCGCTGTTAAAAAACAACTCGCCATCTAGATCGGCTCGATTATGATGCACAGAACCAGGAAAAGAAAGTGTTGGCAGAAACCAGCTTGAGAGCAGGAGCAGGAGATATGAAAAAGAAAGGGGGTTTAGCTTTGAATGCAAGTAATTCGGGTGGCAGCGCATGCAATCCGCACGCATATGTGACACATGAGATCGCGTGAATTGAATACTCGAGACATTGAAGAGACTTGCCGCCTTGATTGGCATAGGGAACAGGAAATGGCCTATATTATAAATCAGTTGTGTTGGGAGCCACGCACGGACGTAGAGCCGTTGAGGTACGTACCCAGTACCAAAAACCAGAGGAAATTGAAGCCAGATAGGTACATTGCACAGCGCACATCATCGATAACGCTTGCATTGGGCACATAATCCAGAAGAGTGCAGCCAAGGTTGAGGCTCATAATGAGGGTTAACAGAAGACGATAGATAATGGCAGTGACGATGGAGGGGCGAGAGGATGAGGAGAGGTGGACACGGGGCCGCTCATAAGCTAATGCGAAGAGTAAATTCACAGCAGCATGGGCGTAGTAAGACTTACGAGGCATCCGAGCTTTTGGCAGTGGAGGAAGAAAGTGGGGAGTGAAAAAGTGGTGGAAAGAGTGGCCTTATATACAGCTTTTTGGGTCCAGGGCCGCTATGCTAGCGAGCACGGAAACGAAAACCGTTTACCCCATAGAACGACAGCGACTCAGTTGAAGCACACCCGGAATGGCTCAACTTGGGAAGCTCAACTCGGAAGGCCGGGTCAATTGGCGGGTGTAGATTGTACTACATTAGGCCCCCAAACTGACTGAATCGCAAGCTACACAGTTCTTGCGGTGGGTGTCGTCGGCGTCAGAGGTACGGCAGGGTACGGCACGGCGGGGCACTGCCTTATGATTGGCGGTGTGTGACGCCTGGTGCTGTGATCGCCGCGCAGCCGTTTGATGGCAACGAAAACCGTTTTCGATTCTCGTTAGTACCGTGAAAACATCAAAATTTGATGAAAAATCGGCCGCGCCCTGAGTTCCGCGAGCAGCTGTAATTGTCCTCGAGGCCGCAGCATCCCTTGGACGTCCGTACTTGCACGAGGAATTTATGGTCTCGAAGACTGGTATATTTTCGGGCCTCTGGGCAAGATCTGAATTGAGGATAGCAAGCTTAGCATGGTTGAATACACATACACCCATCGGCCGTTCAACGCCGATCCCGATGCCCGAAGCTCCGCCTCGTCACGAGCAAAAACAGCCATCATCGTTTTGTTTCCTGCCAGCACTCCGCTAGTCTGTCTCTCTTGAAAAACTTCCTCTCTCGTTCCTCGTTCGGAAGCCGTTCGCTCCTCACCCCTACTGTCCACTGGTCCTTGGATTGGTCCAGGGGTAGTTCTCGTCCTCGTCCCGTTTGTCGCACACACACGGTAACGACTTCTGCCAGAGCCCGACCTCCGTCCGGGATTTCCTCCCTCCCGGAAGCGCTCCGGGTGATACTAGCCTTCGCCGAGGACCCCACTTCCTTGAAGAAAGACTTCTCGAGTCTCCTCGCACTGCCGCAGACCTCCTCGTTCCGATTTTACGACCCGACCATCGCGCCGCGATTTCCCGCACGCCCACCACTCTCAAGGCGTCCCACATCTTGAGCTCTCTCGTGCACTCCAAACACTCGCTGTCGACACTAGGTTTCGCCTGCGCTTTCCTATTACGGGCGGTTCCAAATCTTCAATACTTTATTGTCCGCGGGCTCAAGGGAAACCTGAGCCGCTTCTCTGACGGCTTCCCCTCCGTGTGCTACGTCCTCACCCGCCCTTGCTTCGAGCCTCTCTATCTCTCAAATCTTCTCGATATCCCTCCCTCGGTCCTCTCTCGGAAGCACGTGCCTTTGTCCGCGTATGTTTTATTGCTCCAGAGATCCACCTCAAGCTGGCCTCTGAGTGTGCATACATGCAAGACAGTACTCGTCCCCTCTGGAGAGCTCCCCGTCATCGCCGGAGCCTGCGTGGAAAGCGCCATGAATCTTTCGCCCTCATCTGTCATGAGGATCTGAAACGCTTCCAGAGGTCATCGCTGAAAATTAAATTTCCTATCGACCCGGCCTTGCATTCGGAACCGCCGGCGGATTCATTCGCCCCTACCCGGCTTTCTCAGACAAAATGCAGAAGATATAGCGACAATAGATCTATTGGCATAGGAAGATTTAACGATGGGTAGTTGAATACCCTGGACAAAGATTTACGCAACACTGAAAGACTCTTTGGCTACAATCTCCCCGCTCAAATGCTGCGATACGCGACATCGGAGAAGCTCAAGCCGTAGAGACCGCCATCCTGTTTCTTGGCGGTCGCCTGGGCGACTATACAAAGCCTCAGTACACGCACATGGTGAGACTCGGATTCGAACGCACTGCTGTCGTCGGTGTCAACGGCGTATCCACCGAACGCGACGAAATTCCCGTCCGCAGTAATGTAGAAGGCTTTGGCGCTCTTGCTTCCGTAGGGCTGCATTCGAGGTCGGTGAGCTCACTGTTCGACGGTATTACGGACGGACTTACACCGGCGATCCTGGTGCGTCCGGTGGAGGAGTTGTAGATGACGAATGTAAGCTGAGCTACGCGGATCCCCAGAGGAGGGACGTCGCCGTGCATGCCCGTCACGGCGATGATGTTCTCGGCGGCTGGTGAGATAACTCAGTGCGTCGCATTCAATATTTAACCACTGCAGTACCTTCCAGGCTGATCACAACCTTCTTCAAGGAGGTATCCTTCGAGTCGATCGAAGTCCCGTGCGTGACGCTGGTGGTGCTGCTCGCGGTGCCGGACCCCTTGTCGTACACGATCTTGAGGCCGTCAATCTGAATAACACACATAATTTAATTCAATTTTGAACCAGCCCACACAGGCATGCAGCGTACCACTTCACCGTGCATGACGGTGATTTCCTTGATTGGGTCCTCGGTGTTGATGCTGACGCTGCCAGTTCCGACGACTGCGAGGAGATTAGCGATGCAGGCGAGGATGGGCATCACCGACCGTTGGCAATGTCGTTGAAGGCGATACCCTTGATGTCGCCAACCAGGGGCGACTGGATGATCGCGGTATCGTGGGTGCTGGGCATTGTGTCTGAGCGGAGGAGATGAACAGGTGGGCGAGTCCGATGGGTTGTTGAATACTTTTGTTCGAACTGCAGCATTTTATATCGCTCCTCCCGACCGTGGAAATTCTTGAGACTCGGAGCGCCTGCAGACAGGATGTAACGAAGTTCCTGAAATAATCGCGTAACTTCTCGCGTACTCTCCGGCAGACTCAAAATCCGGTTCACAGAAGCGCTCCGCCACAATCAGGACCTGCAGGATGAATGAGAAAAAAGAAGGAACACGATTTCGCCGATCATTGCGGCGCTGGTTCAAAACTATAGGCTCGGAAGATGACGAGCTCCTGAGAAACGACAGGTTAAATTTCAGTACGCAATTGATTGACACCACCACCTTGTAGAAAGCTGTTAATGAAGTGACAGAACTACGTTAGCACACCAAATCCAGTTCACGGAAGTATAATGTCCCGTGCTTGCTCCATCATGTGGTTTCATAAACTAGGGAGTGCGCCACCCCCGAAACTATTTCAGCTCTTATTTTGTGGATGTCTGACAGGATCAGGATTGACAGCTCATCAGATTTCCCCGATTGCGAACGGCGCGCGTACGCTGGGGCGGGGTCGAATGCACAAGGTATATTAAGTCAAGACGTTGAGGGTGGCACGAATATAACAAGATATTTATCAAGAACCGGGCGTTTGCGTTCTGACTCCGCCCTATTGGGGGAGGCCAACCATCCATTCTGTCAGTTCCAACGGATATCCAACGAAGAACACCACACACCCGATGGGCTTACGTGCCCAGACTCGCCGCTCGATTTCGTCGGATGTGGAGGCGTCGGAGACATACTCGCCCTACGTGGCTTCACCATGCTCGAAGTCCCACACCAGCGTGTCGTCCATGCCGGCGTACCCTTTGTCGTCTCCCCAGACAGCGATGCCGTCATCCATCCCGACGTCCGAGCTCTCGAGTTCATCCACGTAGTCCGCATATTCCACGTCCTTGTAGTCCGTGTATTCTTACTCGTCCGTCATACCCGCGTCGAGAGGCCCCGCAACGAGAGCACGCGGATAATCCGCACCGTCCCCATCGTCCCCATCGCACGCTGCTGCTGCTGTTCTGACGCCTCCAACGCCGCAATCCGGGTCCACATTCGCATCGCCCGCGAGGGCACGCGGGCTATACGCATCACCGACGCGAACCCACGGGTAACCCGCGCTCGCGCCGTCATCCAACCATACTGCTGCTGCGCCGTCGTTATCGCCATCCCACGCTGCGAGGCCATCCCGGTCACTGGCGATCCCACCCCACAACGCCGCCCGCGTCGGCGACTAAGAACAACCGGATAATCTGTTCCCTCACCCTCGTCCGTTACTGCTACTGCGTCGGCGGCGCTGATAGGATGCGGGTAGGGATGCGGGAAGTAGACCTGGGCATGCAGGGAATACGAATGCGGCGCCCATGGCGACGAAGGCGTGCGGGTTGTACACGAGGCCGTTCTCATGCTCATTCGAGGCCGCGGCGGGGCCATACGCGGCGTGCGGGTCCGTGCCGACGAAGGTGTCCGGGGATTACGCGAGACCGCCCTCGCGCTGCGCATTCGTGGCCGCGGCGACGGGATTCGCGTCGTGTACGTTCACAGCGGCGAAGGCGAAGGCCTTCGCGGTGGAGGCGGAGGCGGTGGGGAAGGGTCTGCGGGAGGATGGAAGATGCGGGGCCAGAGCATGGGTACTCCATCGTGTGCGGGAGCAGGTGCAGACGCGGGTCCTCACGGCGTCCCTCGTGAGACAGAGTGGGCTCGATGCGGTGCGGCGCGCGTGAAGTCGGCAGGGAAGAGCGCGCACACGGCGGGGAGCGCGCTGTTCCCATCCGGTGATCTGAACCCGTGGTCAGTCCCGCTACACCACCACGGGAGCAGGGAGACGTACCTGTCGCTATTGAGGCGGGCACGGGCGGGAAGGCGGCGCCGATGGACAGTAGCGGTTGGGTATCGCGGAGGCTGCGGCCGGAGGGGGCGCGCTGGTCGGGGGAGGGGGTCAGCGCGGCTGCTTTGCGGGTGGGCAAGATAGTAAGCGTACATTTGGGGCGCGGGCACGGGCGCGGGGCGGACTGGCAGACCGCTGGGAAGAACGACGGCGTCAGCTGTGAAGAAAGCAAGGAGAGGGAGAGAGCGTACGTCGAGTAGGCGTCCACTGCGGGGTTGAGGATACTTGCCAGCCAGAGCCGGGGGCGTGAGGGCGAGGGCGCGACGGTGCTATGGCTTATGACCATGGTCACTTCGTCGCGGGCGCCCTGGCGCACACGGGGCGGGGTCTGCAGCTGAAAGATCGTGTCGTGCGGTGCTCGCGCACCCTGTGTCTTCAAGCAAACTGAGCTAAGGGAAGGACGTTAACGCAGGAATAATGAACGAAAGGGTCTGCACACAGACCTGTTTAAACAGCAGCTCCCGTCAATAGGCCCGCCATCTATTCACTAGTATTCTGCGAGCTCATTGGCTGGCCGCAAGACGGGCGCGCTGATTAGTTCTTGGACATAGCTATAGAGGGAGGTTTAGTACAATGGAAGCGGTGTCGTCGAGTGCGGGGTTGGGCCCGGGAAGGACAAAGGAATTACGATCGGATCAGCGAGTTGGGCGGAGTTTGATTTGGAAAGGGAAGCGCGGTCACGTGCGACGCGTCAGCCTTTCAGGCATTGAACCAAGCTACCGCGTTCGACTCCAAACCTCAGTCGCGACTCTCCACGGTATAAATCGACAGCGTCCTATCCAGTCTATATTCGGCGAGAGGAAGTGGATCCCTAACGGGAGGTCTAAATCAACGGCCTGGGGCGCATTAAACTATGTATGGAGCGCGCCGTTCGACCATAATGTATGTAGTGCGTCGAATTGCATGTAGTAGATCCAGAGCTTTGAATTTCAAGTATATATGTGACGCGGTACTTAGATCTAGAACGCGTCGAGGTGGGGATCAATCCGCGTGCGGGTGCGGATATCAGCTAGATCAATGCAAATGGGATCGCGCAGTAAACAAATTTGGGTCTGGGGCCGAAGTCTTGAAATCACGAGTGGATGGGGTCCGACGCGCGCGCATACCACCGGAGTCGGGCTGAGAACCATGAATCCAAAAATCAAGGGAATGGAATTGATTACGACTCGATCAACGGGTACGTTACCTACCGTAAGTATTGCTGATAATTGTAATTTATGGCTCGCGCAGCCCGCAGGGTCAATATAAGTCCTTGACGGTGAAATGAAACGACACGGGAAGCCTTGTTCGGCGCCTCCAGAGTTTCCGATCCGCCAAATTCCTTCGCAGATACAGATAATACAGGGGATTTTACAAGAGGAATCGTCCCCAGGTCGTTGCTGGACCGTGTAAAGATGCAGTTATGTGCATCAGCTATTCTTTTGTAGATTTGTTCAAAGTTCTGCTCCGTGCTTGGTCCTTAGGGAATAAATGCTCTCCAGATGGCACGCCTGGGGGTTTTCAAGGTCAGGCGGCTCTTGTTCGCGGGAGTGTCGAAGTGGGTGGCTTCTTCATCGCTTCCTCGGATCCGGAGTGCATGACTCGGGATGCATGCCACCAAACACGGTTACTGTTTCTCAGAGACGGAATTTTAAACAACGTCGTGAACCTGAAGAATGATAGTCCGCTGGACAAGTATCTTACAGCCATTGGCAGTACCGAAGGCGCGGAAGAAAATTTTCCTGTTCGGAATGTCTTTCGAAGAATTCCCCAGATCTCGGTCAGTTCTGAACGGATTTCGATGAAACCTAACCAGATCTCCCAGGCTAATCCATACGCAATTAGTGATAGAAGGAAAGTTGCAAAAATACTTTATATTGATTGGCCTGTGATTTCGGACTGTTTCCGCGATAAATGATGCCTAGCATAGTCCAAACATGTTCAAATGAGCTGATTATTTGCAACAGAGAACTAACATATGTTTAGAAGGATGTCATGGAGCCAGAATCACAGATAATTAAGTCTATGATGCCTGTAATCCCTTCTGGACAATGGGCAATCCACTCTGATTTCGAAATATTGTGAGAACTGAATGCAGCCATGAACTTTAGGAAGTTCTGGCTATATGAAATCATTCAGAATCCACGTAAGTCTTTTGTCTCAAAAAACCAGGTCAATTGAACAAATTGCAGGCCTACTAGAGGGCATCCAACACCCAAACAGCCTGAAATCCAAGATTATCCACTATGGAATATTTTGACAGGTTTCTCTCTATCACTAATTCCGCATGAATTAGCCTGAATTATCTAGCATGATTTCATCCCAATCCATGAAGAACTGATTGAGATCTGAGGAATTCTTTGAAAACATCCCAAACAGGAAGTTTTTCATCCGCGCCTTCGGTACTGCCAATGGCTGTAATGCTTGCTGGGATATCCTTCGCTCTCAGATGTGTACCCATTGCTTCGCCAAGGGACGGGACGATCATTCAGCATCCCTTCGATCGTTCTGGGGGCGGCTTCCGACGACATCTGGGCTGCCTCCGTGGCCAGAGTTGCATGCCATGGAGAGAGACGTCATAGGCGAGGCGAGGTAAGTGATTCAACTGGATTCAAAATCTCCACTCATTGACTCCAAGTATGTATGTATAGCAGTGATATTTTCGGTCCCAACTGGCCATGTCAATGATAATCTGCGCTAATCTGCGCGAGTCTATGTTGCTGTACGAAGAACAATGGATTCTTGACCTTCCGCCTCATTGCCCGAATTCATCTACACGTCGCTGCAGTTGATTCACTCGCCTCTTCCTTTCTATATCTGCCTAGACTCTGCCCCAAGCTTTGCGCCCGTGACTGGTTCCGCACCGCCGACGGCTGAATTCCCTGGGCACCATTATTAGGTCGAAGCCACCTGCAGAGGACGCAAATGTCGTCATCTTCGCCCTCGGACTCAGGAACATGAGAATAAAGCCCGAGCTTGGGTTGGGCTCGTGGTACAGTGGTATCAATATGGTAAAGCGTATCACCTATCACATCAACGTCTTCATAGTCCTATTCACTCACCCTTACTCATGCCGGACTACACGAGTAGTATTTTAATCCCAGAATCCTTCTAATGACTCCACCCAGATGGCGCCTGTTTGAAATGCCCGTGTTCTCTTCAACGCGATCCCCAAAGGTGCTCGGGCTTTTCGCTTCTGAATCCCTTTGCTGCCAATGGGCGCTGGCTGACGCTTAAATTCCAGATTATCCGATCCCAGGGGAGACATCTGTATATGATGCAACAGAGACGATTGATCTGACGCGGTCCCGCTCAATGGCGGGTTCTTGATCAAGACGCTGGTGCTGTCGGTGGACCCCTATATCCGCGGCTGGATGCGCTCGCCAGAGCAGAAATCATATTCGGTGCGAACCACTTGCTTACTGCGTCTGTTATCATTCTCAGTATTTAAATCCAGCCGGCGTACGAAATTGAGAAACCGTGAGTGTAACGATTGGGAACCGCAGCTTCCGTACTTACACCTGTTGCAGACTTACGGGGTTCGGCTTCCGTGGTGCTGCGCTCCGAGTCTCCGGACATCAAAGTGGGAAAATATGTCTACGATTTCACCATATGTCCGTATTTATCTCTTCTTCTGTGTCGCATCCATTGAATCCCCTCGCACCTTCAGCGCACCAAGAGTATTCGGTCATTACAGCAGTGCATGACGTACAGATTATTGAGAAGCACCCCAGCCTACCATGGACCGCATACCTCGGCGCTGCTGGGATGTCAGGTAAGCGAAGTCGAACGACCGGGCGGCGGTTGACTGACTTACAGGAACACAGGTCAAACGGCATGGATGGCTTGGAAGGAGTATTCACATGCTAAATTTTGTGTGCTCCGGAAAACTTCGAGGGAAATTAAATACTGTGGAGGGAGAGATTGGGTTTGTCACGACTGGAGCAGGTACCTGTCGCCCATCCGTTCCAAGCACTCACGATGAAACGTTAACATCATGAGTGAAAAGCCCCGGAATCCCGGCTGCGACGAGCGACGAGGCGAAAGGAAATGGCTAGGGGAAGCACATTGTATAGATCCCAGTATATGACGCAAGCAGGGATGTTCCCCACGCACGCGTGTGGACGACGGCGATTGAACCGAAATTTGTGCAAGTGGGGAAACTTTGGGATGAGGCGACGATGATTCGGAGAGAAACGTCTCTTTCCGGGAACAGTGAAAGAAATTAGGGAATCGTTCTGTGCTTCTAGGCCGAATACTAAATCGTTTATATTTTCCAGTTGAACGCAACTTGGGCATCTAAGGACACTCGTCTACTGCAGTTGAGATACCTTCAAAAACCATAACACCTATTTGCCCTATCCTTTGCGCCAACCCCACGCCGTATACCTGCATTCCCATTCAAGCCGTCGGCCCGATTTGTTTCTCTGCGCAAGCCAAGCTAATGGAACTCGGCGCAGAGCACAGCTCCAGTACTAAGGTCCGAAAATAGTGCGCATGTTGCGTCGTTCAAGTGGTTGAATTGAATCTGATGTGCGCCAGGAAAATCCAGCGACTGCAGACGGAACACTAGCCCATGGCATGCCTGACAATCCGTCCCCACTGGCGCCATCGTCTCTGCCGGATCAGTCGGAGATACTCCGCACCCACGGCACATTACGGTAGATCTGAATTTACCTCGGCATGTGAGTGGAATCATCGTGCCCACACGCAGGCATAGATTGTGATGTATATTTGCTTCACGACGGACAAAAAGTGAACGCAGACAAAGCGAACGATAAGTGCGGCAACTTTTCAAAGGATAGAGCGTCGGGCATTATGTAAATTAATTCTTCCAGGATAGTTTGCCGAGGACGAGACAGAGGCAAATGGCTGCGGGGTTGATCAACGGGAGTTACCCGCCCTCGATGACGGATCACCATCCACCCGGTAGTACGCAATGTATATGCACTTAAGAGGTTTTCGCCGTGGTACCCGCTCGTGGCTCTTCGGGGGGAGACCAACTTCTCTGCGACCGTGCTCTGGGTGTGTCTCGCGTCCCCCTGCGGAGTTCGTCGCCGTGTCCACCGGCGAGCACTGTGTTATTCGGAAATAATACAGCCTTCCCGGACCATTGACTTGAGCGGATAGAGGAACTCCGCAAGTAGGTACTAGAGTGTTTACTGTGGGGATTGATCTTCCGGGACGACAGATACCATGTATGAAGCTGAGTGCGGAGCTGACGTGATCTTGTCCTTCGTGCTGTCAAAATCCGTCCCCGAGGCCTCCGGGTCGGTGAAGCGAATCGAGCGGCGAGCCAGCAGTGGAGGCGACCGTAGTGGACGCGTGCACAAAGTGAATTGGCTGCGAAATGGGGCCCGTAATCGTGGTCTCAAGGTGAGTCTTCTCCATCGCCACCAGGAGGACGACGACGACGGGGTAGATGGCCTGCACGCGCAAATGATACCTTAACCTTCATGAGGATGAATCTGGACACGCACTGAGAGCTGAGGCACTATATTTGCGGTAATTTTGTACCCCGTGTTGTCAACACTTGTCGTTGAGAGAACTACGTATAACTGGGGGATCTTGTGGAGAACAGTCAATCACAAACATCCCTGCCGATGGAAGGATATATATCCTACCCAGATCAGACAGTAGATCGCTCCGGATTCCGTGAGGATGACGAGGATACGTTCGATGTTCGTTCTGCTGTTCTTGGGCAGGGCGAGAAGGTCCTTGATTTGCTTTCGGTAGTGCCTGACAACACAACAAGAGTCGGAAAAACAGGAAGGCGTAACGAAGGCCCGATCCGCACCACACTTTCACCCCGATGAGTGTTGTTGACATCACATTGGTGAACATAAGAGAAAGTACGAGGATGAGTGTCCTTGCTCCGGTGGGAGTGAATTTGGTGTTTCCAAAAAGGTAAAGGGCAACGAAAGTCATGTCCGTCGTTATCCCCACTGTGAACCCTGAGCATCGGTAAAATGTGTAGACTGAGAGTTACCCAAGGTCCCAAACATGCACAGACTGAGGAGGACCTTGATTCTGAGATTGTCTTGCCAAAGCATCCATGCACGCCAAACCACGATCGCGTCACTCATGAAGTACTGTCATCCATCAGCCTAAATTGCACAGGAGATCTCGAGGAAATATAGGCTGACGTTGACTCGGCCGAACAGATTTTCGGATATGGGAATGTTGCGGAGCAACATGCTGTGATCCGGCGGGTCGAGACCCAACGTGGTGACTTGTATGATGTCAAAGGAGAGCTGTTCGATAACCTGTATGTTAGAGGACGCAAACATGAACAGTGTCGCGATGATGAGGGCTCGTCGTGCCGGCAGCGCCGACTTGTGTGTCCTTCGAGTTATAATCACCCGTAAATCCGGCGCCCACAGAGTCAGGGTATGGGGGCGCACCACATATTGTACAGCGCGATGCAAACGAGCGTCGTGTAAAGGCCTGAATAGATCTTCAGAGACGACATGGGAATGCACATTGCGTAGGGCATGCCATACCATGCAGGAAGAACTGGATTGCAGTTGTGATGAGGTCCACCTGCAGAGTGTTTATGACAGAGGCCGGGAAGGCACCCAACTGGGTTGGTGCAGACATCATTAGGAGGGAGAGATTTCGACAGGGAGCCAAACGACACGATGCATTGTCGCTTTATTCACACTCTGACTGACATCTATGCATCCATGATCAACAGATGGTGAGTATCTTCTACCCAGTCCGGAGTCGTCCGCAACCTTGATAGTGATCGATACAAGAATAGCCTGGTGCCCATTCTTATCCGCGAATGAGAGGAATAATAGTCGCACCTTCTCAGTGATTCCTGGATCCCAACTGTCAAAATGACCTTGTCTAAGAACTGGTCGGAAGCCTGAATTGAATTGGGAAGTGATGAAAGTTTATCCTCTAGACCACCGCAGCTGCTCTGGTAGACCGTT
The DNA here is from genome assembly GCA_029204335.1 of Mycena vulgaris. Classification (NCBI taxonomy): domain Eukaryota; kingdom Fungi; phylum Basidiomycota; class Agaricomycetes; order Agaricales; family Mycenaceae; genus Mycena; species Mycena vulgaris. The sequence goes on from JARGYA010000088.1 coordinate 442,222, forward strand.
TATTTTTGGGAAAGTTGAACACCTAAGCCAAGGCCGGCGTCGTTTGAAGTAAAGAGCCACATCAGATATTCCGCCATGCCCACATCATCCCGTCGAATGTCCCGCGGGCTGCTCATAAACATAGGCAGGACAGCGAGAGAATTCATTCCAACAATCCCATTCATCGCGTGCAACGACGACAATGAGGCGGGGGTTGGGCGGGCGAGGTGGTGGAAGCAAGGTGGCGGACGCCTCACCGCAGCCGACTTCCTCTGCGCCCGAGCCCGTCATCGCTCGAGCCGCACACACTTACACCGCGGCTCCCCTCTTCACTATCTTCACCACTACATCCGCTCGAGCCCTCGCCGTCCGACTGAGTCTCCGACCCCTCGTCTTCACCCGCGTCCACGCCCCGCACTCGCTTCCGTGCGCACGCAAAGTCCCAGTCGGTCGCAGCGCCTTCTCGGTCTACTGCACGGACGCCGGCGGGGCCGCCCCAAACGCGAGCCCCGCCTCGAACGGGTACGCGCACACGCCGCACATCCCCGCGAAGCGCCGCGCGTGCGCGTTTTCATCATCGTATCCGGCGCATCCGTCTTCGTTCCGCAGCAACGCCGAATACGGGTCGGCGTTCTCGTACTTGTGGAGCGTCTCGTGTCGTCTGTCTTCAGACGTGTCGTCCACGGAGGCGTCGATGGAGGCGTCCCACATCATCAAGTCGTCCGCGTACCCCGCATCCTCCACTTCCTCGTCGGATGTGAATCCTTCCTCCGCCCCCCTAACGACGAGAACCCGCGGACGCTTCGCCCCCTCCCTTTCGCCGTCGTCCGACCACGCCGCCGCTGCCGCCGCTTCTCCTGCGCTGGGGTCAGAGCGGGCGTGGGTGTGCTGCGCACGCACGCACGCGGGGCCGCGCGCGGCAGCAGCGATAACACGCGGATAACCCGCCCCCTCCCCATCGCCGCCGTGTCCGTCCTCTCCCACGCTCCTGCTGCTGCGGGCGCGGGCGCGGGCGCGCCAGAAGGGACGCTGGCACGCATGCCGACGAATCCGTTCATGTGGGCGGCGAGGTATGCGGGTAGTAGGCCAGCGCATGCGCGTCCGCGGCGGCGAGGTGGGTATGCGGGTTGTCCATGAAGACGTTCTCGTACCAGGTATTCGTGGCCGCGGCAATGGGATGCGCGTCGTACAAACCCGTTGCTGCGCTGCGCAGTTGCCTTTGGTGTGCTGGGCGACGGGATGCGGATGGTAGGCGAAAACGTGGTCGTGCTCCTCGCCGGCGCCGGCTTGCGGGCTGTACGCAAAGCCGATCTCGCGCTGCGCGTCCATAGCGGCGAGGGCAGGCGACGTGCGGGGGCCGCGCCCACGCACCCCTCGCGCTTAAAGGGCCGCACGCGGGCGCGGTGGGGAAGGGGTCGGCGGGGGGGGGGGTGGAGAATGCGGGTTTGCGCCTGTGCTGTGTCAGCGGGTGCAGGCGCAGGTCCTCGTAAGACGGGGGGTGCTTGATGTGGTGCAGGACGTGGTGCAGGCGCCGCGCACGCGAAGGCGGCGGGGAACAGCGCGCGCACGGTGGAGAGCGGGCGTTCTCCATTCAATGGGGCTGCGCGCGGGGTGAGAGCGGGGAGAGGAGCGGGAGACGCACCTATCGCTCTCGAGGCAGTGCACGGGCGAGGAATCCGCCCCGATGGCTGCATATCGCGGAGGCTACGGGCGGAGGGCGCGCTGTGGGCGTGGAATGACTCAATGCGGCCCACATTGGCAGCGCGGGGAGACACAGCTGTGGGAGACTGGCGGGAAGGCGTCGCCGATGGACAGCAGGGATTGGTGTCGCGGAGGCTGCGGCCGGAGGACGGCGCGCTGGGTGGCGGTCAGCGCTGTGATGCGGGTGGGAAAGATAGCAAGTGCGGGCTCGGGTGGGTATCTGGATCACTGGAGAACGGCGGCGTCAGCTGTGAGGAAAGCAAGGAGAGGGAGAGGAGCGTACGCGGTCGAGTCAGCGTCTAGCGCGGGGTCCAGGAGACTCGCAAGCCAGAGGTGGGAGCGCGAGGGTGTGCCGGTGCTGTTGCTGTCGAACATGACCGCGTCGTCTTCGCGGGCCCGGATTCGGGGCGGGGTCATTGGCTAGACTCGCGTGTCTTACTCCAATTGCAGCTGGGAGAGGTGCTCGCGCATCCTAGGATTTCTTCAAGTACAGTCAGATGAAGAAAGGGAGGTCAACGCAGGAAGGATGAATGAAGACTTCCAGCGCGGAGGGACACAGCAATCACGATCCGGATCAGGCGGAGCTTGAATTGAGATCGGGAAGCGCGGTCACGTGGGAGACCGTCACCGAAACGGGGCAACCCCGCCATTCCAAGGGTGATGGCAAATCAGTTGGGAGACTGAGTAAAACCAAACCTGGGGTGAAACCCTCGGCAATCTTAGGGCATTTCCGGCCAAATCAACCCGGAATGACCGATTTTTCGGCGATTATCGAGCAAAGTAATTTATATCATCAGTTTATCCGTTTGTCCATTTCTAAGGTAGAAGACGCCGATGGGTAAGCGAATTGCTCGCTTCGCTCGTAATTAGCAATCGTCGATCCGCGAAACTTCGCGGCTTTGCAATCCGAGTTGCCCAGGTGAGTCGAAAAGTGGTGCGCGCGATTATCGAGCAAGGTAATTTATATCCGTCTATCCGTCTATCCGCGGCCCGCATCCCCGAATTAAGGTTGAAGACGCCGTCGAAAGTCTTTAGCCAAGGGTAAGCGCGCACACGATCATATAAGATGTGATTACTGCCGGTGGACTTGGTAGCAGTCGCAAGGCGATCTTTCATGACAGCAGAATCAACATCAACGGCGAGCAAGGTCGTGCTTGTAACGCTTTCAACGGGGAAGCAAGGCGGGCAGTAGTGCGTGGTGCGTCGTCGTCATTTTCGTGTTCAAAATACCGGCGCGCTCAGTATTTTTGCATGATAGCTCTCGCCAAGGCAAACGAGTCCGCTCCCGCGGACGCCACGCCATGGCTCATCTTCGCGCAAACCCGCGACCCCTTGTCTGCCCAAAGCAAGGCCTTGCGATCACCACTGTGTATGCCTACAGAATATGGGAGGCCAGGCAGAAGGTTTAAGGTAAGTTCAACATGAGTCAAGAACTGGACTGACGCTGACTGACGGAGAGACTGACGTTGCATGTGTATGGCTGTAATACTGTCTCATAATTATTTGGTACCCCACTCACCATTTTTTTTCACCACCTCCCCTGTTTTTCATGAGTAAATTCACCACCCGGCACTTACGAGACAGAAATTCACACCAGAGTATATAAAGTTTCATACCCTTGGGTGCTCTGAATTAAATATACACCCCACCTGAATTTCCAAAATAATTCATCACTGGCAAAACTTGGGCAAAACACCACCTGGATTGGTCCACCTCTCTTCTGTGCTGCTCCTAAGGGACCAATCCCCTTCTGGACGACCTTTGGGACTGTCTAAGAGATTCTGCAAGACGGCAATGCCATGACAGCAATATCCCTGTCTAAATGAGCCCTTTCCATCTATTTCCGTTTACAGACGAATAAATATGGGCGACCATGTGGGATCGTCTGGTCTGTGAACTCACTCCTTTCACCAGGATATCTGGGGTATGGCCATCCCCACGGGGGTGATTGCTTACTGTACAGATACCACATCATTGGCCTTCCCTATGAATACATCAACGTCGATGCATAGGATTCAGTACTTATCAGGCCACTCGACAGAATCTTGAGGCATAGAGTGCGTAGTTGAATCCAGGATCAAATAGCGAGCATTCAGAGTCATTATCGGACTCAGAGTACTCCTCGGTGGATATTAAGACTCCCCAAAGACCTGTCAGAGGATACAAATCCTCTTCTATCAGCAGATAATCTGAGAGTGCATCTCTAGGTCAAGGATCATTCTGTGCCGATTTAGAGTCCGAGTTGCAACCTGTCTTGTGTCAGTGATTTAAACTGGTGTAGATTCCTGGTACACTCCCCATTGAGCACACTTCGTATGCATATTTGATTGTGACATTGCCAGTGTTTTTATTTCTGGTCAGACCATAGGCGAGTGTTTATGTACTGCAAGCAGTGAATTTACTGTAATAATTATGAGATAGTATTACCCCCATACATGCGTCAACGGCACAGCAACGTCAAAATCCCTTTGCCCCTATGATCGATGCCTTTCGAAATTTGAAATTCTTTGTATCGTTCCTTCCAGAACACCCTTGACATCGGCCCTACATAAATAGTTCGGGACGCTTCGCCCTTGCCAAAATTCTTCGAGCTCCACGACCTTACATCTGCGTGAGGTAGGCCATTGAGGTCCTTGCCCAGCAGCCCGGGCCATCTCCACCGGTGCGGGCGAGCTTTTCTTGCTTTTTGTGGCGGAGGGGCGGTATTATTATTACGAGGGACGGTCAGCCGAAGAGGTTTGAGGGGTGTTTGAACTCATGAAGGGCATGATGATTTTTTGAGGCGCGTTGAGCAGGAGGTGGCGGTGACGAATATTCCGCCGTAAGAGAAGGTGTAGGTCGAATGTCCAATGACTACGGACAATTTGTTGAGCATCCATCCTGCTGCAGAACTACAACCAGATGGTGATCTTTGTAGCGTTAAAAAGTTGACAGTCCTCAGGGGAGCACAAATGCGAGAGAATCCATGGCAGTAGTGATGTGGGATAGCAAAGGCGGAGAAAGGGAAGTTAAAAGATCAACAGTCCTCGGGGGAGCATAGATGCGATAGATTCTATGGCAGTGGCTGGTGGCAAAGGCAGAGAAAGGTATGTGGAGGGAGGGATGATGCGTGGAGGTAAGATACATGGTGTGGTGGATGGATACAGGCGGTGTGCGACGAAGGAGAAATGAAAACCCAGAATCCAGAATCCCTATACAAAGCAAGAACGAAAGCGATACAGCGGGGTGATTACAATGTGACGGTGAGAGCAATATGTGAGCGAATAAAAGACGGCTGCAGTATCAGAGCGATGAAAAACAAACAGGTCTGCGAGGGGGAAAAAATTAGTATGAGGGACTCGGGAGACGTAGGGAGATTCACGAGCGGAATCACATCCACCATTGACGGTCCATATCAAGCGGGTGCACACTGGCGAGCTCCGGGTTCTGGAACGCGTTCATGTCGTACCCGCCCTGCGCCGCGTCGCGCAGATTCTGCTTCATTCTTACGATGCGGCCCGCCACGCGAGCGACGACGGCCGACGGCTTAAACGCATGTGAGAACAGCGGTGCACGCGGGAGTGGGAAGGTCGGCACTCCCACGAGGGGGAACGTCCGCGAGCCTGCGAGTGCGGGCGGCACAAAGTGCTCGAACGACGCGGTCGAGCGCGCCCCACGCTCGAGGTTTACGATTTGGCGTGCGATTTTCCGCACCAGATGCTTGCGCTGGCACTTGTGCGCCTTCGCGCGGTCGTGTCGCGCCAGTGCCATGTTATACGTCGCGTGGCTGCATAGTCCATGTCAGTACGCGAACGCAGAATAGCGAAAGGCTGGCCCACCTAATGCTCTCCAGCACATCCTTCACCGACCGGTTCGGGTTCTCCCGCAGGATCTCCACGAGCGACTGGACCACAACCAGTCAGCCAGGATTCACTGCAACGAGACACGAGTATGGAGTACGTACTGAAGTCATACTCTTTGGCTCCCCGTTCTCATCTTCGTCCTCCCATGCGAGCTGCGAGTCCTTGCACGACGCGAGGGAGATCACATCAGCGGCCGGCTCCATGTCCATCCCGTCCGCGTCGGGCTGTGGCGCGCCGCGGCACCACCCAGTGCACGGGAAGCGTGCATCAGGGCTCTCGCAGCGCAGCGCCCCCTGCTCCTCCAAGATCCACGGCATCTGCGTGAGCGCGGGGAGCGCCTCGGCATCGGGGATGGCTGGGGGGAGCGATCCGGTGCGCCTGCTGTGCCGGCGCGTGAGGGGCCTGCTCGCGGTGGGCGGGGCGACGCTGATGATGCTGCCGCTACGCCGCGTATGGAGGCACGTTGATGCCGGCGCCGGCGTTGAGGCGTTGTGTGTATGTACGCCGGCGAGCGATAGGAGCCGCGCGCCGCGGCGCACTGTCAGGAACGTTAGCGTACGAGAAGGGGCCGGGTATGATGGCGCACTTACCGACCCAGTGCCGGAAGTCCTCGCTGGTGCGCTTCCCGCGGGAAAGCCACGGGACAGGCACACGGTTGCAGCGATAGTGTGGGAGGTCTGGGGCCATTCTATTGAGCTGCACGAGAATGAAGAAAGAGGAGCAGGTGTACCGAGCAGGGAGCCGGAGTGGCAGGTGTCGAGGACGGCGACAAGGTGGGCGCCCGCGGGGAGGGGCTTGACGAGGGTGGCGTGCAGTTCCTGTGTCGGGGCGGGTGGTCAGCTGACGGTCGGCGGGCGGGGGAGGGACCTACGTTGTCGACGATCAGCATTTCCTCACCGTCCAAGGGGACGAGGCCTGCGCAGAGTATGTGCTCAGTACTAGTAAGGGCAGACGGGCGCAGGGCTCACATTCGTCCTTGCCGTCCTCCTCGCTGTTGGACCGCGAGTTGTCGACTTGGGTGGAATGTCCGCTGTCTGTGCGGGAGCGTCAGCTATCTGTGCGTAGCGTATAGAAGGGGGTGTACAGTGGAAGACCAGGTGGTCGCCATCCTCCACGTCCTTGACAAGCTCTGCTATCGCCTGGAGCTATCGACAATCAGGGTCAGAATGCGTACTCATTGCACTGGGACCAAACGTACGATGTTGACGCGCGTAGGCTGTACGTGGCCGTCAATCCCGTCGTCGATGAGTACGCGGATGTCGGCCGGCGCATAGTGATAGCTGCGATTCCGTGAGCAAGGAAATCGCACGAAAACCGCGACTCGGACGCACATGTCGATCAGCAGGGCGCGCATCTTGTCCACATCCGACTGGGCCGCCTTGAGGTCGAGGTACCCCTCGCTCCTGGCGGTGCAGATGCCGACGAGGAGCGCCCTTTTCCGCCCGGTCTCGGAGAGGGTGCTCGTTGAGGAGAGGGGCGATTCGGGTATCGGACGTGAGGCCCCAGCGCAGCCGTGGCTCCGGTCCATGGCAAGAATATGACTGAGTCATGGACCATGTCGAGCATTGGGTTTTATGGACTGGATTGAAGGCTGTGTGAACCGGGTAGTAACAATCAGTTTCTTCGAACAACACTAGACGGGCGGTTGTGTTACTAACGCACGCAGAGAATTGAATTGAATACTACAGCACTTGCCCTGAAGAGGTCGACTCGGAGTCATATTGCGCAGTTGCTGTTCCTCAACATCTTGCCAGCGCGAAGGTTGATCATGTCGGCGTCGGTAAAAAGATGGGGCTGGGTAAAAGTGCCGCGCCTGCCGCGGCCAAGGGGTGTCAGATCTCTGGATCGGACATACGCTCCCACGGGCATCCCCCCCCCCCAGATGGGGAAGGTGCACGTGCTCACTTGTCGCGCCATTGCGTCGCGTCGCGCTCTCCACCGCTAGAATTGGCTCGTTTCGAGTTTCCCTGTGATCACGCATACCAACCGCGAAACTCCAGAGGCCCTCCCAACGACATCCGGACAAAGAGAACCAGAATCCGCAGGGCGAGGGATCCAGCAAGATGGCACGGCTTTATTATAAAACATAATCTTATCTTTGGACATGTATGCATACATGCTGTAGTCTTGTTTGCCAACATAATCTGGCCTCGGATTGTGCTGGGATGGAGTCGCAAGGCTGTAGAAAGTGAGACGGCCTAGCACGTGCACCTTCCCCATCTGGGGGGGGGGGGGGGGGGGGGGTGGCCGTGGGAGCGTATGTCCGATCCAGAGATCTGACACCCTTGGCCGCGGCACTAGCGAAGCGATCATGATCCGCGAAATTCGCGTTAATACGAACAAAACTCAGGTCGTGTATCAGCGGGGCACGAACTCTACCTGGAATAAAAAGGGGGAGAAGCAGGTGTACCCCCACCGCACGCGTTTACGCGACATCCTATTGTAGATCCTTACCAGTTTGAGAGTGACGCGTACGAGCAGGTACGCGACCCGTACGCGGACTGCGGGCGCAATCTGTCACACAAAAATAAGTTATGGATAGCCATTGGATAGCCACCCATAATTTAGTTACTTTTTTGTCTGAGTAAACTGGTTATTCCAACTGTGGGACCGTGCCAATATAATATATCCTCCTCCTCCTCCTCCTGGGCGGCGTAATTAATCTGTCAGATCAATGTCAGATCCCTCGATTTTTGTCCGGACAAATTTTCGTTGCTTCTGGCAAGTTTTTGTTCGAACAGCCCCTAGCCTTTGCTGACGTAATCCTCCCAAAAATGGTAATTCTGTGCTCCCACGGGCAGAAAAACACCCAAATTTTCTCCGAAGCTGCATTTTCATGCTGTTTTTAGCCGACCCCACTATTTAAGCTCGATTTTTTCCTGAAAATTGACTCGCTGCTGGGCGGAAGTAAGCGCATAGGGCGCGCATATTGGGGAGGGGGAAGGGGCGGTCCCAGCGCCACGCGAGCCGCGGACAACAGGGATGGGGACAAGGTCATACTCGTACTCCTGCTGCCGCTTCATAACCACCGGAAACTCGGCCCCAGACGCAAGCCCCGCTTCGACCGGACACACCCAAACACAGTACATAGCCGCAAAGCGCCGCGCGTCCGGCTCGTCGTAGTCCACGGCGCGGTCGCTGTCGTCGGCTGTGGAGTCGTCGGAAGCGTACTCGTCATACGTGGCATCGCCGGGGTTGAAGTCCCACACCATCGCGTCGATATCGAGCGAGCCCTCGTATCCTTCGGCATCTCGCACCATCAAGTCGTCCGCACCATCAAGTCGTCCGCACCCTCAAATCGTCCGCATCGTCCGCTTCCTCCTTGGATGCGTCCTTCGCGTCCTCCGCATCTGCATAGTCGGCATATTCATCGTCCATGTCCTCGTCGTGACACTCGGCGACGACAACACGCGGACAATCTGCCCCTTCCCCTTCGCCGTCGTCCGTCCACACCGCACCCGCATCCGCAAAGCCGCTCCCCCGTTCCGCGCACGTCGCTGAGGGCATGCGCGGGGAACCCGCTCCCTCATCATCATGCCAATGGTGGATGGGACGGGTTCTGACAGAGGGCCATGACGGTGTTCCCCACGATCACAAGCAGCCCATCGTCCCCATCCCACGCTCCTGCTGCTGCATCTGTGCCCGCGAAGCCGCAATCCCGGTGCACATCCGCATCGTCCCCGAGGGCACACGGGTACGCATCGGCGACGAGAACCTGCGGGTAGTAGCCATCCGCCCTCTCGCTGTACGCTACTCCTGCGCCGATGCCCGCGCCAGAGCGGACGCAGACGCTGGGGCACTGCGTACACATGCTAGCAAAGCCGTTCGTTTGGTCGATGATGGGATGAGGATGTGGATGGGAGGGGTCCGTGCCGGAGAGAGAATGCGGGGAGTACACGAAGCAGTTGTCACGCTGCGCACGCGTGATAGCGAAGCCGTTGGCAGGATCGGGATGGGATGCGGACAGTAGACGTCGGTGGCGGGGCGCTGTGCATTTGTGGCCGCGGCGAGGGCGTGCACATCATGCGCGTCCGCGGCGGCAAAGGTGTGCGGATTGTACGCGAAACCCGGGTCGCTCTGCGCATCCGTGGCCGAGGCGAAGGCATACGAGTTGTACACGAAGATGCTGTTCTCGTCCTCGGCGGCGGTGACGAGAGCGTGGGGCGTCGGTGCGTCGGTGGCGGCGAGGATATGTGCGCAGTAGGCGTTCATGGGAAAGGGATGCGGGCAGTGCGTAACCCGGCCGCCGAGCGGGGCGCGGTGGGCGCGCCCACGCGCCCCTTGCGCGCAGCGCCGACGGGAGGGGCCGCAGGCGGGCGGGCACGTCGGAGGCGAGAGGTGGGAAAGGGGTCGCCGGGAGGTGCACGATGCGGGGGGCGGTGTCTTGTACTGCAGGAGCAGGTGTAGGCGCGGGTCCTCGTGGGGTCGCAGGCGCGGGGTTTCGCGAGGTCGAAGCTGGTGCAGGTGCTGCGCGCGCGATTCGATGCGGAGGGGAAGAGCGCGCGCGGGGCGGGGAGCGTACGGTCTCCTCCTGCCTCCATTGCTCTACAAACCGCGGTCGTCAGTCCGGCTATACCGCCGTGGGATGAGGGTAACACACCTGTCGCTGTCAAGCGGCGGCCGCGATGGGCGGAAGGCGTCGTCGATGGAGGGCAGCGCCTGCGTATGGCGAAGGCTGCGCGGCGCCCGGGAGGGGAATCGGTTAATGCGGCTCACAACGACAGCGCGGGGAGAGACGTACCTGTCGAGGACGGGCAGAAATGCGGCGCCGACGGAGGGGAGGGATTGGGTGTTGCGGAGGCTGCGGCCGGACGAGCTGGGAGGAGGGGCAGTCAGCGTGGCCGCTATACGGGTACCAGATAGCCAGCGTACCTCGCGCGCGCGCGCGCGGGTGCGCGGGCAGATCTCTGCGAGGACGAAGGCGTCAGCTGCATAGAAAGGAAGGAGAGAAAGGCACGTACATCGAGTCGGCGTCCAGCGCGGGATTGAGGATACTTGCAAGCCAGAGGCGGGAGCGCGATGGCGCGACAGTGCTGTTGCCGTCGACCATGGGCACCTCGTGCTTCTTCAAGCACAGTCAGCTAAGGAATTGATATCAACGCAGGGATAACGAATGAAATGCCCTCCACACACCTGGGTAAATAGCAGCTACCATGAAAGGGCCTGCCATCCATTCACTCCGGTACGCGCTCATTACTGGGAATGGAGGATAAGCGGTGCGAGCGGGGCTGGCCTCACGGGTGGGTAGGCTTCTGGTGCGACAGCAGGTGCATGTGCCGCGCGCGCACAGTGGGGAGCGAGCGTTCTCCATTCAATGGGCTGCATACGGGATGAGTAACGACGAGAGCGGGGAGGGGAGCGGGAGACGCACCTATCGCTGGAGGTTTCAAGCAGAGTCAGCTAAACAGAGGGAGGGTCATGGGCCTGCCATCGCCCCTTCATGATCACTCCCGCTCATTGGCTGCCGGCAAGACGGGCATCTTCATGGATGGGCTAGTGAGAGTAAAACCGAAGCGGTGTGGTCGAGTGTGTGGTTGTGCGCCAGTGGAGGCGAGACAGACAGCGCGTTGGGGAGGGACATTGAAAGCCATCACGATCCGGGTGCAGGAGTTGGGGCGGAGCTTGAATTGCGACACGGTCACGTGCGACGCGTCACCGAATTTTTCACCATCAAGCTTGAAGCTCGCCATCGAGGCCACGCGTCGTTCAATGTACAGAAGTCAGAGTCTAGTATCTGCACATTCTGCGGGGTGAAGTGGGGCGGCGGCCTCTGAATCCGCGGGCGTTAGTTAAAGGCACTCCGTGAAGCGCTGTGATTCGAGACTGCGCGCCATAGGGCTGCCCGAGTATCCCGGAGTGGCTGTAATTCCCTAGTCCCACCACACTGCCGGGGATTTCATTTTCAAGGATGAAACACGGTAAGTTGGGACGCTTCGGGGTGGGGATCGCCACCCTTGCGGATGCGGATGCGGAGACGGCCAGCGAGATGATTCTAGTGTATTCAGACCAGAACGGAACACAATACATTGATTAATAAAAAGGTTGGCATGTACGGCGCGGCCGGGGGGGGGGTCTTTAATAGAACTAAACCATCGGGAAGACAGATACTCTGAGGGAGTTACACCGTGCACGGAACATTTAATTGTCAGATGTAAGGACCTGTTGGAGAACGCTGAACGTGCAGGACACCTTCACACGAGCTATTGAGAGCACCGGGAAATGGGGAGTAAACTTGAGACGCCACGAATCCTATTCCTTGGACGATGCTTCGTCGCTGCGATGGACTTACGTATATGGTGCGTCCAGAATCCAGATATCGTCGGGTCTCCCCGCGTTCGCGTTCGACACAGGCCGATGGTTATGATAGTCCTTGCCTGGCCGTGTTGATCTCGCGGACTACATACATCCACATAGTCTCAGTGGGTTGAGGTAGCATGTTCCTATTCAGCTTAGGTGGGGTTAATTTGAACACCCCGTCACATACGAGGCATACGAGGCAATCAAATCGCCGATCATATTCCGCATGCAGGCACCAGAAAGACCCTTTCCGACGCCAGTCATATCACCGGGCTTAGCATTCAAGACGGATTCCCACCTCAAAACCCACGGGATGAAGGGCCAAACAAACATGGAGTTGGTTTGATTTTCTTGAACACTCCATTGCATTGCATTTTCAGATAGATAGATGTATGAATAGACTTGCTTGGGCGATCTTTGATGAATATACTGTAATATATGATATATGTAAATTTGGTTAATAGGCTACGAGCCACGATGTAGGAGGCTACAAGCTCTGAAACCAGTGAGAGTTGATGGAGCCGTGATCCGATCCGATTCGATCCGTCCTTCTTTCGCGCACCAACCTCACCACGAAAACCGGGTCTACCCCAGACCGATTGTCGACGGCGCGCGTACGGTGGGCGGGGTCGAATGCACAGGGTACAGTAGGTCAAGACATTGGGATCACATATTGGGGTGGCACAAATACAACAAGATATTTATCAAGAAAACTCAAAGGACGGGGTGCATTCTGAGTCTGCCCTATTGCGGGAGGCTACCTATCCATGTTGTCAATTCCAATGGCAGCAATATCCAACGAAGAACACCACACACCCGATGGAACTAATACATGCCCAGACTCACCGCGTGCGCCATCCGCTGCTGCAGATAGGACCACTCCTCCTCCAGCTCATGGGGGGTGGGCAGCGCAAACTCGCCAGCCGCCAGCCGCGCCGTCTCCGTTGTGCTGACTCGATACTCGGTCTCGAACTGGCGCCGGACTTGCTCAAGGGTAAGATCAAGGGATCGTTCCCTCTGCGCGCTTTCGACGATGTTGAGCATCATGTGGACGGCGGGGAGGGACTCGGAGGCGGCTCGAAATAAGGGTCGTACGCGTGGGTGTGAGATTGAACTGAAACCTGGAATCAGCGAGGAGCGACGTGTTAGAGGAATTGGTGACCAACATGATAGTCAAAGAGCAAAGATTCTTTTTACTTAGATACCAGATCTGTCGCCACAGCGCTGGGGTGCGCACGAAGCCTTGGACCGCCTTTGGGCACCCGATAAAATCGTCGGGCTTCTCTGGGTCCACCGCGACAACTTCCAGATCAAAGTTTGCCTTGCTACAGAATCTTTTGTGAGCCTTCCAGTCGTCTTTCTGGCATTGACTGAGTAATGAGATTAGCACGATTTGTGCTGAGGAGCCACGACGTCGGTGTGTGGCTTACCTGGAGCAGTACCAGGCCAGTCGGCATCGACTACATCGCTTCAAAGTGGTGCGAATATCGGTGGTCTGATTACACGAATAGCACGCATAAAGGCAGTTGGCTGCTTCCTTAGATTAATATTTGTTGGAGAGATTTTTAATTGTGCCGCGAAGGAATTTTTTGTCCCGTGTCCTCACCTCGCTATGGATAGTATCAGAGAGCATTGCCTTCCTTATCGTCATGGGGCTGATGTTGTGCTATATGCGAGTGAGTTGGAAAGTCCACAGAACGGTCTATCTCACGTACATATGATATGCTTCGAGGATGCCAACGAGAACATCCACAATGTAGGCGTTGCGCAGAAGAACCGCGCGATACAGCCACGCCTTGAAAAGATCAGGTGATCCCTCGCTGCATCGTGTCTCTTGCTCGACGTGGGGATGGATAAAGAGGAAAAGGGTTTTCACGCGGCGGTTCCCAGAAGGATCATGCTCAAGGATGCGCTTTACCTTTCAAGGATTGTCAGGACTATTGTTTAAACAGAAATCAGACATACCAGGTTGATTAGGCTGTATTCTCCGTCGCCTACGAGCTCATCGACGATCATTTCCGGACACAAGATGCGGCTATTGGGGTGCTGAGCGGAACAAGCGCCACGATAGAGGGCCTCCAACGCGAATTCCTTCTTTTTCGTCACATCAAGCTCCTTACATTCCACTTCAAAATTGCCCTCGAGAGACTCAATGGCCCTGGCGATGAGTAGCCCCTCCTGTCCCGTAATTTCCTTGACCAGTCGTGCGATCCCCTGATTAAGGTCGGCGATTTCTGCGATTTTCCATATCCAGTCGGAGCGCGGCGTGTCCTGGAATGGAGGGGGAAGTGCAGCATATTTCACAGTGATCTCCTGTTCAAAATGGGCATTCCAACCGAGCCGATCGGTATGCTTGTCTGGTCTTCCAACTTTCCCTCCCCGGTTTGGGATGTCGGCGAAAGCGAGGAGCGGGCCGTAAAGGTCATCCAGGAGTTGGCCCGCGGCCATAGAGTTGAAGGCGGGATTTCAACCGGTCGTTCGTTTGGAGAGGCCAGCTGGTGATGAATAGCGAGTGGTAGATAGGACGAGCTAGGGTCCAGATGCCGGACAGAGCTGAGAAGAAAGAAGCACGTATTTGGCTGTATTGAGGCTAAACACCGCCACTTTACTTTGGGCCAGGAGAAATTGCCGCGGCTGCCGCGCACTGCCGCGGCACTGCCGCGGCACTGACGCGGCAATCCCTACGCCCGACTACGCCTGACTAAGCCCGACTAAGCCACGTAAGAATACCGTATCTCGAGCAAATATTTAACTAGGAGGTGTCTGAACCTCTACTGGCCCGATTTCAAAGCTTGTTTGTATCTATACAGGTCAGTACCACATGCAATTGTTCTTTGGAAGGTCAGATTCGTTCGAGTATTGCCATAAATATAATACATAATCATTGATCGTGTCAAATGAGCTTTTGAGACAAGTTCAACTTGTTCTTGAGGATTTTAAGTCTGTTTTATGTCATAGTATGGTCGCGGCACTTCCGCGGCAGCGCCGCGTCAATGCGCGGCAGTGCCGCGTCAGTGCCGCGTCAGTGCGCGGCAGTGCCGCGGCAACACAGCCACCGGGTAAAGTGCCGCGGCAGAGTGCCGCGCACCCTCTAACTCTTTTAATACACTTCCTCTCGCATAAAACCGGGTTCAGGCAATGTTTTACAACCTCAATGGACTTTCTGGAACAAGACTCACTGTACCACAAGCTCGGGGCATTGATACAAACCAAGTAGATTAATTTCTGAACAAAACAGTAAATGTGTCTGCTATGTTCCACTCCCTGCTTGAATGAAGTGCATGAGTCTTGTCTTCATTTATGTAAGCACATCCAATGTCCTCCAAAAAAGGACCAAGGTTAATCCAACCTCTCTCTGATTTCCCAGGTGAACTGGAAACACAGACCCTGCGGGCGAAGATTAAGAAGTTCCATCGGGGCAATATATTAGATCTCCAATAGTAGCCAATGATTTATTACAAAATCTGTGGTTCATGTACACCCGGAATTTAATCAATCCGAGACAGTGTCACGCAATGTGGAAAGGGAGAGTGCCACGGCGGGGTTCCAAATATTCACCGAGGGGAATATTCGGGAGTTGTAATCTTTACCGGGCAGTATTTAAACTTTGAAACAATTGAAATAGCTAAGGGACTGACTTCCAGGCCTGACTTGTATGATTGAGACTGAATGCTGAACATCGCTTGGACACATTATTTATGTACCTACCACTGGGGAATTTGCTACTATTTGGGGGCGGCGTTGGAGCCTGGGTTCCAGAATTGAGGAAGATGATTCATGCCAAGGGCACCAGAGGCGCAATTGGAATGTTTAATGGATCACCAGACTGGTTTCTCCAGTGATGTGGTCTAGGTCATATGAGTGAATGGCAGCAGAACATTGTATCCTGCGAGGTTCATCGTAGGGAGGAGGATAATTCGATATTTTGGTTCGCTGTCTTAAGTTGAACAAAAGTGTGCTGGGGCGCTTCATGCCCCAGCATTTCGGCTGAACAATAAATCTGAGACATACCAGAGCCTTTCCTGGCTGTGTGAGAAAACACAGAATAAGTCGTCGCTGGCTTTAGGACAAGTCTCGGTGTAATCTCGGGGCGGAGCTTAAAAAGGTTTCAGACGGATAGACACACCTATTTTTTTAAAGAGGGAGAATTATACTATGAGTGGAGCTGGATGCAATTCCTGCTCCCTTTCTTTGGTCGCTCTCTCCCATAATTCAATGGGACTAACGAAAAAAAGCCCTTAGTTAGGTTCGACTTGGCTCCGACTAAGCCCGCCTAGTAAATTAAGGTTGTGGGTTTTTGTGTCCAAACAATATATTGGGCCTATTAAACCTTGCGCGATCACAATTCGGGGCCAGGGAACCTTTGTCGAGTGAATTAAACACTGCGCGGCAGCGCCGCGGCAATCGCACAGCCACCGCCGCGTCAATGCGCGGCACTTTTAACCAGCCCCTGGATGATTATTGACTTGAATGGATGAAAAAAATACACAAAGATCTTGCAACGAGTTGATGTCATTGTTTATGAGTTTTAGGACATTCTGGAGGATTTGCTTTAAATTGTTGTAAGGAAGGGTACAGTATTGGGTGTAAATGTCATATGGTAGTGGCGCGGCACTTTCAACCAGTCAGTCAGATCTGCAGTAAGACTCTCATTTCTTGGGCTCAATGAACCCCATTTCACTGGTGAGACTTAATGTAATAGCGCCTGTCAACTGACCTGAAAGTGTATACAGGGCAAGAATTACCTAAAGTATGGGCTGTCTAGGGCCGACTAAGCCCGACTAGGAAAATTTTGGCTGTGATTTTTTTATGTCTAAATGATGTATTGCAATATATAAACCTTGCGCGAACATTAGTTTCGGCCGGTGGAGCTCTGTGGACCGAGTTAAACGCTGCGCGGCAATAACACAGCCACCGCCGCGTCAATGCGCGGCAGTGCCGCGGCACTTTACCCAGCCCCTTTACTTTGCGGGCTCCGAACTATGTCTTACACGGGGACTCGCGGGAGGTTTGGGACTATGTTGGCCAAAATCGGGATCAGAAACGCTGCCTAGATTTGTCAAAGAACAGGATACAACGGTGGCTGGACATATATACAACGGGGATTCGCACGCGGCTATGGAAACGGTATCAGTACCTAATTACGCAACATCCACTGAAGGGGAGAATAATTAAAGGTGGAACTTCAGGTCTGTGGATAACATACCTTATAATTCTTCATCAGCCACGGAACAGGCGGGTTCAAGGGAGAATCGGAGTCGTTTCTCGGCGCAGAATGTCTCTATTCGCGCGCAGACTGTTGGGTCCGGCGGCCGATTGTCGCCCCCAAGCCAGAAGAGCTCGCATTCGAATGGCCGTACAGTCGATAGTCACAAAACCAAAAGTTGAGGTAGACGTTGTCGTCGAACTGGAGGGAGGATTCGCAAGAGAGGTAGTGGAGGCGCGAAACGAGAGGTGGGGGAATGTGGAATGCGAGTGAGCGCGGCTAACAGGTTGTCGGTGATCAGGATCTCCGCGCTTGCTTCACCCAAATCGTCCGGCTAATCTGAGATTAGGAGCTCCTCCAATGCCGGGAGAGCAGAGAGATTTGAGGAGTTCTCCGGCTGTGATGACGACTTGCTGGAGGTCAAGGGTTTGCAGATGGGCATGCAGCAACACCATGGTTTAAGTTTAAACCACATCGTCTCCAACGATAATCTATATAAGAATTCACAACGGTTTGTGTCTGACCACATAACCTGATTGGCTGGCGGTACCGTTGTCTCGAGACAAATACCTCCGAGAGCTCCAAATGATGTCATCCACTCCACGGACCCACCGCAATGTTGAATTCCCCACCCAGATGGTGGGTTTCTAATTATAATGTTCAGATGTTCACTTTGGGCTCCAGTATCTGTTTCTTCCCCCGGAGTCACTGTCAATATACCATGAACCTATTATGACCGTTTTTTTCGTCGTTAGTATGTGATCGAGGTGTCTACCCCCCCCCCTTTTTAACAAAAAACACGGTATGCAGTGGAGAATCAACTTGCGACTCCAACTCGGACTGATCTCGGCTGCCGCGGCATAGCTTCGTGAGGGTGATTGCTCTCACGGTACAATGCTTCTTTGATGGCGCTCTTCGGCGCGTATATCCCGCCAGGTCCCGCCGCTCAACGTTTCTGGCTTCCACATGCCAGCGCACCGGTGGAGCATCGTCTCAAAATCTACCAATTCATCAAACATGAGCTCACAGTATTTTGTCGGTTCAAAACTGCAAGATTGTTATTTATTTCACCCAAGGCTCTCCCCGGCGGCACACAAACGCGGCTACATTTTGCCTTTGGGAACATCGGGGTTACTAATCCTCAGGTGAATATTCCCAAACCATTGAATTAATGTGAAGCACCTGTTTGGCCTCAGTTGTTGTGCTATGGTTTATTGCTTACCAGGTGAACCTGCTCCTAAAAATTATGCTGGCGCCTCTCAGAATCAGTCACTAGATTTTACGTATTGAGTATGCTGGAAAACATCCTCCGTACTTTTCTGGGTGGGTGCTTGGGACTGTGAGGGGTGATCAGAGCTCTCCTGTGGTATTTTGGCAGGTGGCTTATTTTTCCTCACCTCACACCAGCTCATTTTCAGTGAAATGCAGTGCAGTAGGCTCCTTTCATTTGTATCTATTTTTTTTGGAAGCCGAATAGGTACAATGGAGCATGTTTGACATTGGTTTAACGGGAAAACCTGGGCTTCAAATTGGACTTAGGATGTCTGTTCCCTATTTTGCTTAGCGGAACAGACCGGTCCGTGATGGCAAGTTGAAAGTTGACCTGGTGTTCATCACGAAGTTGGCTGTTGATTTGGCATCAAAACCACGGTGTTCCACTTGGAATTAACGACAATAATAACTGTCATGTGAACCTCACATAAGATAGGAAACACTGAAGAAGAGATCAGAACGAAAATAAACATGGTCCCAGAACTATCCATAGTATGGATTGTACCAGACAAAGCAAAGTGAAATACATCATGGTTGAAAATAAGGTAGAGCTGTGTTATTTGGGCTGTGGATGGTCTGTAAGTGAGGCTAACCTTACCAAACTACCAAGGTGATGAAGAACACCCTAGAGTGCAGACAAGCCTTCACACAGACATAGAGACCCTGCCTGGTGCGAACTGAGGTTCGGATAAATTTATTCACTGCACTTACACGTCACTCTGTATTCAGCGGAGGGCTTCGAAAAAAGAAGCCATCTGAGCATTGAGATAAGAAACCAACTCTTTCTCATTTAAAATTATGAGGAGTCAAACAAATGGGTCATTCAAACATTGGAACCATGACCACTTGGTGGACTTGATGATGATAAAATGACTGTAAGGCTCAGAATGAAACTGTCCATGAGGCTATGAGTAGTCAACTAAAGGTTGACGACAAGTGGCATCTTAAAGTATCAACCTAACCACAAGATCTAATTAGGTTACTGTTTCGAACGATTTCCCAAAGAACTGCTACTACTTTGAGTTAATTTCCCACTGGCCAAAAGACATGCAAGGAAATTACAGACTCCCGTAGCGTAGCACGGGCATACTGCTAGTCTGGTTTAAACCATTGTGGTTTAAACCGGTTTAAGCCACCCTCCTATAATCATATAGGGAGCAGGCTTTGGTTTGAACCACAGTGGTTTAAACTGGTTTAAGCCATGGTTTAAACCATGGTTTGAATGATTATCATTGTTTAAACCAGTTCAAACCAGATGGCTTAAACCGGTTCAAACCAGATGGCTTAAACCGGTTCAAACCAGATGGTTTAAACCAATGATGGTTTAAACCAGTTTGAACCAAAGTTGTTTGGTCATGTTTTTTTTTTTGATCTTGACTCTGGTTTTTCCTCCTCTCTTAATGTTAGTGATCGCCCCTGACCCCCGCCTCTTTCCAAAAAAAGAAATTCATATCATTTGGACTCAAAGAATCACAGAAAAGTTGTGAATAATTGCGAAAAAATTGTTTGAGGCATGAATAGATTGGTAGATGGCACCTACCAAAAATGGAAATCCATCAAAAAAAAAGAAAGTTGTAGCCCTCATTGAGCACTACAAGTAACAAGGTTGACCAATTGACTATAGTGATCAACTCACCGGTTGGGCCAAAAAAGGCAAAATACTTTCGAAAACACAGTTCATTTTAGGGAATGATTGGGCCATATGTCAGTAACCGCTGGGCGGATTCCCATGATTCCAGTACCGTTAGAAAGTGGCTGAACAGGGCTTCAGCAGTTCCCGAGATATGAGCCAAATCATTCTAAAAAAAAAAAAAAAAAGCTGATTATAGAAATGGTGTAAAATGCCAGGTGAACAACCCCGTCTGAAAGCCCTGTTCAGCCGCTTTCTAACAGTACTACTCCTTATGGACAAAAGTGATGGACGGTGGGTTTTTTGGGCATATCTCCACAATCAGTCAACATCTTTGCCTCAAACTCAATATGAGACAAATCCTCTGACCTGGACGCACATTTCTAGCATAGTGATGGAGTCAAAGATCGCTGATCTGCCATCAATACTGCGTGAAAGTTGAAAACCACAATTTCCAACTTGGCCCACAATTTTTTTGGGGGAAAAATTAGAAGGCCAGATTGTAGTCTTTGATAATACAAATCAGTCCCTCTCTTGAACCATGCTGTAATTTGTTGTTGTTGAGAAGCTATGAGACCCACAAAATGCCTGTTTTTGCAGTTTTTGGCCATTTTTTGACCATTTTGGCCCATTTTGGCGGTTTTTCGACGCTCCTGAACTAAGATAGATTTCACCATAATTCAACTTGTGGATTTTTTTGCATTATCAAAAACTACAATCTGACCTTCTAAATTTTCCCGAAAGAAAATTGTGGGCCAGGCTGGAAATTGTGGTTTTCAATTTTCACACAGGATTGATGGTAAATCAGCACTCTTTGATTCCGTTAACATGCTAGAAATGTGCGTCCAGGTCGGAGGATTGGTCCCATATACAGTTTAAGGCGAAAATGTTCACTGGTTGCGGAGATATGCCCAAAAAATCCACCGTCCATCACTTTTGTCCATAAGGAGTAGAATCATGGAAATCTGTCCAGTGGTTACTGAGATATGGCCCAATCATTTCCTAAAACGAACTGCATTTTCAAGTATTTTTTCTTTTTCAGCCCAACCGGTGAGCTGATCACTGTAGTCAATTAGTCAACCGTATATTGCTCAAGGAGGGCTACAACTTTCATTTTTGATGGATTTCCATTTTTGGTAGGTGCCATCTACCAATCTATTTGTGTCTTAAACAATTTTTTCGCAATTATTCACAACTTTTCTGTGATTTTTTGAGTCCAAATGATATGAATTTCCCTTTTTGGAAAGAGTCAGGGGTCGGGGGCAATCACTAACATTAAGAGAGGAGGAAAAACCAGAGTCAAGATCAAAAAAAAAAAAAAAGTCCAAACAACTTTGGTTCAAACCGGTTTAAACCATGATAATCATTCAAACCATGGTTTAAACCATGACTTAAACCAGTTTAAACCACTGTGGTTCAAACCAAAGCCTGCTCCCTATATGATTATAGGAGGGTGGTTTAAACCGGTTTAAACCACAATGGTTTAAACCAGGCTATCATTGGAGACAATGTGGTTTAAACTCAAACCATCCTACAGTACGGGCATGAAACAAGGAACACCCCGAGAGGGCAAGGAACTCGGAGTGCGGCCAAGGCAGATGGAAAGGTGGATTGTCGTTGTCCATATGCCGGACTGAAAATCCCAGTGTTGCCAGTGAGGGAAATGTGAAGCCGTCGAGGATTTTCCCCGCCACCTGTCTGGCAGAAACGGCAAAAATCCCCGAGATATTTGGAATACGAGAGTGGAGATGGGGGATGTGATGGGGGGTGCGTAGAATTAGACATTGAGTCCTTGCAATTGACCTATTCGGGAAATTCCGAGCACGAGAGTGGTCGAAGGCTGCAAGCGGGACGCAAGAGTCAATGCCAGCGGTGGCCCCTCCGTGATCACCTCAATACAGCGGAGGTGGCTGAGTTGCTCGATGGGGAGTTTATACAACGCCTTGACGATTTCTGCCCCCCGTGAGCTCTAACGTCCGCAATCTAGGGGCAATTTGGGCATCCGTTATTTCCCAAATTCAAAATGCGCCCTAGACCATGCAATCGACTTGATGATGAAAGGGGCTTGTGCAGAATCCAGGCCTCCAATGTCCACTGCAAGCGGAGGCGAGGCGGAGCGGACGACGGCTACATGACGATAATGAGAATACCAGTCAGAATCTGCCAGAATCGTGGGATCCAATTCGAGGATGTCGTCCGTGAGACTGGTCACTGGAAGTGGCAACGTCAGTGCACGTTCAGAACACCGTGTTGAGTTCGTGGACTGAAAAGAGCCCGAACTAGGGATCTGATGTGAAGCGCAGGATAAGCATACTGAATTGCTAACTGGAGAAAACGTCGTGGTGGAGGCAAGCCGCAATGCACCGCCACTAAGCAATTTATTCAATGGTTGGACCAATCCTTCAGTCGACCTCGAGTGAGATTCCTAATTACCTGGCTCATTTATCTTTGCAATTTTGGGCACTCAGTCAAGTTGGTGGTTAAATTTTGTGCATCGAGTTACTCCCCTGTGATTCTCTACATCACTCGGAGGATCGAAATTATCCGCAAGGGCCTGGGTTCTCGCTAATCAAACTTCATTTCCGGGGCCACTGAGTGGTCAGGATTAATCTATTTGAATGCATGCTGAACTCGTAGATCCAATCAGGGTTCATGCTGGATCGTCTATTATCTGGCGTGCCATGCAGGAAAGATCCCGGGAGACGAACACCCAAAGGCAGTTGGCTTGAGGGTTTTACAATTTTTGTTATTATTACTGTAACACTTTCTGTGAAGGAAGTCGGGCAAACTTCAACGGCAAAGATCTAGATTGCGAGGGACATGGACTGAAACCAGATGGCGCGTAATATTGTATCCGTTGTTGGCGATACAGAAGACGACCCATCAGGGGGGGGGGGTGGATTTTGATAGATGACGGAGTGGGCTCCCCTTGGCAACAGTGCACAATCAATCATTGAACTATGGTCACCAGACGAACTTTCAGGCTGTGCAACAATCAATATCACTCTCTCCTCCCACCACAATGTCCACCTGCTCCAGCCCTCCAGGAGTGCCCGGACAGACAGTGCATGCTAAAGAAACGTTCCGACTGTTCAAATTTTCCTCTCAGGCACGCTCGAATTGGTTTGCCACGGTGATAGGGCGTGCATCCGTGCACGCCTGAAATTATCGCTTTTGAATGGTTCTGGCGCCGGAGGCCCAGAACCAAGGAATACATAAG
This sequence comes from Mycena vulgaris, assembly GCA_029204335.1. Taxonomy (NCBI): domain Eukaryota; kingdom Fungi; phylum Basidiomycota; class Agaricomycetes; order Agaricales; family Mycenaceae; genus Mycena; species Mycena vulgaris. The sequence goes on from JARGYA010000088.1 coordinate 465,369, forward strand.
ACTTAGAGGGTGTTAGTCTATTCCCGGGGCTGAACATTAGAACCGTTATTAACGCTGCAAACTAGCATCTAAACCAAGGAGACTGAGGGTGTATTGGCGGGTTCTAAATGAGCCCAAGATTACGGCTCGGACTCATCCACACTAGCTAGCCATGGGACTCGTCCGGCAAGTTGTATTAATATGCAACAAGCTCGATGTCAACATGGGCGTAAGGTTAATCAAGGGGCATTGGAAGGAAAAACCCGAGATAAAAGCTATTGCTATTGGCGGACTCATTGGCGGAAGAACCTATAAAGGTGTTGTGGCGTCAGTGCCATTTGGCGTAGCCTCATCGCTCAGGCGTCGTGGCGTAGTGGCGTAGCAGCCGGCCCTAAACCAATCACGTGGGATGTGGCGCGCTCAACTTGAACCAAACATGTACAATGTTTGGTGCTCAACGGCTAAGTAGAAGGGCTCAGTCAGCCCATCAGTTGGATCAGACTATGGAGGACTGCGGACGCTCCTAACCGAGCCTACGCGAGGAGAATGTAAGCAGAGGTGGCTTAAACAGGAAGTACTGGTGATTGGCGGCACCAGCATCAAAATAATACCCAGGCAGACGCCTCTAGGTCTGCCCCACAGCCAGGATATGTCTCGCTTCGCATCAGTTCTTCGCTTGTAAAGTCGCCTATCATTCTCTTAGTTAGTTGGGATCAATCCCTCTAGTAGTATAAAAGCCGCATGTATTTTAGTAGTTAGAGAGTGAATAACTCCCCCATTTCTTGGCACATAGCTCTTAGCAGCTTATAAGGACTCCGTTCCTTATCCCGTTCAACGCACACACTCCCTTGGCGTAAGCCTGAGTTGTCCCTCCGTCCTCGGCCTCCGCCACTTCGGCCAGTCGTAGAACTATTCCTAGTCGCGCTGCTCGTACGCCACCCGGTCATACACCCCTTTGCTCGGTCGCAGAACTATTCCTAGTCGCGCCGTTCATACGCCACTTTGCCATACACCACTTTGCTCGGACGTAGAACTATTCCTAGTCACGCCGTTCATACGCCACTTCGCCATTTGGGGTCGAGTTCGCCAGTTCGCTCAGTAGACCTAAACAGTCTACGCCAAAGATATACCTACCGGCGTTTACGCTAGTTAAAGTCATACGCCAGTTTGTTCTCCGGAACTCTCTTAGCCAGAAAACCCAAAGAATTCACATTGTCCCAACCTATTGAGATTGACGGTCGATACGCCTGACCTACCTCCCGAACAAAATACGATAAAGCTTAGTTGGAGTTGATAGTTTTGAGGTTTGGTGTTAGTTTGAGTTAAGACTAAGGTCTCACTCAGTTAGCATTAGATTTCACGGCTGCGCTTCACTGCACCGTTTCATCTGGAGCCCACCGCGAGGGGTAACAATTTCAAAAAGACTTTGTCTTAGTGTTGAAATAAGAGACTAAGGAATCATCTACCGTTGGCTCCCAGCTCGTTAAAAAGCAATCTATCAAGAGCGCTTGAGCAGATACATTCAACCTGTCGAGCCGTGACCCTAACCAGTCCAGCTCCGGGAACCCTAGTAATCAGGACAGCGCCAGCTCCCATAGTTATCCGCCACCTTCAGCTGAAGGATTGACCGGTGCCTATTGGACTGAGACAAAAGCCAGACCCGCTAGTCGTTATTCTACTAGAGTTAGTCATACGCCAGTTGCTTCCAGCAGCGTACGCCAAACTACTCCTGCAGATCGTGCGCGAGCAGAAGCATCTCTCTCCACACAACAACGAATCGAGGCTCGCCTCGAACAACAAAGGAGCGCCGCATCTTATAGTCATCAGACTATCCCTGCGCACCCCGCAACCACCGAAGTGTCCCAACCGACTTTTGGCGAAGAGTTGGAACCCCAGTCCCAACCACAACCACCACAATCCGAACCTGTTACCCAGGATCTCGCAGTCGCACAGACCCATACAAATCCCCCCCCCTTTATACAAAACCAGAACTCTGTATCAATGGCTACGCCAAAAGTACCAGAGCCATGGGAGAAAAACGCGCCCCGGTTCAAGTCGGACTATCCAGAAGACCTTCGGGAATTCTTGGATCATATGACAAGATTACTTGAGGTGGCGAAGACGGCGGCAGCCGATAAAAATAAAAAACTGGTCCAGTACGCAGACTCTAAAGCACGAGAGCAGTGGATGGGCCTGGCGTCCTTTGAAAAAGGGAGCCATGAGGAATTCCTGAGGGACATAATAAATCATTATCCTTCTGTCAGAGACTCGAAAGAAGGATCGATAGCCTTGTTGAACAAGATCCTGAAAAAGTTCGCAAAAAATGATATTGAACTGGATGACCAAGACGAGCTATTAGAACTGGTTAGACCCTTACAGGTCGAAGTACAGAAGCTAATTCCCAAAAAGTTGACCAATAAGACAGCGATAGCTTTGTTTATGGATAAACTATCAAGGGAGTTCTCTTCAAGGATATGGAACCGGTTGGACATGGACGAAGTCGCCTTCGACTCTGCGCCAGTAGATCCTAACGACGCTGTCGCTGTAGCAGCTCGCGCCAAACACATCAAAGACAGGACCGAAGAAAGGTACCTGTTTGCCGATGTGGTGCGAGTGGCGCGGTCTCTGTCCAAGGGAAGTGCAGACCGAGAGGAGTATACAATTGGCACGAGTGTATCCATGACCGCTGCTGGAGAAAGAAATGGGATAAAAGCGGAATTTAACGAAGTAACTGGTTTGTTGATGAAAAAGCAGGCTGAGGGTATGGAAGAGCTACGCCAATGGACAGTACAACTGATGGATAAAGTGGATAATAAGAACAATACACAATGGTCGAAGTTGGATCAGTTCTTAAAAACCTTACCATCCGGGGCATCTGCGCCAAGGCCGGCGCCTTTCGACAATGCCAACAGACCCTCAGCTTTCCTAAGGCCAGGAAACCAGACTGATCTCTGTTATTACTGTCAGCTCACGGGTCATCACATACAGAACTGTGAGCACCGACGGAAGCATATAGAGGAGGGTAGCTTAAAAATCATCAATGGGAGAGACTGCTTCCCGGATGGGACGCTTATGTTCGCCCCTAGGGGAGGTAAATCGCGTAAAGATATGATTGAGGAGCATCACGCCAAAACAGCCAGTCAGAATTACTTGGCGGGCTACGCCAGTAGTTATAACATGAACATTGGCGTAGAGGATGGGCAAGACCCAGGGGAGGTTTATGACCCCCGGGACGATGAGATCCTTACCATGCAGGTTGAGGGAGCGGCGATGAGAGCGCAATTGGCGCAGCATCGCGCGCCAGAAAGGACTGCTCAACTAGTCCAAGCTCGACCATTGGCAGGGGCCGTTCAACCGGCCCCTGCGGCGCCAATAATACAAGAAAGTGAACTGGCGCAGGCTTTAGCCAGCCTAGCAGCGGTAGCCGCACAAATGACAGCCACCCAGCAGCAGCTGGTGGCGCAGACTAGGGGAAACCCGAATCGAGGCAATGAGGGTTTCTAGATGGTCCGAGGAAGGGGGAAAGGTCAGAACCACGGAAACGGTTTTCGACCAAGCCTGTTAAACCCCCGGAGGACCTGAGTATAAAAACCACAGGCAGTAGAGAAGTAACGGATAGAGGCGCCTGGCGCAAGGAGCTAACTCCACAAGAGAAGGAGCTGAGGCGCGCCAGGATAGTAGAAGTTATAGAAGGAGATGAGGACGAGGAACCTGAAAAAACTCCGCCAAGACAGGAGCTTCCTTTCAAGGATGTAGCGCCAGTAGAGTTTCAACCACGAGAGAAGAAATTGGCGCCAACCCTTGAGGACAGTCACATTGATAAAATTGCGGCTGCTGTAGCCTACAAGTTAAAAGCACCAATCGAAGCTATGGCGGAGGCTAGTGTGGGAGCTGTAGTCGAGTCAATGCGAAAGACCCCGATATCAATCACCTTTGAAGACTTGTTAGCAGTTGCGCCAAAAATCCTTCAAGAGACCAAGGATATGGTCTCGAAGAAGCGCGTACCTACGGAAACTAGGAGCAGGGTTCACTTCCAGGATGAGGTAGATGAGATACAGACGATCATGGAAGAGGACAACCTAGCGGTTGAACTACCAGACCTCCAGATCAAAGAACATTACATTCAGGCGGACGCCATTAGTACCAAGGAATTGCCCTTCTTTACACAGTTCTTTGTAACTAGTAAAGCAAGAGGGAGTGTGCCAAAGGGGGCTATTGTAGCCAACGACCCGGTCCTCCAATATTTGAAAACTCTGGCTCCTGGGGAGGCGCCAAAACAGATATTTGTAACCTTGGAAGACCAACTAGTAGGGAAGGACTCCGCCGCGTTAAGAGTAGTTCATCCCTTGATTAATGCCAGGGCCCAGGAAGAGAGTATCCTCGATGGCGGATCACAAATCGTGTCCATGGCGCAAAGCACGGCGATAGAGTTGGGAGTCAGTTGGAACCCTGACATTAACATCTTCATGCAGAGTGCCAATGGGCAAGTAGAAAAAACTGTGGGATTGGCAAAAGACGTAGCGTTTAACTTTGGCGAGTTAACAATATACTTGCAGGTTCATGTGATCAACGAGCCGGCTTATAAGGTACTATTAGGCCGCCCGTTTGAAATCTTGACGGCGAGTACAGTACAGAATAGTACTGACGGGAGTCAGATCGTAACCTTGACGGACCCGCATACCAAGAAACGCTGCGCCTTACCCACCTTCGCCAGAGGATCGGTACGGAATATAAAGAATGCCAGAGGGACTTCCACAGAACTACCTGATGAACCTAACCCGGCTGAAGTAAAATTTCACGGGAACTCAATGAATTGATAGACGATCAACGAGAGTTCGCAGCGACAGTCGAGATAGACGAGAATGGGCAAGGGTGGATAAGGAGTACTCAGCACGCCGTAGAGAAGGATGGTGTGTTCGAAGGGGAGCATTTGGCGGCTTTATATGCAGAACAATCACTACCTAGCTTAGAAGGGGAGGACCCAGAAGCAGTTAGGTTGTTCCGCCAGTTTATGAGCATGACCAGTGCGAAGAGAGATGCTGTTGGCGTATATCTGGTAGAGGTCCCAGAGATCATAATACCTGGCGGACCGGGGCCACTTACGCCAAAAGCAGCTAAATACACGAAAAGGACAAGGAAACACTCTAGGGAATCTAGGTGTGGGTGCTGCGACTACGCCGACTGGGTATTTCCCTCGGAAGACACGGATTTGAACCAATCACCGACTCTACAGTCGGGTGCGCCAGTCCAAGTGTTTGCTGGTAAAAAGTATAAACCAGTGGCGGACAAGATAAGGCCGGCCTTCCAGGAGTTACCCGAGGAGTTTAGGATTAAAAGGAACATCACTGGCGACCCGCTAAAAGACATGCCAGTCTTACCGGTGGATCCGCCAGACTTCACGCCCACAGGGAGGTATACCGAGGAAAGGAGGGATATAGTTGACCAGCTGCATGATGAGGACTTTCTATGGCCTGGCGAGCGAAAATTAATGCACTATTTCATGATGCTCCACGAAAAGAACTTCGCCTGGAACGATATGGAAAGAGGGACCTTCAAGGAGGAATACTTTCCTCCGGTAAGGTTCCCGGTGCTGAAGGACCACAAGGTTTGGGTTGAAAGAAACATCCCCATTCCGCCAGGGCAGCTGGAAGAGGTATGCAAGGTCTTAAGAGCGAACATAGACGCAGGGGTCTATGAGCCATCTAATGGTGCGTACCGAACCAAGTACTTCACAGTATTGAAAAGTGATGGAAAATCGCTACGCCTAGTCCACTCGTTGGAGCCATTGAATGCAGCGACTATAGCTCACTCTGGTTTACCACCTGGCGCAGAAGAACTAGCATCGCATTTCGCAGGGAGAGCTTGTGGCGGAATCTTGGATTTATACTCCGGATACAATCACCGGACTATTGACGAGGCCTCAAGGGACTACACCACTTTCCAGACGCCATTTGGTGCGCTAAGGTTAGTAAGGTTACCTCAAGGGTGGACAAATTCGGTACCCATCTTTCATGATGATGTCACGTATATATTAAGGGATGAGGTACCACACGTCACTCGCCCTTACATTGATGATGTACCCGTCAGAGGCCCTGGGACCAGGTACGAAAAAGATGACGGAACCTATGAAACTATCCCAGAAAATGACGGGATAAGGAGATTTGTGTGGGAACATTTCCAGAACCTGAACCGCATAGTGACCCGGATGGGCTACGCCGGTGGAACGTTCTCAGGAAAGAAGGCTGTATTGTGTCGCAGTGACCCCACTGTGGTCGGACATGTCTGCACATACGAAGGCATGCGCCCTTCAGTTGACAGGATTGGCGTGATCCTAAGGTGGGGCCCCTGCGCCACTTACACAGATGTCAAGTCTTTCACGGGAACGGTGGGCGTGCTGAGAATGTTCTTAGAAGACTATACAACTCTCATCGAACCAATAAACAAGTTAACTAGGAAAGGCATAGATTTTGTTTGGGGACCTGAACAAGAAGCATCAATGGCGGCAGTAAAAGAGGCGGTAAAACGGTGCAAGAATTTGAAGCCTATCAATTATGAATGGGATTCAGAAGTCTATCTTGCCGTAGATACCTCTTGGATGGCAGTCGGTATACAAATATATCAGATAGACCCCAAGGATAAAACAAAGAAATACTATGCAAAAATGGTGTCCTTACCGTTGAATGAGCGGGAGGCACGCTATTCCCAGCCTAAGAGGGAACTGTTTGGCCTGAAAAGGGCGCTACAGTCAATGTCATATTGGTTAGTTGGGTGTCGCAAACTGGTGGTAGAAACGGACGCCAAATACCTGAAAGGGATGCTAGACAATCCAGGAATGGGGCCGAACGCCACTATTAACAGATGGATAGAAGACATCCTGATGTTCGAGTTTAAACTGAAGCATGTAGCAGGCAAGACTTTCGGTCCTGATGGCCTGTCCAGGAGGTTAAAACAACCTGGCGACGAAGAATTCCCTGACCCGGAGGAAGATTTTGATAATAATATACCCCCGGGGATGCACGAAGATAGTATAACCCATCCTGCGCCGGAGGAGTTTGAGAATTTCAAAGAGGATATTGACACTAGAGGAGGTTACTTGTTGTCTACGCCATTGACAGATGGCGTAGCCACCAGTTGGAAGGACTTCCAAACAGAAGTAACTGAAGCAAAGGCAAGGGTGTCGCCTAAAGAAACAGAAATGCTTGCGCCAGTCAAACAGAGGCTCCAGCAGCTCTCAGTAGCTAAAGTCAAGGAGTTACGCCACGAAATAAGACTCGGACCCTGTACTTGCGATCACCCGCCATATAGTAAATTCACCAAAGCCACGCAAAAGATAGTGGTAAGTCAGCTAGCGCAAGCTCGAAGTACAGACCAGGGGTACCGAATTGTGAAAAAGACAGGGGAACCCATGTTCCCCGAACCAGATGAGAACTTGGCGGAGGAACATCGAGAGGCGTATGACGAAGCTAAGCGCTCGCCTGGCGCGCTCTTGGCGGACCAAAGACTACAGCAAGTCAGGGCCTGGCTCAAGGATACCATGATACGCCCCAAAATTGTAATAGAGGGAGAAATGAAGAGCATGGGGAATACACAGTATAAGAATTTTATGCGGTTCGCCTCCATGTTCTTCGTTGACAAAAAGGACAGGATGTACAAGAAAGGAAAGGATGGCGCACATCGTTTAGTGGTCGACAAAGAATACAGGATGCACATGATGAGAGCTTCGCACGACAGTCTAGGGCACAGGGGTTTCTTCGCCACCAAGTCTCTTATTGAATTAAGATTCTGGTGGCCCGACCTAGAAAAAGATGTCAGCCATTATGTGAAAACTTGTCTGTTGTGTCAACTACGCCAGAGAACCTTGTTGCGCATTCCGCCAGTGGTAACCTATACGCCATCACTGTTCCAACAGATACATGTGGACGTGATGATTATGGGTACGCCTTCAAATGGGTACAACAAAGTGGTTGACGCCCGCGACTCTTTGAGTAGCTGGTTGGAGGCCAGACCAATAAAGAACGAGACCGCACGGACGTTGGGAATGTTCTTATTGGAAGAAGTTATATGTAGATGGGGCTGCCCAGAAGTAATAGTAACAGACAATGCGCCACAATTCCTGGCGGCTGTAGCCTGGCTACAAAGTAAGTATGGGATACATGGGATTAGAGTTTCGCCGTACAACTCCCAAGGCAACGGGAAGGTAGAGAATGGACATTGGCCTATGCGCCAATCTCTGTACAAAGCCACTGGCGGGAATCCAGGAAAATGGTTCTGGTTCTTCCCTCAGACAGTTTGGGCGGACCGTGTCACAATAAGGAGGGGCTTGGGCTGTTCGCCATATTTTATGGTTACCGGCGCGCACCCAATATTACCGCTGGACATCGTAGAAGCCACCTGGCTGGTAGAAATACCAGATAGGGTGCTATCTACGGAAGAACTGATAGGATTCCGCGCTCAAGCTCTGGCCAAACACAAAACACATGTGGATGCTATGAGAGTGCGGGTGACAAAGGAAAAGATGACGGCGGTACGCCGCTATGAGATAGAAAATGAGCATACTATCCAAAACTTCGACTTCAAACCAGGTGACTTGGTACTAGTCCGGAACACGGTAGTTGAAAAGTCGCTGAATACTAAAATGGAGCCAAGGTATTTGGGTCCCATGATAGTGATACGGCGTACGCTGGGCGGGAGCTATGTGATCGCAGAAATGGATGGATCAGTGTTCCAGTCCAAGATTGCACAGTTTAGGGTTGTTCCCTACGCCGCGAGAAAATCAGTAGCATTGCCCGATAACATCCACGATTTAATAGACTTATCAAAAGGTGCACTAGATTTGTTAGAAGTGGATGGCGAGGGGGCAGAATACAAAGGAAAAGACTTTCAATTTGACCATGTACGGTTGGGGAATGAAGATGATATGGAAGTACCCGCGCCAGATTCGGATTCAGAAGATGGCGCGGAAGACGAAACTGGCGAAGCCAGGGCTCACCAAACAAGGGCGGTGAAAAAGGTTGGCGCCGCGTTGGCAAGAGAGCAAGAAGAACAGATGGAAAAAGCCTGGGACTCCTGGCAGAGGCGCAAGAAAATGGCTAGCGATGAGACTTTGCAGGATCAAGGGCAGGCGGAAGATGGGTAACGCAAATGAATTGACCCGGAGGCGTTACTACTCTACATACAAACAGAACGGGTCAATAAGAAAAAGACAAGGCGTGGGTTAGGCACTATAGTCGCCATCCTCGTGCTGCAGCTCCTTCAGGCGCTCAGACAAATCAGCAGCATCCTCGACAAGCTCAGTGCGAAGCGCCAGCTCGCTGCGTAGCTTCTCGTTAATAACAGAGATCTCGATCATGAGTTGATAGAGACGCTTCTTGATGGCAGGCACTTCACTGAGTAGCGCAAGGTTCTGAGTTATGTGGCGAGCCTCTTCAAGGATGAAATTGGCGGTCGGCCCGACAGAGAGGTTCTTGATCGCTAGGAGAATAGTGTCAGGTATACCGTATGCCAGACAAAGAAAGAGACACAAGTGGCGTACCATCTTCAATGAAATTCCCCTCGTCGAAATCATTACGCCGGCGTTTCTTGGAGTCCGCCTTCTTGCCCTTGGCAACGGATGACTACAATAAAAAGAATGAGTGGCGTAAGAAGGATTAGACAGAGGAGAGCTAAAATGAATGGCGTACGGTGGCGGTTAACTGCTCCTCCGGACAAGACTGTGAGCCGTGAGGCGCGCAGGAATGCACCGAGGTAGGCACCTTGATCTTCTTGAAGCTAGGGAGCGAGGACGGCTTGCGACCTTCGTCATCCACTTGCATCTGCGCGAGATAGGTGCTTAGCGCAGTAACATTGAATAACACGGCTAGGAGTTACCTCGTCAGCATGAGCACCGATGGCGGCGGAAGTGTTACCAGTATTGGCACCGTTGTCCAGGAGGAAAGATACGCCCTCGTCGTCACTCGCGTTGACACTGGGCTTGCTGACGACCTTCTGAAAACAGAATAATGTATGTTCAGGCATGGATGGGATAATGGAGAGAAATATGACTCGCCTTCTTCAGGGCCTTGCGCGCGGCACGGTCCTCTTGAATAAGGTGTGTAAATTGGCGGATGGCGTCATAAACAGGCGGATAGGCGGTCTTGGGTTTACTTTCGCCGCCAAACAGCTCGTGAAAGAAGGAGCGAACGGTGAATATTGACTCGCGCAAAGCCTCATTGCTGGGGATAAGGACTTGGTCTTTGAAACCGAGAAGCTTGGCCTGGATACGAGAGCCAATCAGATTTTTGCCCAAGACGCCAGGGAATAGGACTCACTATGGCGCCACCGACATCTACGATTTGGGTGCGACGCTTCTCGGGTGCCGCATTGTACTCTTGAAGGGTCTTCGCCAGCTCCACGCCCTTGACCAAGGTCTCCCGAATGGCGACAAAGTCAAGTGCAGGTGGCGGCACGATGGTGGTTGACATGGAATACGGGAAGAGGGGGTTGAACGGTGAAAAGTACTGGCGGAGCCACCGCTTCTTTATAGCGATGGAAGGGTCCAGTCGCGCCATGTCTGAAACACTTGGACAACCGAGGACGGTTGATGTCTCTGAAATGGGGAGAGGGATCAGCCATGATTAAGCGAGAAATATGATGAGATGCGCAGTCAGAACAAAACTTAAGCGACGGTTATTAATACGCTGGCGTAGTACCATCAGAGGATCACAGCGGCGAAGGGAAACCGGTCAGGCAATCAACACACTATAGAACCAGTGCTTGGCGAAAGAAATGATAGGCGTAGAAATACGGAATATTTGTTGATATCCTATCAAAAGATAGGAACCGATAAGAACAGCTTTGGTGGGATCAAAATACTCAAAGTGTAAACAGTAAAAGGAGTGAAGCTGAAGTCTTGTAAAGTAAGTAAGTAGTAACATCCAGCCAAAAACAACCAGAAAAAGAAAGGCCTAGGCAGCTAGAGCAAAAGACTACGGAATAAAACCTGCTCTACTGATTAACAGTCGGGGCGTGGGAAGGAT